>OW052220.1:237062939-237662939 GCA_932526605.1 Nephrotoma flavescens
GTTGATATGGTGATTTTCAAAATTGATTCAAAAGAGTACACACAATCTGGCAACATTCCCAGATCTAAATATGTATACATTTCTAGGAATACTTTATTATGGTCTTTAAACACTTTTACACCCTTCGTACGCGCGACATCCATACCTATACACAGCCACTATCACCCTTACACTTTGACATGAAATATCGCGCGTTGATCGGTTTGAATAGACGTCTCTAGCACTAATGTTAAAAAAAATGAATGAAATGAAACGAGATCATATCAAATTAAAAGTGGAGAAAATGCACTGGTTGATGGAAAAATATTCGACCATTGACTTAGAACACAATCTTCTCTATTGGACAATGAATAAACCAATCGGGTCATATTACTGATGTCATTTGTGGAGATCCACACCAAAACGCTACAATTCACATATTGGGCTCGATTCTGGGATCTAAAATTTTATGTTATGTTATTTTATTTCCCCGCTTCCTATTGGAATTAGTATTGAAGAAACAAAAATAACATAACATAACATAAAATTTTAGATCCCGGAACCGACCCGTTTAGAAAATAAGTGTATGCAGATCGGTTCCAATTACTGAATTCTATCGAAAACTTGACTGACGTTGCAGTAAAACGTGTCAAATTTTGTAATAAACCGCTATGATATCGACGAATTGCGCCAAAACGTAACAATTCTACTCGCTAAAATTGCTGCTGTTCTCGTTAGAACAAATCGTAACCGTTTCACCATACTTTTACGAACTTTGCCATTAACATTTGTTACGACTATGTATGCGTAACTAAATCTTTATATGTTTTATTCCCCATGGTTTGTGTTTTTGCTTAACCGGTTGGTTGGTTTGTGTCTTTTTTTCCGGTATTGAGTGTTTTGGTTTTGGTACACCCTTTTGTTTTGTAATAACGCGACGATAAGAAGAAATAAAAATTGAGAGCGAGACCAATGTGCATCGAGTGTGTGCAAAGTAAAACACTCTACAAAAATGTTTTTCTTATATGCTTCTCGTTTAAATCAATGCGAATTGATGTAAACGAAAAACAGAGGAGAAACAAGATTCTTCTAGAAAGTTTTGCGCGTCGTTGTATTTTGGTGTGCGAGATTTTTTTTTTTTTTTTGTTAAGGAGTCTCGTTTTGGATTGTATAAGAACAGTCGAGTTTGGTTTTTTATATTAATAAAGTCGAGGGATAATTTTTAGTTCTCGAGTTTATATTTTCATGTAATAAAATTTGAAAAAAAAATTAAAATAAAAATTCTTGTAGGCCTTTGGCCTCATGTGGAGATAATTAAATTTTAATGATGATATTTTAAAAACTTATATTAAATAAAAAACAACTTTTTATTGCATTGTTTTAAATAAACCCAATAAATAAAAATTGTGCGATTTGAAGTATGCACAACAATACCAAAAAATAGTGCTGTGCGAGTGTTTTATTGATTGATTTGTTGATGGGATTTTTGGCTGAGGTTGATATACATAGTTGATTTATTTGGTGTATGGTGATTTCGAGTGAATTCCTTTCTATAAAGGTACATTATAATTAGAAATTGAAAATTTTGTTGAGTACAGCGAGTGGTCTGGTTTCGCCGAAGGCGTCTCAACGAGACCCACTCATAGTTACATTTGTGTCAAGTGGCGCGATATTTCAGTGGTGATTTCAACTGTTGATTTACGAGCGACATTATGAACGGTGCAAACACCGCAGTTCAAGCGAGTACCGCATTTAAATAAAGTGAGGCCACTTCACTTATTTACGGTTGGCGAGGTAACGCCCAGCTTATTTCGGCGAGCCAATTTCTTTGGTATCGGGGAGAGGCCCCGCAACGATACGGGTGGCCAACCGGCCACCCATTTTTGGTATCGGGAAAAGGCCCCGCAACAATACGGGTGGCCAACCGGAAACCCATTTTTGGTATCGGGGAAAGGCCCTGCAACGGTACGGGTGGCCAACCGACTGTCCGTTTTTCCTTGGTATCGGTGAAAGGCACCGCAACGGACGGCCGTCCAAGGTCGCACCAGCACGTGGATTTTTTTAGAAATTAAGGTACGATTTCTTTTTATTTTTACTTTTACTTTTTATTTTCCCTTTTTATATATTTTAATTTTTTGCAAATTTTGAAAATTTTTGATTGTAATCGAGCGCCGGATAACGTTCGACGGTCGCGCGCTCGGTGCATGTTGTTCTCGCTCCCTCATATTTTTTTCCTTGTGCGAAGTTGTAGTTCCTTTTCTTTGTTTTGTTTTTTTTTTTATTACTACACTAAAAAAATTAATACTTAATTTTCTCGGTTGAGTATGATGAGGGGGAATTCCCATCCGGTGTCGGCGTAGGTTATGCGGTCCCTTGGTGCCCGCACACGGATTCGAAACCGGTGTTTACCACCGTGTGAGTTCGGACGGATGCGCGCACCAATTCACCTCTCTTCCGTTATAATATTTTTATTTTTTTTTGCTGTTCGTTCCTCAGGTTCCGGCCGACAAATTTCGGTGGAACTCGGTTTATCATTATTATTATTTGCGTTTTTTTTCTGATTTAAATCTCTGTAATCACGGTGTAAGCCAGGAGCCGTGCAAGCCTCAAACCCCACGACCCATAGTCCTTCTCCCTGAGTTGTAGTCGGCAAAAATTACCGTGGAGGCCACTGCATTCGCTAAGTGAAATCTGCAGAATGGCAGTAGCCATCCTGTAACGCATTAACCTAGTACACAAGATTCTTCTCTATTGGACAATGATTAAACCAATCGGGTCATATTACTGATTTCATTTGTAGAGATCCACACCAAAACGCTACAATTCACATATTGGGCTCGATTCTGGGATCTAAAATTTTATGTTATGTTATTTTATTTCCCCGCTTCCTATTGGAATTAGTATTGAAAAAACAAAAATAACATAACCTAACATACAATTTTAGATCCCGGAATCGACCCCATTGTTTAGAAAATAAGTGTATGCAGATCGGTTCCAATTACTCGAAAACTTGACTGACGTTGCAATAAAACGTGTCAAATTTCGTAATAAACCGCTATGATATCGACGAATTGCGCCAAAACGTAACAATTCTACTCGCTAAAATTGCTGCTGTTCTCGTCAGAACAAATCGTAACCGTTTCACCATACTTTTACGAACTTTGCCATTAACATTTAACTTTTCAAATAAAACTAGAGGAATTCGCACCCTGCGCTCATTCTATTCGAAAATTCTATGAAAATTATTTTGCTAACATGCAGATACCTATCTAACACATTGAGTGTCACCGTACAAAATAAAATTATTACATAAAATAAAATTATTACATAAAAAAAAAGAAATTGTTTTCACTTAAGGATTAAGTCCAAATAACGCTCGCGATTTTAGACGAGAAGTAATAGAGAAGTAAAAGAAAAGTATAAGAAATGTTGTTTCTTTCTTCTTTATTTATGTTATTCCATACCCCGCTACCCCTTGTTGGAATACTCGATCGAAGGGTGTAGACGGAGTAAACAAAATAAAAAATTGTTTCAAAGAGACCGACTAAAAAGTCAATACATCGGCGAAAAGTCTGTCGTTTCTTTTAAGATTTTTAAGTGTATACAGTTCAGGGCTTCTAATGAGTATTTGTGAGCTATTGTTCATTCATTGTTTAATAACTTTTCTCATGCTGGAGTGTAGCTTAATATTGCAGACTGGGTTTTCATTTGTTTGAACGTTTAATGGTAATTTTAAAGCAAAATATGCTGTTTTACTACATCCAGTAGGGTGGCAGCTATTCCAGGTTTCAGAAGATGCTACAGCCAAACCAGTGAAATTAATTATGTTTTTTCGGTCCCGGCCGAAGCATCTAAGAAGAAACCAGGTTGCTCAGGTAATAATTTGGACTCGTGTGTTTGCACATATTGTGTTTGCATACGATTGAATAAATCACTTCCATTTCGATTAGCCGATGGCAATCCCAATTTTAAAAGTGGTTCATTTGAAATCATCATACAAATATTCTCTTACTTTGTCAATGCTTCATTGTATACATCAAGTGTGGTGCTATGGTGCTCCACGTGCAGTTCGTAGAGCATGCAAAATATCTTCACTCATTGCATCCTTATATTTTTCCCATAGTCCATTAGGATTATTTGGAAGGCAGATTGATTGAGGACTTAAAATTAGTGCTGCTTTTCTCTGGTTACTTCCTACTGCCTATCTTCTAATAAATCTAAGGTTCGATATGCACTTTGATAAGTTTCATGTAAATAACGATTAACTGGTTTAAGGCAAATGATGTTGGGCCGCGTACAGTATTCAAAAATAACGTCAAATTAAACTCACGTTGACTAGGATGAACTGTACATAGCCTGCTGAGAGCGTTTGAAGAAAAGATGCCAGGACGAGCTTCAACTGGGCTACCTCATTTGCGTGGCTCAAGAGTAAAGTTTTTGCAAATCACCCATAATCAATGTTTTCTTGGCATAATTGAAAGAACACAGTCAATGTGGTTTTGACACGTTAACCATCGTTAACGAAGTATACACGTTAGCCATCTTCAAGAAGTATATAGCTAAATAAATAACCGAAGCCCAAAGGATCTCTTTCATGAGCTGAAAATGAAAGTATACGCCATACAGCCCCATTGCTACTTATATATCTGCCCATTTGATGACGTTTTACCTCGCCATACCGCTACCTTTGTGGATATATTTGCATATGCATTTGATGGATTTCACAGAGCTGCATAATTCGACATTAATATGTGCGCTTTATACGCCTTTGAAAGCAACGGTGAATTGTACCATATTCACCTTTACTTTCAAAGACATATAAAGTGCCCCCATCTGTTATCTTTTCAATGCCATCTGCATGATTTTTCATTCTTAAAAAAAGGAATGTCCACCATCAGCTATAGAGCGTCTACAATATAACGGATATCCATCATTTCCAGTTATTGTACCTGATATTAAATCCCTTCGATAACGCTTTGTGTATTTACCATTTTCCATGCAGGGCAAATTGATGTTTGAGATACCACATGGGGCCATGAATTATGTTCGTCGTAAAGCCCCCTATACACGGTCAGTTTTGAATGGCAATCAACGTGATTGGCATTCACGGCTTATGATTGACAACTTCCATATTCGGTCAATCAAGAAGGTCAATGTTCATTTATTTTGTCAATCAATAAAGCTTTTTCGTGCTGGGTAAAACGGCTCGTTCGACTGACATTCATGTTTTTACACGAGCAATCACGAATGACAACCATCCCCAGTAGTACAAATCAGCGCACAAAGAGCGCATAAACAGCATATAATTAGAGCGCTCGATTTTTACTTCAAATTGATGCACCTAATTCCATGCTATTCGTATTGTTGTCGACCGAAAACTCGGCTTTGTTTCCCCTAAAAATTAATTTATCTCTCTTTCATTTCGATTTGAGTATAATATGTAACTGTTAACTGTTGGTTTATAATATTTTTTTAATGTGTTTTGTTATATCAAAAGCAAACACAATCATATATTATTGATTGTGTGGGCTTTGGTTGTATGTACCAAATGTGTATTGTCATTCGCATTCAGATACAACTACACATTGTTTTAATTTTGCATACTTACTTTATATGTTATCCAAGTATTTCCATTTCCACCTGAAAAACATTTACAAACATCGTCATACGTATACATTTATATGTTTCAAAACCACGCACATCTATTACCTTCAGCTGAAATCTGGAGACTGATAGAAATGAAATAACAATTTTTGAAATGAAATTGCTAAACAAGAGATTAGGTGGGGGTAAAAATGCAGTGCATAAAAGAAACCGAAGTAAATTTATTTGTTTTCTCGCTTCGACGTGTGCAAATATTTCCATCTATTTCATTCTGCTATCAGCGTTTGTTTGCTGGGTCTCGACTGATGACAAAAATTCAAACATGTTTTGAATTTCATCAATCATAAAATTTGATTGTCAATCATTATCAGTCATACACATACACGGTCAGTCATGAATTTCAATCACGTTGATTGCCATTCAAAACTGACCGTGTATGGGGGGCTCAATAACAATATAAAATAATTCTAAATAATAACATCTTCATATGCATTTTCGCAGAAATGAAATTGTCAATTTCATCTCGTCCAATTTTTTCAACCAACCAAATTAAAATGTGTGCGTGAGGAATTCCCTGTTTTTGTTTTTTCCAAATGCGTGATGGGATAGATTGGCTCGCAAGCAAGCAATTTGCTAGCGAAAATCCTGACTACTCAAACAATTTGAAATTTAAATTTAAAAATACATTTTTCAAAACACTTTTGTTTGTTTTTGCGATGTTACAGTAAAATTTACTTCAAAAACAAAACAGCAAATTTTTGGGTTGTTCTACTGTGTGCAATCGCGAAAAAAAAACCCAAGCAAGCTTATTGAAAATATAATTTGAAATTTAAATTTCATTAGTAAAGTTGATTGAGTAGTCAGGGCTGGGATGTTCTAACATCACCATGTTTCGATATTTTATCGAAGTCTACGTCTCTTTCAGATAGAATTAATTTGACTTCTGTTTCGTTTATCAATTATTTCTTCTCTATTGCTATCACAACCTACTAGAATATGTTTGAGTAATATCTATTTCACCTATTTTCGTTCTACAATCGAAGAAAAATTTTTTGGTGATAGAAACACAGTAGAAACATCACAATGTTGCAATCTAGCAGGCTGGTAAATGATATAAAAATTGAAACAGAGATAAGTTTTATTCTACAGAAACGAGAAATAAGCTACGATAAATTATCGAAACATGGTGATGTTAGAACATCCCAGCCCAGGATTTCGGCTAGCAAATTGATTTTGCTAACACGGCTTCTGAAATAGAAGAAACGTCAAAAAATGCTTGCTATATACATGCTATCTAGTTCTGCCGACAAAGCATGTATTCATAGCATACAGATAGTATATAAATATTATTGCGAGTCTCATAACTAGATAGCAATAGCAGGTGGAGAGTCCATGTAACCAATCGAGTATTAATCGACCATTAAACCGATTAATGACTTCAGCGCCATCTGTTCGAGAATAACATAAATTTTATTCTATACGAATAGAATAAGTTAAAACCAAAAAAATCAAGTGAAATCAAGCCGAATAGGTTTAGATCGGGAGGTACCGGGTTCCAATCCCGATAGGGACAGGATGCAAAGGGAACTTTCATCAACAGATTACGATCTGTGGTGAAATGGAACACATCTGCGACCCCCTGTCGGAGTGCTAAACTCAGTATAGGCTGGCATAGAGCTATGCAATGTGCAGATGGTGATAAAATCGGACCTATAGCCATGAAGTAGAACGTAAAAAGTGAACCACTAAAGAGTTGGGAGTGCTTCGGCCCCAGAACAGATTGCATACATTAAAACAAAAAAAATAAAAAATTCGAATAAATAAATAAATTAAAATTATAACAAAAATTAATTTTTTTATTTATTTTTTGTTTTTGCACGAGCAATTAAAATACGGCGAGAAGACTGCCGGTGCCTTAGAGAATGATTTTGTTTGTCTGTTTTTTCCATCGAGCATCATCAAACCCATCGAATATAAATTTTTTTGCTTGTTTTCCGTCATTGAACAGCATCGAACACGTCGAACATAGTTTTTTTTTGCTTGTTTTGTGTTTTTTTTTGTTTACGATAAACCGTGTGGTTGTTATTATTGTTGTGATCGCGCATGTATGCTCCAAGAAAATCCATATATTTGTCATAATAACTCCATAACAGTGCCACGTATCGGGTTCACGTAAATTCGAAAAAATCTGTATTCGGGCCAGACTAACGTACGACCAAAAATTGGTATTATGTGGTTTAATAGTTCTAGAGAAATAACGGTTTTTCATAACTTAACTACAGCGCCACCTACCGGGTAAACAGTTTACAGAAACTCGCTTACAGCCAGGACAAACATATACGAGTATCCAAAATCTGGAGTCAATTGGGCATGTAGTTTTCGAGATTAGCGGTATCGAACATACTATGCACCAACATTTTTATATATTAAGATTATTTATAATTAAATTTAGTATTAATATTTGTTCTTAATGTAATCTCTATAACTATACATATTTTGTGGACTATTAAAGTCTGTTGTGTGATGGTTAATTTGTAAATAAATAAATAAATAATCGGACGGTCTTCACTTATCTGAATAGATATATCTAGAATTACTTGATTATTGCCTTCAAACAACATTCATTTCGAATATTTCATGTGGAGCAGTCTCCTAAAATTGGTAAAACAATCCTTGATGGTTGCGTTAATATGGCGGTTGCAAAATTAATCTATAAAAGTACCCACAATCCAATGGCATTCACAGAATTTATTAGACATTTCTACAATTATTAGATTATGACCTTCAAACAACCCCTACCAAAAATGAAAAATTCCACGTGAAAAATTCCACGAGGCTCACGTTAATATGGTGGATATAAAAATAAATCAAAAACAATATACACAATCCGATGGCATTCACAGGTTTCAACTTTGATTATGGGCTTCACACAGCCCCTATATCGAATATTGCAAATAGAGCGGTTTTCTAAGATCGGTAGAAATGTTTGCCGAGAGTCGTATTAAGATAAATGGTTCAAAATTAATAAAAAAAGCATACAAAATCCGATTGTTTTGCCAAATCGAAATATGAATCTGTAAGGTTACCTCATTGTGGGTTTCAATTAACTTCTCACTTTTATACCGCAAGTAAAGCGGTTTTCCAGGAAAGATTTCTCCCTTATGTTCGGTCATATTCGGGAAAACGCCCAACGTTTTGATTTTACGGTCAACCGCGGCGATAAGACGCCCAATATTTACAGGGAGCCCAACCGAAAGGCTAAAGGTACAACTTTTTATTTTTTATTAATTAAATTGCTTTATTTTTACTTTTATTTAAATTTCAATTTAATCTTCAAATAACAAATTTTTCAATTTTGCTGAATAACGGTTTCTTGGCGCGCACTTGGTGAACCTTGGCGACCATATTTTAGTTTGATATTCTAATCTTTCGCTTCTGATTTCTCGTGAAAATAATTTAAATAATACGGCGATTCCTTTCGGGTTTCGGTACTATTTCCCCCCCATCGGCCTGGATTTATTTTTGTCCCGGTATATGGTTCTAGTTATTTTACCTATTTTTTGTTTTGTGTTTTATAATAAGATGAGGTACTAAATTTTTTTTTTCGGATCGGTATGATTCTCATTTCATGTTGGTTCCATAGTTGCAGGCTGGGCTTGCACCTGGAATAGTGTGTGAAAAAAAAGGTTTGATTTTACAAATAAAATTACATTACAAAATTCTAGATTTGACGAGCTTCAAACCTGTTTGGCTGGAACTGAAACTAGGTAACAAGTCAAACAGTGCCGATCTTAAAGATATTGTAAAAAAAAAAATAATTTGACGAATTTTGTAGATATAAACTATTGCATGGTTACCGAAGACATATCACATATGTGCTATGCTGACACATGTTTAATTATTTTTTTATGTGGCGTCTAAAGCCTTAATTAAACTTAAAATATTTTGGTAACAACCGTGGTAATCTAACAAAAACAAATTAATCACTTAGACATAGCTCAGCTAATATACCTGCTAGCTGTCTACCTAACATATATTTCACTATTAAGATTAAATTAATAAATCTTGAGAACATTAAGACGAGCAAAACTTGTTGGCTAAAGCTTTAAATGAAACATAACTTATTGATGTTTAAGGTCCACGAAAATAAGAAAAACCAAGAAACTGATAACGAAAGTGTGATCACGTACTAGCTATTAACTTAACGTCTCTTTACAAAACAAACCTAACACAAACATAAAAAAAACTATTGAATGTAATTTAGTTCACACCAACAGCAGAAAAACTACCAGAACATTTAATAAAAATACAATGGCAAAACACATTTTCTAGTCTACGAGTAGTGTTATTAAAAACGAAAAGTGAAAAGCTACAACACATCCATGCATAGAGCATACCAACCATCATCACCACACCATAACAATAACAGCAACAAGGAAATATAAATTGAAAAAAAAAAAAAAAATAACACAAAGAATTACAATTTCTGTGCAAAGGAAACACCATACCGACTAAACCAACGTTATTTTTCCCTTTACCACACTTCGTCACTTCGTACTCGTGTTTGAATGAAAAATTAAATTTTCATGCTTTTCAGATTTTGGTTTTTGTGGAAAAATTTAATTGTTTGATTATTATTTGAGTCAAACCATTTTTCTATACACAGAAGAACCTTACATAATGAATTTGATTTGCGAAAGAAAATTAAATATAATACAAGGTAAAATCACAAATCACATCTCAAGAAATGGAAATGAGGTAAAAAAAAAAATATAATTTTCTGAAAAATTTGATTTTTTATACATAAAATACTAGAAAATTACTGCGAAAGCTTTTTATAATTATTTAGTATTATACTGAAAATTATTGTAAAGGGAAATTTATTTTTATGAATGAAAATTAATTTTCCTTTTATGTATTTATATATATATATATATAGCCTTGTATACGTGTGTAAATGTGTATACGTGTAGGCAGAGAGGGTGTACCAAAAAATTACAGAAATATGTGATAAGATGAATTTGTATGTAACACACTCGCTTACTATAGATACAAAAGAATTTAATAATAATTTTCCAATTGAATTCCGTTAAATTTGCATATACATAACAGATACTACACTAAGGTGAGATAAATATTGATACTTTATCGAATTATAATATTTATTATTTCGCATATACATACACGAATTTATAAACCCCGTATCGTTTTGCACAAAATAAACAAATTTGTAAAGCGAGATGAACGCGAGATCACATCACATTACATCGTAACGTACATCTCAAGAACTGGGAAAAATATTATTAAATATTTAAAGTTATAATCGGCACGTATTACGTTATACAAGTTTAGAAAATGTTTTATTTTTGATAGACGTTAGTCTGCACAACTATGATGAATACTAACAAGAATACGAGTCGCAGCACCCGTACAGTAGTACTATCTATATGTTGTTGTGTAGCATCTAAAAATATTTTTGTGTTGTTTTTATGTTAAAGTTGAAAAACAAAGAGCTTTCGGAGAATATAAAAAAATTGTATTTGTTTTTCCCTCGAATCAACGTTGAAAAAAGCTCACAGATCTAACTTTCAATTTTTATTCAGTTAGCATAAATTTTATGTATATGCTGTTGTATGTTACATGATACTTTGCACAGGATTATTTAATTTTCGGGCGAAATGATTTTTCTGGTATTGTAATGGAGCACGAAAAATACGAGAGACGGTTTGCTGCGCGATATGAATACTTTAAAGCTTAAATATAATAATTTCTATAGTAACGCCGGCAAAATGTGCATGACGAGTTAATGGATAGTAAAATTTGTAAACCCTAACAGTATAAATGGGAGCTACATTTAAGCAGAAACAATGAAGGAGTATAGAATCGGCTACAACAACGAGCTTTATCATATAATTTCAAAATATTTCACTTTAACAAATTTGTGTGCGCTATACTTAACGATCAGATTACCTCTACAAGAAGACAGTAGCTGAAATTGGAGAGTTGTGGAAAGGCGTGGATCTCGCGGCTGTTAGAAATAAGGAAATTTCAGAAAGACCAAGGCTTCCGACCGAACTAAATCTAAATGAATCTCCTCTCCCGGGGATTATTCAAGCCAGCAATCCTAACAATAATTTGATGGTCGTCATAAAAAGGAGACTAAAGAAATTCTAGATATTCGACAGTGGTGATAAATAATCCCTAGTCCATCTTAAAACACAAACGCGAGTTAACACATTAGACGTCGGGCCAATAGCTCTTAGAGCTGAGAAGTCTAAAATCAACTAAATTCAGGGAAAGCGGTACTGTTTATGGATGACGATAACCAATTCAATAACGTAATACAGAACTAATAATAATTACAGATTTTTAATAATTATTACAGTAAAAGAACGCCATCAGAGTTTTGAAAATTTTATACAAAACGGCTTTGCTTAAAATATTTATATAAAAGTGTGTAAATAATTTGTCAACCATAATCGAGTAATTCTAAAGATGTCTATTCAGATTTGTGAATGCGATAGGATTGTGTTACTCTTGTGGATTAATTTTGAATCACCATCACATTAATAATATGGTAAGGAGACCCCAGAGACTATCGGGAAAATTTTTAATTGTTGACATGTAAGTGTAGAAGTTTTTTGAAGGTCAACATCAAGTAATTCTTGAGATGTTTATTCAGATCTACGAATGCATTCGGATTCTGAGTGCTCTTATTTGTGTTACGTGTTAGCATGTAGTCAACCCGCAGGCTTCATCTAACCACGCAGAGGCCTCTCTCACGGTGATTTTGTCGAATAGATCTTGTCGAAAGATGGAAATAATTTAATTACTCTATCCAATTCATCTTCTTCTCTAATAGACGATGGCGGTTTACATTCTTCAGTGGCGACTCTTCCAAGATTTCATTTATCAGCACCCTCGGGATAAAATCGAACGTACGCCAAAAATCAATTTCCAAATTCAAAAATGAGTTTAGAGTGGGCACAATACAAAATTTCTCTTGCCAAAGAATACCGGTAAATTTACATACCCTTCAATTTTATTACTGGTCCCATCAGCGGTGGTAATATGAGATACAAGCTTATGGAATTTAATTTTAATATTACTGATAAAATCTAACGAATTTTTACCCAATACACTAATTGTGGCACCACTATCCAGAAGACCGGTTACTTGTTTTGAACATATCGTAACCTCTACGTGCGGACGTGAGTCATTTATAGATTTGGACTTGGAATTCATTTCTTTACAGAAGGTTTGTCTAGAAACTAATTCATTATTACAATTATTTTTATTTTTATTAAAACTAAAGTTGTCATTATGCGAGTTTATGAGGAGCTTGGATTGTGCGGTAATTTCCATGTCACATGCTTCGAGGCGTGATCCCCTCATCTGATCCGTACTCGATGATCGGTTTCCCGAAGCAAACTTTAAGCAGTTTTTACAATTGGGTTTCCTAACATTAGCTGCTCGGCAACGAAAACAAAAAATATTTAAAAATGGTTTTACGCAATCCTCGTATCTGCGCCCAAGATCCTTGCAGTTCCAACAAACTGAAACATTATTTGAGTTTTGACCAGGCGAACTCTCATTTCCCGAATTAAAGGCTTCTAAAGTTCCAGCATTTGATACATTATTGTTCCCATTTTCAAAACTAAATCTGGAACTTTTCGGCTTATCAATATTTAGGTTTTGCAACATTGACCTCGTTAATCTTTGGTCTGCGATGAAATGTCTCCACGAATTTACTAGGATCATACCCAGTTTGCTCCCAAAGCTGTTCATAATCACGACAAAGAACCCTGAGTTCTTCAATAGATCGAATTGAGGCGTGATACGGCAACGTTACGTTCTTTAGGGCTGGATACATATTCTGGCATAATCGACATATGATGCTCTGACAATCAATGTTGCAGACGTGCATTCATTTTCTGTATGGTTAGGGAGAAATCATGCTGTATAAGATAGCAGAAAATTTTCAGCAGAAATGTGTTTTGCTATTCGCCGCTAGAGGCATCACAATCACATAAATGAAATTTTTCTGCTGATACTTTTTGACACCAGAAGAACATTTTTGAAATTTTTATGCAATTTAATAATTCTCAGCAGAAAGTTTTATGAAGAGAAAATATATGTTTAAACGTTTTGAAGCAACGAAAGTTAATTTTCTTTAAAAAAACGATTTGCAATGTGTAATGACTTTCAAAATATACTTAAATTACCATAATCGTCATTATGCAAGTACAGGGTAACGTCAAAAAAATCGCCATACATTTCTGAAGCCATTTTAACTTGAAATGTTTTTAGTTTGTAACAAAAGTGTTTAAAAAACCCCCTGTAAGTAGTTACGGAGGATATTGTTTTTATAGTAGCTGAGACCATAATCTATATACATGAGCAACAGTAGGTTCACAAGTGGCGTCAGTAGCATCAACACATCAAAAACATTCAAAATATTCACATCAAAATGACTTCAAAAATGTATGGAAGGCTACTGACGCCAGGTGTGAATCTTATGTTGCTCATGTATATAGATTATGATCTCAGGTACCATAAAAACATACACCCAGGGTAGTTACAGGGGGGTTTTTCTAACACTTTTATTAAAAAACTGAAAACATTCACCTTAAAATGACGATGGAAATTTGTTTGATGTTGCCCTGTATTTGCATAATGATGATTATGGTAATATTCGTATATTTCGAGAGTCCTTACACACTACAAACGCAAATCGTCTTTTAAACAAAATTAACTTTCATCACTTCAAAACCTTTAAACATATATTTTCTCTTCATTTTCATAAATTCTTTGATTTTTCATAAAACTTTCTGCTGAGAATTTATAATTTGCATAAAAATTTCAAAAATTTTCTGCTGATGTCAAAAAATATCAGCAGAAAAAAATTCGTTTTTGTGATAGTGATGCCTCTAGCGGTGAATAGCAAAACACATTTTTTCTGCTGGACATTTTCTGCTATCTTATACAGCATGGATAAATCAGAAAACGATTCTTTACTACCCTGCATTCTCTTCAAAATATTTTCCTTAATTTCTTCCTTGTAATTGAAACTACTAAAGTAAAAAAAGAATCACTGGTTTCATTTGTGCCCATGATGCTATTGGGTGGTTGGATTTAAAAACCCAATTCCTATCTTCCGCAGTTTTGGACAGAAAAAGGTGCAAATATTTTGTTAGATGTTCTAAGGGAAGTCATGCACATTGGTCAGTTCCTTCATCGAATGAAACATTCTTCAACATCTTTTTTACTGGCTATCACTGAACATAGAACTATGGTTTAGCAAATGATCAATTTTTTCATTAAACGAACTTGTTGCTATGTTTTGATTTTGAATTGCTGCATTGGAGATTGTCGCTAAGGGTGCAATAACAGTTTCTGGATTTTTATGTTCGACCCAAAGTTTTTTGTAAAAATTAAATGATCGTCTCCAATTGCTACGGAGTTTGGAGAGAATCGGAACGTCTTCTATAGAATTTATCAACCGTTTAGTTCGTTCCTTATAGTGACATATTTTAGCGAACGCGATAATTATGAATTCTATTCTGGTTGGCACTTGTTCATTTTCATAAAATTTTGAAAGTTCATCATATTTATTTTGTGAAAACACAATCTCAATGTCTAGGTTTTCCTTAACGTGAGTATTTCTAGGTTTAAGATTGGTATCTAATTGCTCTTCAGCATAACTATTCATTAAAATCTCTTCCGCATCAGTTGCTTTAAATATATAAAAAAAAAAAAATAAAAAAAAAAAATTATCAAATCCAAAATAAATTATCAATTTATTTATCTAATGTAATATTGATATAATATTGACGATGATGTGAAATAAATGTGACTTCTATAATTCAAATGGTTTAAATTAAAATTGAAATTATCATATTTGCTAACAACTACTGGTGAGAAGCCACATACGCAAGTCAAAGAGATGTGAATAGTATCACTGAGTAGTCGATCCTTGATTCACGCAGCAGATTCTGCCACCATCGGTCGTATCCAACAATATGGAAAACAGTAATATTAATGAAATCTAATAATTTTGAAATAGAGTGAGGCATTCCTTTGTAGAACTCGATAAAAATTGACTGATTTGAGGACCTCGTGTATCGAAAAAAAAAACAATCTCTTTCTTCGTACGCATTATACACCAAAATTTCAAAAAAAAAAAATTTGACAAAGTAAATTTACAAAAAAAACTGTACTCTATATAAAAAAATAAATGTTGACCAATCCGCTATCATTAATAAAACTTTAAGATCAAAAATAAAAATTAATTATGAATTTAAATTGAAAAGAATCGAAACAAGAAGTGGTACTTAAGGTGAAACGGGTTAAGTAGATAAGCTGCATAGATATCTGCTTAGGATTACACGAGGAAAACACGTGATTTGCAAATTAAACGGAACCATAACGGTTTTTCCATCAGGTCTCTGCTCGGGCGCCATTTTGTTACTGGATCCTCGGTGACACCACGTGTCTTATTATGGGTAGCTTCTAGTGGATATGAGAGGATTCACATAGTCGCCGGTTTTGAACATAAAAAAATGATCCAACAAAAACCTACACTTAATCATAACATTTGTGAACCACTCACATCTTATTATACATTTTTTTTATCACATCCTTTTTTCACTTAAACCCAGCACACACGACGGTAATCTTATCGCTGCCCTTGAACCGATTTCACTTTAAAAAAAAAATCGTGGCTTAAAGAATGTTGGTCGTTAGTTGTAATTAATTAATTACAAACAAAGGAGGCTGAGGATCCAGTAAGATAACGTTTGGTGACTTTTTAAGGCAATGAGCAATAGAAGATCGATCACCAAATCATAAATTCAATATATTCTACCCAAAGGACTTGATAATTTATTACCGCAAAAATCAAAATATGCTTCCTTAAATGTCCACATGCAGATTGCTGCCTATCCACCAGTAAATTACAAGCAAAGTGAAAATTTCCCAATAACAATAATGATTCACACAAGCAGACTCACACATGCACACATAATCCCACACAAAAACAAACAAAAAAAAAATTAAATTTTTCCGGTCACACGACAAAATGAATAAAAATTTATGAGAAGGAAAATATTACGACCTTTTTTTTTTTTGATTTCATTTTTATTTCCTTATGGGTACTTGTGTGTGCAGCAAGCGAGAACACAGAGTTTCATTATCACTGTATAATATCTAAAGGCGGGATACAAAAATCCTAGAGTTAAACACAATACTTCAGTATTATTGTTATTACGAACCATACCCCGGCAAACGAAAACCAAAACCAAATTGAATATAAAATTATATTACCAAGTCTGTCTAATAGAAAATCAAGCTTTTTTCGTTTTGTGGAGATCGCTGTTTTTCTATTATGAATTTCAAATAAAAACAAAAAAAAAAATAATGAATTTTCCTTAAAACAATCTGAAGAAGTTTTGATGCGGACGGGCGGGGCGGGCTCGGCGAGGTGGTTATATTATTCGTATCGCACACACCACTATTTTTTACAGCCTTAAATTTAATTATTATTTTGATGCTATCTCTGTTCGTTTCACTTTAATTTTCTTTACGATTTTTTTTATATGTTTTATTATTTCACTTTGTGTGCGAAATTAAAAGAAAATTACGTGCAAAGAATAAATTTTCGTTTTTGGTGAGTTTTTCTTGCGTTTTTACTTTTCAAGTTGGATTCGTATTTTATTTTATTCGTCTTCCCGTACTTTACGCTTTTGTAACGCATACAACGTTTCCCGTATTTTTTATATTCCTATATAACGGTATACGGGAAATAAATATGAAATGAAATGTTGATGAAAAATACCGGAAAAGAAAATCCGATTTTTATATTCCCGTGTTGCGCACACCCAGGTATGTGGTATAGGTAAATCGAAATTAGTGAATTCGTTTGAGCACGTTGAGTATTTTCTCAAGAGTTTTTAGCTTTACCTACCAATCCGTATACTTGTCTATTTGGTACATGAAACATGATGTTAAAATAATTTAAACTGACATTTTAACACAACAATAAAACCAATAATAAAACAACACAACATCTTCGGAGTGAGGGGGATTTTTTTTTTTTTTTTTTTTTTTTTGTAAATACTAAGAAAAACTTGAGTTGTTCATACTCGTTCGGTATTTATTTATACGTTTGAGGTAACAAAAATTGATTAAAAGTTGATTGTTTTTATATTCCATGAGCGAAATGTTAAAATGAATTGTGGTGATGTTGTGATATAATTTTTATTGCACTTTTTATGTGCGCCAAGATAAATGAAAAAAGAAGAGCCAATCTCTTAGTACTCGATTAGGTACGTATATACATCGATTTGCGTATCACTTGGTATAATTTGCTTGCTACATCGATTTCTAGGTGTGGACTGCCCAAAATTACTGCACTTCGCCCTAACTATTACGATGCTACATTATGAATATTAATATAACTTAGTACTTAGTATCTTCAAAAAATGTGTTCATTAAATATAACTTAGCTTAAAGTTTTTATTATTTTTTTTCATGTTTTATTGAATTTTTAATTTAAATTTTAAATTTTAGTTTTATTTATTTAAATGTGTTTTATTAATTGTTGTAATAAGAAAAACGCATTTATAATATATCGTCGTAGTAGTGATATGGTACGGTTTGCGTGTGTGTGAGTGAGAGTTGTGTCCTTTTCGTTAGTATATACAAGAAGAATATATATTTAAAAATGTAAAAGAGAAAATATTCTTGTTTTTATGTAGGTACATAGATTTTTTTTTGTATATACTGTTGTATGTATAAAAAGAATGCGGTGTGTTTTATCGTGATGATCAAAAATAAAAAGGATCATTGAAATTACGAGGCGTATTCGCGCGTGTGTGTTTTTGTTACTATGGGAATTGTATTTCCGAATATTTTTTTTTTGTTTTGAAATGAATGAGCAAATTTGTATATGATAATATGGTATATACATATAAGTGAGTGTGTGTATTACGTATGTATGTAAAATATATATATATCCAGAATCTTTTTAAATATAAGTCGTGCTAACTCGACACATATGAAATAAATAATAACTAAGTAAAGATGTATTGGAATTTTTTTTTCCATAGTAATTTTTTTTTTTTAAATAACTAAGTATGTATAAGTGTGTTGATGCAGAAACAAAAAAAAAATGAACAAAAAAAAAAAAAACTCAAATTTACGTTGCATTGTTAGTGTAACCAACACACTCTTTGTTAGTTTTTTTTTTTTAAATAGGTATCTTTCAATGAGAAGAGTAAGCAGGACTTATATAAGTGGATTCTGATATATCCCTTTTCTTGCCAAATAAAGTTTTTTTTGTTTTGTTTTAATTTGAGTCGAGCCTACACAAATGTGTGTGTAAAAAATTACAGGTTGTATTGTCTTTCGGATTTTAACGAATCTTAGTTAAATCGGAATTATTTTTGAAACACATTATAATTTGATAATACATATATAAATTATATAACATACTAATTATTTGTTTTTGATAACATTTTAATTATTTTACTATTACGGTTTTAGTGTTATTTTTCGGACGATTTCAGTGGAATGCATAAATGTGTGTGTTGGTCCAGAATTCATTCCAAAAATAAATTTTTGACATGATTCTTTTGCCTTACCCACACAATTGTGATGGCAGGCAGGAAAGGGGATGTGGATAATATGTATATGTATATATAATTGACTGTTTTTATTTATAATTTTTTTAATAATTAGTTTAATATATTATTGTATATGTGTAAAATCCATTTATCATTTATGTTATTGTGTAAAATATTTTCGATGTGCATATCCATATTGCGGTTGCTTGAATCCGGTAGCTTCTTCGTTTCTTTGTACTTTACCTATACAATTATAAGTTTTATGGGTGGGGTGATCGAGACGGGCAGGGGTTGCCGCGGTGTGGAGGTACACGATGTTATATTGGGTGAACTATGCGAAGACTTTTTAAAGTGATTTTTTCCGACATTTTTGTACACATACATAGAAATTTATCGATGAGCTGGGACTCATGTGACGTGTGTGCGCGTGAATGTTTTTTTTTTTTTTTTTTGAGGTTAGAAACTGGTCTCAACTCAAATGTGTCGTCGTGTGATTTCCCCAATGTAATTTAAATGCATGTATGTATTGTAATAATAATATGTACATGCATTGATAGGTGTTATTATTATTTATTTATTTTTTTACAGTCTATTTAACTGGTTTATAATTTATTTAATTAAATTATTTTACTTTATAATAATTAATAATGCGCGGTAAAAATTTGTATTTGGAAAAGTTTTAAAGATTTGTTTCGCCGTGGTATGGACGGGTGACACAACTCAAAAAAATGAACTTTTTCCGTTAATTCACTAGAAGGATGCGCAATATTAGTATCCATATCCCTCAATAAAAACAGTTTTATTTTTCCTTCATCGAAAATGATAGAGCACAAAGTGCCATTCTTCGTTTTATGATTTTGGAATCTAATAACGTAATTAGCATTTTTTGTTTTTGCTCTCCTGCAAAATTTTAATTTTTGAGTTGTGTCTCTTTTTCATGTCATGAGCGATATGTGTTACGGCATGGCAAAGGAAAAATGGTTTTTAATTTTTATTTTCGTTGTAATTGTAACGACAAGTAAATCTTTGATGTGCCTCGGGCTATTAATGTTGGTTATTTTTTTAGATTGCTTACTGCTGGCACTCTTTTCTATGAAAGAATTTATCCGACTCAACAATATTTCTCGAAACAGGTTCACAATTGCATGGGAACGTCAGACACAAGTATTGATGAGTTCTAAATCCTATTCAATGACTTGCTCATGCACCAATTATGTAAGAAGCATTCCGCGTGGTTTTATTTTCCGCTCGTGCCATCACCTCACTTAAACCTTGATCGTTTTTGAATGACTGAGATGTGCGAAATTGTCTCAGTAATCTATTTCTAGACAGTATACTGCAGAAGATGCATAAATTAATTTTTGGGTATGAATTGGGCTGGATTGGAATTCTAGCAAATTTTAGTTTTGGGAAGCTGGATTTGACTGGTTCATCTCTTGGCGGGTTAAGCGAAGTTTGTTTCAGCTATGGTGAATAAACGAACTGGATAGTTAATTGGCCGATTGCTTTTGGATTTGCTTTGTGGAAAGATCCAGAACTTCATCCGGGATTTATGTTGGAGTCGCAATTTAGCTCAACATACCAGATTCGAACATGATTGATTAATAAATTGCTTAGGACGGTCGAATTCCAAAACTTCGCTATATACCATTTTTAAATCCCCACAAAATTCTGAATACCTGATTTGACAATATATATATTTTTTAATATGATTCCCAAGGTCCATTCAGAATGGTCGAATTGTAGAACTTCATCAAAAAGACACGTTAAAATCCCAATTTAAGCTGACCTTTCTTATTAGAATCCTAGCCCAGCACTGCAAAATGAAGTTTAAAGTTGTAGGTTAGGAGGCGGCCTGGTTTAATTCGTTATATCCGAATCCCAAAATTTATAGTCAAATTCAGCTTTGTATACATTGAATTTGATCATCATTTGTTGAGAAATGGCCTAGTTCCATTGAGCATAATGTTATAGTGCCAATCCAATTCCACATACCATATTTGACAGAAATTGGTTGAGGAACGATGAAGCTCCATTGCCATGCTCGGCATAATATGTCCTGTGCAGTATAAATTACTTGGTAATTAATCGAATATGTAACATTGCCTTTGGGATGCCTCACATATTTTTTATTAAATACTTATGGATTTTAGAGTAATTTTTAATATTGTAATTTAAACAATTATGGTTTCAGGAAATTCTACTTTAAGTTGTGGAATTGCATTATTATTAAATTAATAAATGTTTATATTATTTAGGAAGCCGGAAAATATTAATTTAGAATTAAATTTCAGGAAATCTACCGATGTAGGTGAAATAATATTCCTTTGATGGTTGACAAGCCAAACCGATTAACTCCATTTTTTGAATATTTGTAAATTTTAATATCAACGTACTTGATTGGCTCTATACATTGAAAATAAATTACAGTAATAATAAGTGTTAACACCATTAAATGACAAAACTAAAAGTAACTAAATTTGCAATTTGTAACGAATTTTAAAACCATTTTTGTACATATTTTCTCAGTTTTTATCAACTTTTTGTTTTACGGAGTTAATCGTTTTGGCAAATGAAGCATCCAATTGTAGATTGTGTAGATTAAAATTGCCTATTGTTAATGTGTTACTAACTATCGACTTTATCTAGATGTCGGTAACCGGGCTGATTCAATCAATCAACTTGTTTAGGAAGCCGGAAAGCATTAATTTAGAATTAAATTTCAGGAAATTTCCAGATGTACGTGAAATAATAAAAATTTTCCCTCAGCTTGCTGATTTAAAGAAGCAATTGTTGAAGACCAAAATCATCGTTATCCATCAAACCTATTAAGCCTTTATCCTCCCTCTAGTAGTTAGAAGTAGATTAGAATTGTGTTGTGCCGTACGATCGCTAGGTGTCTGAAACCGGGTCGTTCCGTCCCAAAAAAAAAAAAAAAAAAAAAAAAAAATTACCTTTCCTATCCCTCCTATTGTTATGTGTAAACAGGCTGTAGGAATAGGCCCGGCGTTATCCGGGACCACCTGTCAAGTACTTGGTTCTACAGTCCAATCAATCAATCAATCAATCAATTAAATATAACTTAGCTTAACATAACAGCAGATATAGGCATTTACAACTCATCTACATAAAACGTATTGGGCCTTTGTCCTCAATTGCGTCCTAAAATATTAATTATATACAATCGATAATAAATAGTTCGACAATTGATAAAACTTAAATTAAATTAGCAAATTAGAATAAAAATTTCTCGCGTTTACATCTGTTGTAGTAAATTTTGTTAAAAATTTGGCAAATGGGCAACAAGGTGTATATACTTTACGTATAATAGAGCAGTTGACCAAAATTGTCATTCCTAAGTCCAATGATCGACCAAAATTTCAAATATACATAGCTAATACTGAGCTAATACTGAGTTAAAAAACCGTTATAATAATATGCCATTACTTACACCTAAGTTTCTAACATTAAGAAGACAAATTTGTCTCAGACTGAGAATGGTCATTTCCAGAGATCTTTACTCAAGTTCCAATACCGTATCTAATAGCAAATTAAATTTCTCGTACGATGAGGTCAAATACCAGTATCTAACCCGGGTCCCAAAGTGTTCACGAATTTTTTGGGAGAAACACAAATCTGTCTCTGAGATAAGAATGGTCATTTCATTAAACTCCTTACCAGAGATCTTCATTCAGGTTCCGATAATGTATCTAATATCTAATTAAATGACACTGTTAAAGTTAGTCGAAAGTTTTCAGCCGAAATATGATAATGCAGATAGTAAAGTTGATACCCAACCGAAATGTAGTAATGCAGATTTCGTTTTTCTTTTTCATATGCCAGCGGGAAATATTTTAAAATTTCGGTATTGCAGATTGTAACGATAAAGTAGAGTAACTTCAATATTCTATCGAAAAAATGCCGGCAGTACAAATTTAAAAGTTACAAATGAATACTCAATTTTCTAAAAAAAATGTCAATAACAGACATCTGTACACTAACCATGCAACAGTCACGTTTAGCTGATGAAAGGTTTGTATATCAACCATGACCCTAACTAGAATTTGATTATATGTTTTTAGTGGGTTTAATGAGGTTATATTGAAATGTCAATTTTTCCGTTGTTTCGACGATATAATTGTTCATCTTTCGAGATTTTGCCAAATAACCGGTGTTTGTCTCACTATGAAAACTCTATAAAATATGGCCCACGATTTAAGTTCTAAGTTAAGGCTGGAAGGTTATGACTATGAGTAAAGTTTTTATTTTCCCCGTATTTTTTGATAATATCATTCATCTGACGATGCCTATTTGATAGCGTACGACTCTAGGAATATTTTGTTATAGGTTTTGGATGGATATGGTGAGGTTATAGTGGTGAAATTTTGAATTATGAACGATTTTATCGAAAAAACTTAGGAAAAATAAAATTTCACCCCTATAACCTCATCAGACCCACCCCTAACCTACAATAAAAATCAACCGATAGTTATGGGCTATCGATTCGGCACAGTGAGATTGGTGAATATCTGGCAAAATCTCGAATGATGGACGACTTTACTTGATTTTATTAAACTTCTTTATCGACAATTTTCGACTGTATGAAACAGATATAATCAAAATCAACCTTTAGTCATGGGCCATCGAATTGACGTAGTCAGATCGGTGTATG
The DNA here is from genome assembly GCA_932526605.1 of Nephrotoma flavescens. Classification (NCBI taxonomy): domain Eukaryota; kingdom Metazoa; phylum Arthropoda; class Insecta; order Diptera; family Tipulidae; genus Nephrotoma; species Nephrotoma flavescens. Next base: position 237,086,820 of record OW052220.1, read on the forward strand.
TCTCACATAGTCTTTAATTGCAATCCATTTTACCGACAATTACAAACCAGTTAAAACTTGATAATTTTTAAACTTCTTTACCGGCAATTTTTACTGTATGAAATAGATATGGCATTTTTTATTACTATACTTTCTCATGTTATTACCGCTTACAGACCTCTTCAAATGAGTTCTTTTCGAAAAATAACACTTTTAAATGCTACTGTAAACATCAGAAAAATTCAGCAGAAAAAACTGCATTATCGACCTCCTTTATATGCATTCAGCAGACAGTTTTTGTTGTTTTTGACCATTTTCTGTAGAAAAACTGTATTGAGCGAGTATGTCGACCTGCTTATCGTGGGAATTCTAGCTATTCGAATATACGTGACACTGGAAAAGTAATGATTCCGTTGAAAAGAAGAAAATTCTTAAGCCTTAGGATTTTAGGTTTGAACTCCTATGTCTATCTACCGAGCGAGTATGAAGGCCCGGCGAGTATGATAGGAGTTCAGAACTTATATAAATCAAATAAATTGGCGGATCTTTTCAGCCCTAAAGAAGCTAAAGAAATTTTCTTCTTTTCAACGGAACCATTACTTTTCCCGTGTCACATATATTAGAATATCGGGAATTTCCACGATCAACGGGTCATCGTACTCGCTCGGTAGATATGCATAGAAGTCCAGAACTTATCTAAATTAACAAATTTGCGGACCTTCTAAACCCTAAGGCTGGATATTTTTTCTACTTTCTACTTCTAATTTATTATTAAAAAAGTTCTTGTGCTTATGTGATACTAAGTTAGCAGAAAATTGGGCACAAAAATCTGCATTATTGACATTTCGGCTGAAATTTCATGAAACACTACTTTATCGACGCATTGAGAGGATAAATCATAATAACATACAAACTGCATTATCGATATTTCAGCCGAAATTTTGACAGAGAAACTACTTTATCGACATATTATGATGGGGTCAATGATAATATAAAAACTGCACTACCGACATTTCGAAATAAATTTCACTATAAAATTGCATTACCGACAAAATTATACAGGGAACGAAAACAAGAAGATGTTTTTAAATAAATAAACTAAATATTTTAACAAATTTTAAAATCATATTCAAATCGGTTCTGCTAAATAATTAATTATCCTAATTAATTAAAAGCTACTAAGTCATATGATAATTAAAAATTTTGTAAAATTATACTTTATAACGTGCTTACGAGAATCCGCGAAGCTCATACAATTCATTTGCTGTGAAAGCGAGTAAAACTTCTAGGCTCGGGCTTAAAAATAGAATATCTGTGCCAAGTTTGAGGTCAAAGTTAACGGATGGACTAACGGATCATCGTAAACAAAAACTTCGGCCTCAAACTTGGCACAGATATTCTATTTGTAGGCTCGAGCCTAATAATATATCCCACTTAATATATCCTACTTACATGTGAATCATTTCATGAGAAAAAAAGATTTCAGACATGGTTCTTGATTTTCGGGTAAATCTATCTATATGATCTCACATAAACTTTGAAATGAAATTTTACAGGGATGGTTTTATCCTTCTTGTAGTACGCTTACACGCTTTCACTTTTAACTTGTAATACGCTTACATGACAAGAGCGACGTTAATTTCGCGAATTTTCATATACAATATTTTATTATAGTATATTTGAAATTTAATAGACATAATAATATAACATTAAGAATTTACTAGTACATTTTAATTTATATTCACATTTAAATAAGTTTTTATAATTTTATCGATTTGATTTACTTATTTATTTTTAAACATTTTGTTAAATAATTATTTTATTTTCCCTTAAAGTTGGTCGATAATGCAGATTTCGGCTGAATTTTCTGCTAACTTCAGTAAGGTGCTTATGTGAATGCATTTTGATAGTAAACAATTGAAATTTACGCGAATTACGGCCGAAAACTTGCTTACATCACGAAAATTGAGTAATTTTTTTACGAATATTTTAAATACGTCTATAATACAGTTTTTCTACAGAAACAGGTCAAAAACAACAAAAAATGTCTGCTGAATTTTTCTACCAATGCATATAAAGAAAGTCGATAATGCAGTTTTCCTGCTGGCTGAATTTTTCTGCTATCTTCAGTAACATCACTTTTAACTTTATTTCAATTTTGTATATAATTTGATTAACTTTCGGTTGAAGTAGTCAAGATACTATCTGCATTGTCGATTTTTCACTATCTGCTTATCGATTTTTTAAATGTCACATCCGATGGGGTGAAATACCATCCTCTAACCCGGGCCCCAAAGTGTTAACGAATTTTGTTCGAAGAAACACAAATTTGTCTTGGAACTGATAATGGCCATTAACACTATAAGTAAAATGGCCTTCTATTTTACTATAAACCCACTTATAATTAAATTTCGAAATTAAAATCCTTGAATGGGAAATAGTTAGGCTAAGCTATTAGGGACACAGGCCATACTACGGCTGAGAATTAGAAATGAACGAACATATCTTTTTTACTGGTTACCACCAGCAATTCAACCTATTGGTCCAGGTATCAAGCATTTTAATTCGAGTCAACGTACAGAAATTTCCAAAGCATCATTTTCAAGGTTTCTGAATTCTTAATAAAATGGCGAACTTGGATTCGTGAATGAAATATCGAACAATATCGTTTGCAGTCTCAAATAGCAGCATATTTTTCTTTTTCTTTCATAAAAAACAAAATCATACAAAACAAATTCAAGTATCGAAAACAAGACAAAAGCGTTTTTGTTAAAAAAATGCTATATGGTTTCGGTTTGCCGTCTGTGTCTACGATATTTTGAGCACGGATGAAGATATCAACTTAATTTATTCACTAAAAGTTCAAGCAATCCATGGGATAGAGCCCTATTGCATTGGACATTTCTGTGTTTAGGGTGTTCGGAGTTATGTAGGGGTTGTTAATACACTCTCCCTCCCCTCCTTAAAATTGATAGATTTTTTTTTCTATTCTATTTTGGTTACATAGAGCATAGTCTCAAGTTATGTCAATGTGAAATAAAAATATGTGTTTATGTGGGTTTGTGTGGGTGGTGTGGTTATGGGGTGGTAGGAGTGGTGGTATGGGACGTGGGGAGGGGTGAGATGAGGTGATAGTTTTCAAGATAATTTTATTTCTCTTAATATTATATCCACTTAATTCTTTATAGACAACAAAATGCTTATAGAGTTCGGCTGCGAACCTTTACCGTCTTTTTGTGGGTATTTTTTGGAAAAAAAATTCTGTTCCCTTTTTGTTTAGCGCAGTGTATTTAAATTTTACTTAAAATTCCCTAGTTAGTTTTAATGACATTTTCCTGAAAACAATTTTCATTTTGTAACAGTGTACACACCCGACCAAAGGCACAGTGTTTAAGCTTTGGCGTTAAGATCGGTAGGTACCGGGTTCGAATCCCAATCGAGGCAGGATGCAAAATTGAATTTTTATCATCAGATTTACGATCTAAGGTGAAAAGGAACACAACTATTACCCGCTGGCGGATTGCAGAACTTATAGGCCGACCCATCTTCCATGTCAGTACCTATAGGTTAACATGGAGTTATGCAATGTGCAGATGGTTCTGCGAAAATCAAACCTATAGCCGTGGTCTTAGAATTGGTGGGTAACGGCGTAAAGGTAAGGACGGGAAAAGCGGTGCGGTGTTCTGCGAATGCGAAATGAACCTGTATTTCTGCTCGTCGTTACAATTACAAAATTATTTATTGCCTTCAATTCCGGTAAATACCAAATTATACATAATTATTAATATAATTACCAGTACTTGACTTTGCAATCTTCCCTCTCTTTAAATATTTTGATTCTAATTTTAATAAACAATTTATAATGAGAAAGCTTAAAAATAAGTGTAATTTAATTTTATATTATTTGTTTTTTTTTCAAACAACTTCTTTTTCATTTACCTTAAAAAATAACAAGTCTTTATTGTCTCTTCAAGGAACGAACCTATCAGGATTTTTTTTTGTTCGGTCTAATCTTCTAATTATTGGATTATTGTTTCCAGATCCGGATTTTGTCTCTAAACTTTCTGGAATTACAAATTTAGGGTGATGGATCTCGCAAAGATTACTCTTTTTTGACTGATTTTCGTGGACAAACCGAATGTTTGTATAAATTTTGACTAAATACGTTAAAGGACTAATAAAATGTACAATTTTTGCTGGGATTTCTAACAAAAAATTTTGAAACCTTCTTTTCCTTCGATTAAGCTTTTTTGTTTAACACAGTTCTCGTTATTTTGACGAAATACTCGGCCAACCTGGGCATGGTAAGGCGGTGAATGCCATAAATTTAAAAAGTGATATTGGCAAAACTTTTTGAACTCTATGCTTTGAAAAGGCGGACCGTTATCACTAACTATGTCAGTTAGAAGACCAAATACACAACAGGAATTTTTTCCCGGCGAAATCAAAAAAATCTATATGGACTCTCTGAAATGGATATTTCGATTCAGGCCACTTGGTTTTCACTATTTCTCGAGGTACATTTTGAGATGATTGGCAAATATAACATGATTGTACATAGTTTTCAATTTCTTTGTCAATCTTTTCCCAACAGTACTGAAATGACTAGAAATTTTTTATATTATTGTAAGTGGTGTAGCACGCTCGAAAACCGACCATTTATACAGGCTTTATACCAATGACAAAACTGGGTATTTAAATATTTCATCTGGAATTTTATTTAATTCGACTGGGAAATCTGTAAAATTTGTTATGTCACTTATACGGATTCCATTAACATTGGTTTCTTGATTTAATGGAAGTCTACTGAGTGCGTCAGCATGCGCTACTTTGCGACCAGATTTGTATTAAATTTCATAGTTAAACATGGACAAATATACTGCCCATCTTTGCAAACGAGCGATGGCTATGCTTGAAGTACCCTTACGAGGATTAAAAATCTCTTGCAAACTCTGATGATCAATACAGATTATGAACTTTTTAGCAATTAAATAATTTTCAAATTTTTTTACCGCGAATACTACAGCCAATGCCTCCATATGTTGCTGTGAGTAATTTCGTTCTGCGTGGCTAAGCGTATTTGTCGCAAACGCTATAGGTTTTTCAACACCATTCTCTGTATGAGCTAGGACACATCCAACGCCATATGGACTAGAATCTGCGGTTATTACTATAGGCTTTTCGGAGTGCAGTTCTAGCCCATTATGACTTGTAAATTAATTTTATGACATTTGAAAACTGTGATCGCACTCAGTTGACCATTGAAACTTTACATTATTCCGTAAGAGATTAGGTAAAAATTTCCCATAATAATTTAGCATGATTGCAATTGTTTCAAATTTTGAGGGGAGGGAGCATGTATTATTGCCGCCATTTTTTTCCAAATCTAGATGTATTTTCCTATCAGAAATTATGTGGCCCAAATACTTTACAGAACTAACTAAAAATTTACATTTTTGTAAATTAATTTTGACATTGTGCTGACTAAGACGACAATAATTGCTGATACGCTCCCGTTAGATCAAAAACGCAGAAGACATGCATCCATCACGCCAGCCGGAACCATATCAGCCGGAACCAAATAACTATGGCACAAGTAGCACGATGCATTGTGCATTATTGTGCACTATATAATTTGTCAGTCGGAACCTTATAAATCCAGCGATTTATGATTTTTCGGTGGAACCTTATAATTCCAGCCGAAAACGATGGTATGGTAATATACGCAGTCAAACTTACTATATCACGGTTTTGTTTGCCGAAACCGTATAATTCCAGCCGGAACCTAATAAAACCAGCCAGAACCATACTATATACAAACTAACTATGGCCCAAGTGGCACGATGCATTGTGCACTATATAATTTTTCAGCCGGAACCTCATAAATCCAGAAATATAAGATTTTTCGGGGAAAAACCTTATAATTTCAGCCGGAACCATATCCTCTACAGCCAAACATTGTGCATCATTGTGCATAATTTTTCAACCGGAACCTTATAATTCCGTTCAAACCCTGATAAAGCTAGCCAGATATCATCGATTCCGGCTGGAATTATAAGGTTTCTTCGAAAAATCATATATTGCTCATACTTACAAGGTTCCGGCTGAAAAATTATAAAGTGCACAATGATACACAATGCATCGTGCTACTGGTGTCATACTTAGTTTGGCTATATAAGGTATGGTTCCAGCTGAATTTGTAAGGTTATTTTCCGAAAAACCGTATATTTCTGGATTTATAAGATTCCGGCTAAAAAATATATAGTACACAATGATGCACAATGCATCGTGCTAATATTTCCATAGTTGGTTTTTCTGGGGTAGGGTTCTGGATGGCTTTATCAGGTTCCGGCTGGAATTATACGGTTCCGGACGAAAAAGCATTTAGTGCACAATGATGAACAATGCATCGTGCTACTTGTGCCATAGTTGTTTGGTTCCGGCTGATATTTTTCCGGCTGGCGTGACGAACACGAAGACTTTACAATTTGTTAAACTTGCAAATATATCCATTTTTGGAAGAGGGTAATGCTCCGTTTCAACAAACTGGTTTACCGTAGCTTTGCAGTCTATACAAATTTGGACATTTCCGTCCTTTTTCAGAACTGTGACAATAGGATTCGCCCAACGACTATGACGAATGGGCACTAAAACATTCTCCTTAACTAGTCGATCGATTTTGAGACGATAAGGCACCGAATATGGTGCATGAAAAATCGGATTGTAATTTTCTTTTAAGGTTATCTCTGTGGTAAAAACTTGGATTAGATTGACTAAGCTTTCAAAAACTTAGATTTGATTTTGTCAACACTAACTAGGTATTCGTTACTTACTAATTTAACAAATTCCCGGATTAGTACTAAAATTATTCCGGCAGGTAGGCACGATTTCATCCAACCAATCTCTGCCAATAATTGCCCGTAGTGGTCTTTTGGTACGCAGAACTGAAATTTCCAATTTTTTTGTTACATCGCCATCAATAGTTCCAACTTTATCGCAAAAGACTCCAAAAATGTCCACTGATTCTCCGGAAATGTTGAAAACCTATTAAAATTATTAATTAGTTTACATGTTTTAAATTTACTTACAAATAAAGTTCTACAAATAAAGAAACGATTGAAGGTTCGTTTAAGAAATTTATACTGTCTATAACACGGATGGCCCCCCTTGGATTTTGCCAGCATACTAACGAAGTATGTCCTATTTAGTTGCACGTGTAACACGTCCATTTAATCGCAGGACATTCGTTTTCATCGTGTCACCCCACACGAACACAACGTTAACATAATTTCCCCGAATTTGTTCTTTCCCGATTGGAATGTTGTCGGTTGATATTTAATTGAACGTGATTTGAATTTCCAGACTGCCATTGCCTTTGCCTGGTGTATGACCTTGAACAACTACTATTGTTTGGAACTTGTGATTTTGTTGAAGGTAGATGCCTCATCCCAAGTAAATGTGTCGGATGGTAAGTTTAATAAAGACTGATTAATACGTTTTCTAATGTTACTTGAGCTTTATACTTTTCTGTATTGAGGAAATCACCAAATTTACAAGCCCCAACCGCATGCAATAATTTTAGTTTAAAAGCTTCCACGGTTTCGTCATCATCTTGGAGTGATATTTATTATAATTTTTTGGGGTTCAGTAGGTTCGTTAACTTGGATGGGACACCATCCAAGTACTGTACTTAAGTGTATAGCTCATATCGAAAAGCCAAATTTATACTTAAAAATTTAGATCCGTAAACGACCTTCATCAATAGTAAAACGGAATTCTTATATGATTACATCATATTTCTGTGTTTGTTAAAATACGAATTTTTTTGGTACGCGTGTTCAAACAACGCAAACAAAACAAAAAAAAAATATTTGTGGCACAAAGCACTGCCAATTTTGGATGGCTCGACTATATAAAATATACCAACAAAAAGTTAATTATCCGGCTGCAGCTAAAACAGCAGTGGCAGCAAAATAACAATGATAATTTATCATATCATCAAAACAAATTAAAAACGTATAACAACATGAAAATTTTCCACCAAAATTAAAACAAAAAGAGGCAAGTAAAAAAATCTGCCAACACGTGACTAGAAATTATTAAAATTATTCTCTTGCAATTTTTCATTTTTCTTCCATGTACCTTCGTATACATACAGCATATTTATAATATATCTTATATATGTACATAGAGAGCGCACCAAGTATTATTCATGTTAAATTTCCCAGGGAAATGCATTTTCCATATATAATAATAATAAAAATCTCATTTACACTTTATTTTACCTCGTATCATTTTCTTCAAAAAAAAAAATTCTAACAACCTGAACCCAAAATGCTTCTGGATTATTTTATATATTTTGAATAAATCAAAAAGGTATTTCTGCTAAAAGCTCCCGTGCTTTATTCTTCTACCTGCTGTATTTTGTAATAAGAAATTAAATAAGGATTAAAACTATTTTGCACTGGTTTAATTATGTTGTTATAGTGAGCTTTCACTATTTACGTAGTGTTTTGTTTTAGTCGTTATTTACATCCGATTTTGTGTAATTGTTGAACGAGTTAAATAAAATTTTTAAAAAGAGCTTTTGAAAATTTTTCTATGCTTTCGAAAAAAAAAATATAAAACGGTATTCAAATAATTTTTAATGTAATCTAAATTTTATTTTGAAAAACTATATACACACACACACACAAAGAGAGCAGGAGCCTCATTTAGGTTTAGTAGAGTTCCACAAAATAAAACAGCAACATAAATGGAAATCTGGTTTTTGCTCTGTGAGGATAAGGAGCACAGTAGAAAATTCTAAAGAATAATTTATTTAATAAAAATTAAATTAAAATTGCAACGTTGATTGCTGTGCATAGAATTTGGAAAATTAAATTCGCCTGTGTATAGTTTTCTGAAGATGACAGTTGGAAATTGCTTTAAGAGTTAGTTTTGTATTTAAAATAAATTCAATGTGCTATACTTGTTATTTTGAGCTAATAAAAAATAACATTGTTATTTTGTTAATTTTTTTTTTTTTATTTCTGCTGCTAAATTTAATTTGTATTACGTAGTACTTATATAACAAATTTAAGCTGTAAATGCGTAGCTGCAAATTGAATGATTGGTCTGGAGTAAGATTAATTTACGTAGACCATTATTATTTGGTATATAGCCTAAAGATACAAAAGAGTGCGGCATCTTTTGGTTTGCCTCCGTTTCCACTTCGCCAAATGTTCCATTGGAAGAAGGTGAAAAAGCAAAACTGCCGTATTTGGTACACAGAAAATCCACATGTGACAATTGTTAATACATACACTAAAAATGAGTGACTGTTTGGCGCCATGTTAATTGATGTTTTTTGCCTTCCATTGGAGGAAGGTTCAACACCATTCCGCAGAGGTCATTTAAGTACACGCAGAGACCTAACACGGTGAACTTTTGCCGGCTAGATCTCAGGGAGAAGTGCTTTGGGTCGTGGTGTTTGAGGCTTCCATGGCTCCTGGCCTACACCATGATTACAGATAGTTAAAAAAACGCAAATTAAAATTTAAATAAACCGAAGGTTCCGCCGAAATCTGTCGGATAAAACTTGAGGAACCAACCAGATCATTATAACCGAGAGAAGTGCCTTGGTGCGCGCATCCGTTTCGAATTCAAACGGCGCTGAGCGTTGGTTTCGAATTCGGATGTGGGCACTATGAGAACGCAAACAACACGCCGACGGGCGAAACCAACGTACACGCACAACCATTGCAGTGGTGCTCGAATTACAATTTGAAAAAAAAATTAAAATTCAAAAAAAAAAAATTTAAAAATAAAATAAAACAAACAAAAAAAATCGTACCTTAATAAATTAACAAAAACTTTGTTGCGACCTTGGGCGGTCGTCATGACATAGGGTTCGCCGCCCCGGACCGTTGCAGTGCCTTTTACCAATGCCGAAATTAATAAACTGGTTGCGGCCTTGCGGTTCCGTCATGCCACAGGGTCGCCGCCCCGGACCGTTGCGTCCTTGTATCAGCCGATAACCGTATTTTTCTCCCTTTTCTTTTGGGCGGCTTTCCGACTTTACAAAAATGAACTGGCCTCGATTGGCCACCCGTATATATTCCCCCACCTCACCCCTCCGTCTCCCCCCCCCCTCCCTCCACACGATTACATCAAACAATTTTATAATTTTCGAGCAGATTATATATATATGTTAGTCCTCGTTAAATATGGACACAACATTCATCCGCGTTCACATCAAAATATGGTATAAAGAAATCATTTTTAGTTTTTTTGTGCGAACACAACATTTAACTCGATGAACGCCATCTTGGCATATTTAGTATAAAAAAATCCACTTCCATAACGAACCCAAAAATTGTCTCCACTTACAAAAGGAATCAAGAAAATCCCAATGTTTTCAATATAAAGATAAAAACCTCACTAATTATTAACCATAATTTGGTATAATTTATTTACAATAATAAATTAAATTTTTAACTTTTTACAATTTCCGTTTGTTTTTTCAAATTAAAACTTGATCGATATTTTTTTTCCAAATTTTAAAAATCAAGTTCATCCAACAAAAACTAGACGAACCTTTCTACAATCAAGAACGAGACTCAACTTAATCCAAAAAAAAATTTCTCGCACCACACAAAAAAAACTTGTAGAATGTTTTTTTTTCCTGTTGTCCTCCTCGTATACAACAAGAAAAAAAACACCCTGTATGGTCGTCTCCATCATGTTTTTTTCGCGCTTTATGGCGCTCCATCATGTTGTTTCTCCATCGCGCCATCACACAAAAGGGTATACAAAAAAAAATACGGCGTGAATTTAGACAACAACGATCAACCGATGAAATGAGCAAACACACAAACCTAAAGCAAAGACACAAACCGAATCGATTACAATGGACTACGGCAAAGGGTGTATACGATAAAATGGTTAGGACCGAACAGTCGTAACAAGCCAACTACGCAAGTCGAAGAATAGCAACTAAAAATTCTTGAATCACAATCACTAGTAGACAGCCCCTTAATGGCTACGAAATAACAAAAGCTATAAATCAAACACGCGAATTGAAAATGTTCCCGAACATCCAATAAGTGGAATTAGCTAAATGGTTTTGAATTCCTGCTGAACTATAATATGCACAAAGCTAAGGCAGCTATCAACCTTTTCTTGAAGGATCGCGCGTTGGGTGCAAAGCTGTGGCAGTTACAAAGATCTAGGACAGTTTAAAATTTAACCCTGTACTCATATAAAAATAAACGTAAAAAAAAATCAGAACACACGAAGCAGGAACAATCATAATAAGGCCCATAAAAGCACCGAATTTAAATGCGAAATGATGCAGCTCCTAAATAATTGGTCAGTAACAAGAAAGAGAAGCTGGTAAGCTGCTATTACAGGTAAGCCCATTCTTAGATTAACAAGGAATCTTGCGAGTAATTGGAAAACTTCAAAACTCAATGGTAAATTATAAGGACAAATCGTACGAAGGTTGCAAAGCAACATAACTCGACGATGCAACAAAATTGATTGGAACCAACAACCATCTCAAAATAATTCAATAGCTGGAAGTAACTGATTTCAATGACATGTTGACCGCAGAGCTCGCTATAGTTGAAATAACATGGGATTTTAAGCCACCAGCATCATCTAATTTTGGTGGACTATATGAGACAGGTGTGAAACTTGTGAAAAATCTAGGACCATGCGATAATCAATTACATACGGTTTACAATAGTTTTACATCCATTAGAAGCCGTGCTAAATTCGAAGCCACATTCATCGAAAGTCTGATGATATAACCAATTTAGAAGACCGCTCATCTTTGGAGAATATACTATATAACAACGACCAAAATGGTTATGGACAAAACCATGAATACAAATTGGGGATGTGGTTCTTGGGGCACATACGAGACGTTTCAGTATGGGATCCGGGAAAGGTTGTGGTTTTACCAAAAGAAGAACTACCAGCAAATAATGATAGTAAGATCTGGATGCATCCTGGCATTTATTTTGACAAAATCGTACAAGGAATTCTTATCAATGGAGAGTGAAAAATTATAACGTATTACAATCTTACACTCTACTGGGTAGAACTAGATCACGGAGCCAGGGTTTGGCGAGGTCTCTGACGTAAACAACGTGCATCATAAACACCCATTGATGATGATGACTGGAATACGGTGAAATTTCCACCACAAAACCCAGGAAATGACACAGCGTGAAGTCAACCGTTTCAATCGTCAACAATGTAGTACGGAACGAGATGGATGGCTTTAAGATTACTGCTCACTCACATGGAGAGATGAATCACAGTTCTCCGTCAAAATATATTCCTACAAGCCACTACAGTACAAGAAAAATCACTACCGCATTTCACTGAGGGAGCATTAACGCTTACGGCGATGTACATAAAACATATCACAGAAAAATAGTAGCTGTTCAAATCTCGTTAGACCGCCTAAGGCGTAACACTGAGGATTCACCACAAGTAAAAATTCCAAAAATCATAATACCGCACTTTAATGAGGAGTACACAAAATAGATAAGATTTTTTAATGTCTTCGAGAAGTTTGTGAAGACACAACAGCAAAACACTAATAGATACCAACAAAATGAGTCATTTTAAAACATACCCTGGTGGCAAGGCAGCCAAATTAATCAACCATTTGTTACGGATTGTTCGGAAACCATTCCGCAGATTCTTCAAAATATTCAGAGGCCTCTCTTACGGCGATTTTGCCGACTAGATCTCAGGGCTTTGGGTCATGCGGAAGTTGAGGCTTGCATATTCCTGACCTACACCATGAAATAACAGAGTCAAAAGATCACAAAAAAAAAAAAATACCTGCGGAAGATAAATTTAAATGACACCAAAATTATGTCGGCCGAAATTTGAGGAACAATGAAAATAAATTTAATAATAACCAGATACGACTGGATCTCCCCGAATGATAAGTGCAATGTCTGCTGAAAATATCTCCGAATGACACATCGGCTCCTAGAAGCATTTTATAATAGGGTAGAGACGTCTCCGCATCGGACAAAGCCTCTGTTCACCCGGAGAAACCTCTAGAGGATCTATTACGATTCACACTCCAACAACTTCAGACTGCTGAAATGACACAAGGAGACCGTGTAGATTTTACAGTCGTCCCCGAATGGACAACACATATACTGAACTCACCACTCCGACTCTGTGGATGTCCTGCCAAGGGGATGAAGGGGAATGGCAAGCTCAGTCTGTAAACATGGAGCCGACATGAAGTGAGACCCCCCCCCCTTACCAATATTCCGATTCGAAAAAATTTAGTTAGGAATAATGATACTCATGAATATAAAAAAATGAACGGTCAAAATTTCGAAGCAAAACCAGTGGTGATGTGCGCCACGACCGATATTGTCGTTTGACCACAAATATATTAAAGAATTTGCAAATTGAAAAAGATATGAATTTAAATTGAAAAAAATAAAATAAGAAATCAAAAAAAAATTTAAATTAAAAAGAAAAAAGAAAAAAAAATCTTACCTTTCAACCTCGGTTTGTAGGGTTGTGGTGTACTTTCCGCCGGTCCTAGCGGCGTCCTTCACCGATGTCCAAAATGAATGGCCTATCACGTCGCCCATGGAAAAATGCGGTACTCATTAATTAAGTATGCAGCACTCGTTGATTAATTGCGGCACCCTCAAAATACGGTGCCCGGAAGATGGTTTTAAATCGGTCCTATAGCCGTACGTCCACGAGTTGGCCGAGAAGCATAAAAAGTAAGGACGTAAAAAGCATAACCGCGGAGGAGCAGGATGAGCCTTGAGCCCCAAAACAGATCACATAGTTATCAATAAAACAAATGAAAATTAAATTTTCAACCATCAAGGATTGACTTTGCTGGTTTTTTGAAAATTTAACCAGATATAACGTTTTTTGATTAAACAAGGTAGTTGTACCAAAAGTTCGGTAAATTTAAGTTTTTTGCTTTAGATATAAAGTGCGGTATATTCGAGATCTATGTATACAATCATGGTAAAAGAAAGTGGGGTGTTGGTCATAACATATTCAGCTCTAAATTTTTTTCTAGTCCGTATAGTGAAATTTCACGAAAATCAGTTTACTGGAAGTGTAGGCTTTCGTAGAAGGTTCCTTATTTTTGCAGTGTTGTTGAAAAATAAATTATTTGCGAAATCCGACCAAGAATTATAAGATTCTAGCAAATTGAAAGATTAAGTTGGGAATTAAGTCACTGTAGGTTCTTTCTTAAATCAAGTGCAGTGACTTTTATATTTACGAGATTAGTTGTAAAATAAATTCGGGTGTTTGTCCACAACATATACACCTGTTCATTTTTTAGTTTTGTTTTTAATATTTTAAATTTGGATTCAATTGCTAGGCCAGAATCAAATTTCGAGATTAGACGAAATTGTTATATTCAATTCTGGGATGAGATACTATTGCAGTTTTAGTAACTCGATCATTTGTTTATTTTATTTTTCTGGGATGAAATCATTGGCCCATTTTCAAATCATTGCTTTTCAAAATCATTGCTATAATTGAAAAAGCACTTACCACTTTAGCTGCCACTTTGGTTCACAGATTTTCACCACATTTTTCAGGGATCCCCTAATTTTTGGAAAAAGATAAGTATGAAGTACTCGATATTGTAGCAAGTTTAATTTAGAAAATTTTAGTTCAAAGTCTTTTATCTCATAAATGATATAGTTTTCAAAATATTTTCAAAAAATACTGGTATCTCGAAATTTATGTAAAACATTTAATTATAAAATTTTAACCGTATCGGTTAAACTTAATCAACTCATTCTATTAAACACTTGTTTTTCTATTTCGCAAAAAAATGGATTTTTGAACATTTTAATTAAAAAATTTGTTCAAAATGTTTAAAAAAATCAATCGATCAAGAATATCTACAGATTTGTAAAAGTAAAACTTTTTGTCATATACCGGGTATTTTTTTTAAACTTAGACGATCAAATATCTCGAAAAATAGCCACTCTACGGAAAAAATGTCCATAATCAAAATTTAATCATACCGCGGGGGAAATACATTAGTGCAAAAAATAGTCCCCCATCCCCCGCTTTGTAGGTGGGGCGGGGGTATTTTAATATTTATTTTAATAAAAGAACATATGAATTTATCGATCATCCAAAAACAAAACTCACTGTTGAGAAAAATCGAAATCTACTCAAAATACTCAACTTTTCAATACAAAATAAGAACTTGTCAATTCAAAACACATCTCAATTCAAAAACTAGATGCTACCCGACTAAAAAATTCTCACACCAAAAAACAATCTAGAAGAATATTTTTGTTCGTTTGTG
This sequence comes from Nephrotoma flavescens, assembly GCA_932526605.1. NCBI lineage: Eukaryota > Metazoa > Arthropoda > Insecta > Diptera > Tipulidae > Nephrotoma > Nephrotoma flavescens. The sequence continues at coordinate 237,102,127 of OW052220.1, forward strand.
TTTCTCGCTTTGTTTTTTCGTGTACGTCATTTGCACACTCTTTCACACCGCGCATCAATCGCACACACTAAAACGAAACAAAAAAGAGAATACTCCTCTATATTTTATAACGTCGCACTCACGCACAAGGTACACGTTGGTTTCTTCGCTCTCAATTTATTAAATTTCACATGACACTGGATGAGAAAACGGAGGCTTCTATAAAATGAAACTTTAGTGTCTATACAACAACAGATGGCAATGCTATCAGAAAATAGCTTTACTAATTTGATTGCAATGAAATTTTTAGAAATTAAAAATTCCAAACAAACAAAATTGCAATTTAAATAGTTGTTAAGACCCCACAAATTGTTAAGAAATTAAATATAGTCGGAACCAACGATGGCGCAAGCAACGCGGGCCAAGTTCTGCTAGTTAAGTAATAAAACCTATTACGTTCTATTGTTTTGATATTTCTTTATTTAACCTTCATCCGGCGGCATAATTTTACAACGCTAAAAGTGTTTTACAACGCTAAAATTTACACGATCCCCGAAAAATATCCCAGCCTCTTCAGATATAGGCTGGGATATTTTTCTAAAATAAGTCTTCAAATCGCTGTTTCGTGCAGCTAGGATTGTGGCGTTATATTACTGGAAAATCCAGCGTTGGCCTTCAAACATTTTGTCGAAATTGATATTTTGCACTTCTAGGAGTTTGATGTAGCTTTGCGAGTTTTGTCGGCCCTTTCGGACAACCAAATCAATAGCACCATGAAAAAAATTGCTGCTCACAGCATGGCTAAAACCCTTTGGTCCATTTAAATTAAACTTTTTCTCGTTTAAAAAAATAAACTCTTCCTTTCAATGCAGATGTCCACGGCAATATTCCAATCGAGCACTTCTATGTTGCTGGAGCAAACGTGGTTGTTTTCGTAAGTTTCTGTTTCTTGAGATATGAACACTTTTTTATTATAAAATTCGAAACAGTACGGACACTGACTGAGACTCCAATTTTCTGCTTTATGTTTTTTGCAAGTATCATCGAAATCGAAGCTTCGTGTAAAATCGTTCTATGTTCCCGTTCTGCTGTCACCCTTGATTCTATGCTGTGCGACCTCTTCCGATTTTTTCCGTGATCTTTGACATAGTTGTTGATGGTCGCGAGCACAAGAATTTTTCCAATTTATTTACACTTGGCATTTCATGCAAGTATGCGTATTAGTCATTGGAAGGGCAATCAGTGAGAATATTATATTGATATTAAGTTTATATTTTCCATTTTTTTCCAGATGTGTCCGAAGATCCAGAATTCACCGAAATCATAGAAAATATTACAGTGCCAGCTGGTCGAAACGTAAAATTGGCATGTTCTGTAAAAAATCTAGGATCATATAAGGTAATGTACTCTATAATTTATCTAATTTCGTAAGATATTCTACTTCTTATATTTTGATTATTTATTGATGTATACGAACAGATTGGACCTAACTCAATTTTAACATGACGACAATAACGTAATAAGATTATTACCGAGTATCATACGAATACAATTTTCCCTACAACAAAAATCAAGTTTTTTTACTTTCAAAAAAGGAAAACTTTGGTTCGCAAAACAGAGACGAGAATATGGAACGGAAAATTAAATTTTATTTTGTGTAAACAAATTTATCATCCCTAGCTACAAAGCCTTCCATATACCATATATATATACGAGTACAATCGGAGCGTGTAGTAAAGTAGAAGACGGAAAACAAGTTGCATGTAGACTTGAAGTTATTTTATGTCGCGTCAGGTACTTCTTGTAGTAACTGAATTTTTAAGAACTTATTATGCTTTTTTGTATAAAACGTAGCGAGTATATTCTTTATATAATATCCGGAAAAAAGGATCAAGGATTATGGGTATGAGAGCGTCTGTAACTTAATACATAGCTAAATGTAAACAACTAATAATTTTTAATATTTTTTCGGTATTGTACACAAAAAATATGGGAGAAACGGTGCCGTGATCATTAATCATATTTATCTGTGTTTGTTAATTTTGGCATAGTAAATTAAATTTCGTTATTAATAAACAGGCAAGTTTACATTTTAAATTTATTAGATATTTACTCTAGAATATCTATAGTAACGTTGCTAGTTGACAAATTTGTCTACTTTTTATAAAACAAAAATTCCAAATAATTTAACCTAAAATATTTCTTTCCGTATATATGTTATGTACTAGGTGTGTGTGTATATCAAAGTCGAGTAAGTTAAACAGATAAAGACAGATAATGTTGCAAAATGTCACTATACAAGTTTTGTTTAGTTATGGTTTAGCCTTTCTTCCGTTTTTCCATCTTAAATACACATAAATATAAAACCGAAATGTAGTCGAGAGAGGAAGACAATATTGTATGGATGTATAAATAAAATTCTGATTGAAAATTCATGTCATGATTTTACTCTAACGAGGCTAGACCACGTTTTATATATTCGTTTCGTAATAGAACTTTTCATCTTTTGAATATTGTTGTTGGCTTTTCTCGTATTTAGATGATTGTTGTTGTTAGCTTTCCATCTGGTACACATACTAGCAACAAAAACGATATATTTATTGGTAGTTTCTATTTTTTTTTTTTGGTTATCATCAATAATTTTCCTTAATTTAACTGTATAATCATACATCCAAGAAAAATCCCTTTTAAAAAGAAAATGAGATGAACACAGAAAAAAAAACTCGACCAAATCAAATCACCAGCAGCAACCCCAATTTTGATATAATAAATATTGAACGAAATTGAGGATGAAAAACTTATTGTTATGTTTTCATTTAACAAATTTTCATTATGGTGGTATAAAATTTTATAGAGCGGAATAGGTTTGCTTTTGGTCGAGAATTATTTGGGTAGGTAACAGTTGGTAGTGTAATCATGTTTTCGTACTCTTTTCCTCTTGGGAGCAAACGGTTCGTTACTTACGTAGTGTTTATCAAAAGTTTTAACGATTTCTTTAATTTTTTGATTTTTTTTTTTAGGATAATGATGAATCTTAAATCGTTACAAAAAATAGAATGGGTTTCTTACCGACAGGTGTGTCCCTTATATTATTGATTTTTAAAAACCACTTTCACTCTAACAAAATAAAAATTTGATCGGTTTGGGGAACAATTCTTCGCTTGCTGCGATCATAACCGTTTATTATCACCACGCCCTTTCTGTCTTTGCTATCCTCTTATGTAACAACGGCATTTCTTCTAATATTATTTGATTAAATTTTAAATGAAGTCAATCGGGTATTTGCCAAAAACAATTTGTACTTCTTGCATTGGTTGGATTTTGGGAAAAAATTATTCCCCATTATAGCAGTTTCGACGTTTATTATTCCATACCTATTTTTGGAAAGAATTAACTGGGAATAGATTTTAACGGACATCTATTGTATTTTGTACTTATAGCAATATTAAGCCTGTAAATTTATACTGAAAACTGTAATATTTATTAGAAATATTAATATACTTTAATAAACAAAATTATTTTTTAAGTATAATTCGATTAAAATATCAACAAAAATCAATTAACTGTAGTAAACTATTTTTAGACTTTTGTTTTCCTGTTTTATTGCGATCACTCCCTAACTAGACCAAAGATCACTAGACTGCGAATAATTAAATTATTTCCCCGTAAATTTATTCCCCAGTTGCCAGAGTTAACTTTTGGAAAACGGGGAATTGGGAAAAATATCTGGGGAATAACTGCTACACAAATAAATTATTCCCTATTCCCGGGGAATTACCAGAATAAGGCCACAGGTGTCATGTGAGGGTGTGGTATCATTAACTATTGTTATTCATTTGTAGTTCTGCAATGGCTTATTTGGATGCTGTATAAGATAGCGGAATTTTGATAGCGGAAAATAAGAGATTACGCTACTCGTCGCAAGTGGCAGTACTATCACTAAAGAGAATTTATTTTGTTATATAAATACCAGCGGAAATTTTTTATTCATTATGTATATATTTTTTCACTTTTTTCGCTCTATTAAAAGCAGACCCGCATTCTTTTCGGCACTCTACATGTGCCGAGGTCCACCAAACAGGTTTTCGCTTTCCCCTCAGCTTTGGTAATGGGCAAGCTTCCCTCATAGAGATATTGCAGGCCCTAGTAAGAGTATCCACCATTGAGTCCAGTTCACTACCCGTGTCGTCGATTCCTGGAATTCTAGGTGGAATGATGCCCTCCAATACCTCCCTATATACACGCCATACTGTCCTCCTGTGATTTCTGAACAAGTATTGTAAGCATTTGTAATTTGGAGATTAAGCTTAATCCGCCAAGTTTTTAACCAATCTTCTATTTTGTGCAGATGTTCTTGTAATTCTCTCGATGCCGTTTGCGGATTTTTGTATGAAAACAATATAGCTGAGAGTTGTAATTTAGTCCTTCATGCTATACTATGTCGAAAGCTTGCACAATATCCAAGAAAACTGCCGAGAAATATTTATTTTCTTCTAAGGAAAGCTTAATTGTTTTCTACAATTCTATGCACTTGGATCCTGGTATAATGCGACTTTTAGATAATATCGATATTAAAAAGCTTTGAAATTATCGGAAATAGACTTTTGGCCTGGACGACGAGACTTGGGTTTCGCCTTTACCTGGCTTAGGAATCACGATAATTTGAGATATTTTCCATTTTTGGTAAAAGTATCCACATCTCATAATCACGTTAAAAATATATGTTATATATTTTATGTAGCTAACTGGTAATTATTTGATCATTTTTCCAGTTATTATAGATCATATCCTGGCGTTTTCTTAGGAGTTATATACTGTTTTGGATGATGACGCATTTAAATTTAAATTTTACTGGATTTGCGTTCGACTCATCCCTCGCAAACTGTGGTAGTACGTGCAGTCATCATTTTGTTCGTTTGAGGTGAACACTTTTTGTAGATGGTTAGAGATGGGTGATAGCCTTTTCTTAGGCCACTTCTGGCCCAGTGACGATCTGGTTTCGTTATCGATGGGTTCGATAGCTCTGGCATTTTTAAATTTCTTGCTACCTTGCCCAGTGAGTAATCTTTTTTTTGTGTTGCTGTGTATTTTTGCTCTTCTCGTAGTGCTCCTCTCAGAGCTTTAATAGCTTTATTTAATTTCCATGTTTGCAAAGGAGATTGGTGAAGCTGCCATAGCCGCCAAATTGCCAGCTTCTCCGACAATAACTTTTAAATGTTACTTGATAGCTTATTATTTTTTTCTGAATTTTTGTTCTCCGGAGTAGCTTTTTTTGCAGCTATTTGGTGACTATTATATTTCTTGGTATCATGGCTTTCTGATGAAATTGCATATTGAGCATTCATTGCTCAGCTCTCGTTTTCGGGTTTATTTTTGGTTTTATGTCCAGATACACTGTGCAACCCGTGTAACTTCACACTGTTTGGAGTCATAAAATTCACCACAAATAACAAAAAATTCATTTAAGGTGCAGTATACTTTCGTGTGTCCGTATTCTTGGCACTTTATGCATTGAACTGGTCCAGACCTCTTCTTAGGATCTTCATAATTATTTTTTTGCGATGTAACAAATATTTTATCACGGTTTACTATATAACCAATAGATTTTGCATGGAAGTGCAGCTTGTATGTCGCTAACATCTACGCAGCTTTTAATTCTTTTTAGCCCAACAGCCAGTTCTTTTTGACTTTTTAGCTGGTATGTGTAATATTTTTTGCCAACTTCGTCAAAATCTTTATTTAGGCCTCTGAATTCATTGATTTCAAAGGTTTGAATCTTTGTTTCTTTTATATTACCTCTTTTGAGCGGTACAATATAAAATTTAGAATTTGTTAATGTTGCGATGTTATTAACCAGTTCATTATTTCCTAGATATTTCTTCAATGTGGTTTCACCCATCACCTTCAATACGTATAAGAAGTTAGCCCAGAATTTTATCCCAGAAAATAAAAAAAATTAATCAGGCAGCACTATTAAATTAAAACCTCATTTACTCTTATGTGAAGGTATCCCAGCCCAGGAATTTTTAAAATTTACTTGTATTATAAGTTGTTGGAATTTATTCCAGCCCAGAAAATAAAAAAAAGCATTGCAATATGTAATTAGTCTTAGCCCAGAAATTTAAAAATATTACATTATTAATGAGAAGTTAGCCCAGCTCAGGAATATATCAAAACAATGAGTAGATTAAAATATTTAAATTTTAATTAATATCTAGAATTGAGATTATACAGATTTAGAATGGGTATGCAAGCAGCTTATTCATAAAAAAATTCAAGATGATCGGTATGTTGCAACTTGCCGAAATATGGCTCTGGGCTGGGTACTCCTAGGCATTTTCGATAAATAAATCAGTTTTTCTTCTCGTGTGTCGAAACTAAAAATCTCTCGGGTTGAGGCTATACAGATTAAGAATGGGTATGCAGGCAACTTATTCATAAAAAAATTTCAATATGATCGGTATGTTGCAACTTGCCGAAATATGGCTCTGGGCTTGCTACTCCTAGGCATTTTCGATAAATAAATTCGTTTTTCTTCTCGTGTGTCGAAACTAAAGATCTCTCGGATTGAGGCTATGCAGATTTAGAATGGGTATGCAAGCAGCTTATTCATAAAAAAATTCAAGATGATCGGTATGTTGCAACTTGCCGAAATATGGCTCTGGGCTGGGTACTCCTAGGCATTTTCGATAAATAAATCAGTTTTTCTTCTCGTGTGTCGAAACTAAAAATCTCTCGGGTTGAGGCTATACAGATTTAGATTGGGTATGCAAGCAGCTTATTCACAAAAAAAAATTCAAGATGATCGGTATGTTGCAACTTGCCGATATATGGCTCTGGGCTGGGTACTCCTAGGCATTTTCGATAAATAAATCAGTTTTTCTTCTCGTGTGTCGAAACTAAAAATCTCTCGGGTTGAGGCTATACAGATTTAGAATGGGTATGCAAGCAGCTTATTCACAAAAAAAAATTCAAGATGATCGGTATGTTGCAACTTGCCGATATATGGCTCTGGGCTGGGTACTCCTAGGCATTTTTGATAAATAAATCAGTTTTTCTTCTCGTGTGTCGAAACTAAAAATCTCTCGGGTTGAGGCTATACAGATTTAGAATGGGTATGCAAGCAGCTTATTCACAAAAAAAATTCAAGATGATCGGTATGTTGCAACTTGCCGAAATATGGCTCTGGGCTGGGTACTCCTAGGCATTTTCGATAAATAAATTCGTTTTTCTTCTCGTGTGTCGCAACTAAAAATCTCTCGGGTTGAGGCTATGCAAATTTAGAATGGGTATGCAGGCAGCTTATTCACAAAAAAATTCAAGATGATCGGTATGTTGCAACTTGTCGAAATATGGCTCTTTGCTGGGTACTCCTAGGCATTTTCGATAAATAAATCAGTTTTTCTTCTCGTGTGTCGAAACTAAAAATCTCTCGGGTTGAGGCTATACAGATTAAGAATGGGTATGCAGGCAACTTATTCATAAAAAAATTTCAATATGATCGGTATGTTGCAACTTGCCGAAATATGGCTCTGGGCTTGCTACTCCTAGGCATTTTCGATAAATAAATTCGTTTTTCTTCTCGTGTGTCGAAACTATAGATCTCTCGGATTGAGGCTATGCAGATTTAGAATGGGTATGCAAGCAGCTTATTCACAAAAAAAAATTCAAGATGATCGGTATGTTGCAACTTGCCGATATATGGCTCTGGGCTGGGTACTCCTAGGCATTTTTGATAAATAAATCAGTTTTTCTTCTCGTGTGTCGAAACTAAAAATCTCTCGGGTTGAGGCTATACAGATTTAGAATGGGTATGCAAGCAGCTTATTCACAAAAAAAATTCAAGATGATCGGTATGTTGCAACTTGCCGAAATATGGCTCTGGGCTGGGTACTCCTAGGCATTTTCGATAAATAAATTCGTTTTTCTTCTCGTGTGTCGCAACTAAAAATCTCTCGGGTTGAGGCTATGCAAATTTAGAATGGGTATGCAGGCAGCTTATTCACAAAAAAATTCAAGATGATCGGTATGTTGCAACTTGTCGAAATATGGCTCTTTGCTGGGTACTCCTAGGCATTTTCGATAAATAAATCAGTTTTTCTTCTCGTGTGTCGAAACTAAAAATCTCTCGGGTTGAGGCTATACAGATTAAGAATGGGTATGCAGGCAACTTATTCATAAAAAAATTTCAATATGATCGGTATGTTGCAACTTGCCGAAATATGGCTCTGGGCTTGCTACTCCTAGGCATTTTCGATAAATAAATTCGTTTTTCTTCTCGTGTGTCGAAACTAAAGATCTCTCGGATTGAGGCTATGCAGATTTAGAATGGGTATGCAAGCAGCTTATTCATAAAAAAATTCAAGATGATCGGTATGTTGCAACTTGCCGAAATATGGCTCTGGGCTGGGTACTCCTAGGCATTTTCGATAAATAAATCAGTTTTTCTTCTCGTGTGTCGAAACTAAAAATCTCTCGGGTTGAGGCTATACAGATTAAGAATGGGTATGCAGGCAACTTATTCATAAAAAAATTTCAATATGATCGGTATGTTGCAACTTGCCGAAATATGGCTCTGGGCTTGCTACTCCTAGGCATTTTCGATAAATAAATTCGTTTTTCTTCTCGTGTGTCGAAACTATAGATCTCTCGGATTGAGGCTATGCAGATTTAGAATGGGTATGCAAGCAGCTTATTCACAAAAAAAAATTCAAGATGATCGGTATGTTGCAACTTGCCGATATATGGCTCTGGGCTGGGTACTCCTAGGCATTTTTGATAAATAAATCAGTTTTTCTTCTCGTGTGTCGAAACTAAAAATCTCTCGGGTTGAGGCTATACAGATTTAGAATGGGTATGCAAGCAGCTTATTCACAAAAAAAATTCAAGATGATCGGTATGTTGCAACTTGCCGAAATATGGCTCTGGGCTGGGTACTCCTAGGCATTTTCGATAAATAAATTCGTTTTTCTTCTCGTGTGTCGCAACTAAAAATCTCTCGGGTTGAGGCTATGCAAATTTAGAATGGGTATGCAGGCAGCTTATTCACAAAAAAATTCAAGATGATCGGTATGTTGCAACTTGTCGAAATATGGCTCTTTGCTGGGTACTCCTAGGCATTTTCGATAAATAAATCAGTTTTTCTTCTCGTGTGTCGAAACTAAAAATCTCTCGGGTTGAGGCTATACAGATTAAGAATGGGTATGCAGGCAACTTATTCATAAAAAAATTTCAATATGATCGGTATGTTGCAACTTGCCGAAATATGGCTCTGGGCTTGCTACTCCTAGGCATTTTCGATAAATAAATTCGTTTTTCTTCTCGTGTGTCGAAACTAAAGATCTCTCGGATTGAGGCTATGCAGATTTAGAATGGGTATGCAAGCAGCTTATTCATAAAAAAATTCAAGATGATCGGTATGTTGCAACTTGCCGAAATATGGCTCTGGGCTGGGTACTCCTAGGCATTTTCGATAAATAAATCAGTTTTTCTTCTCGTGTGTCGAAACTAAAAATCTCTCGGGTTGAGGCTATACAGATTTAGATTGGGTATGCAAGCAGCTTATTCACAAAAAAAAATTCAAGATGATCGGTATGTTGCAACTTGCCGATATATGGCTCTGGGCTGGGTACTCCTAGGCATTTTCGATAAATAAATCAGTTTTTCTTCTCGTGTGTCGAAACTAAAAATCTCTCGGGTTGAGGCTATACAGATTTAGAATGGGTATGCAAGCAGCTTATTCACAAAAAAAAATTCAAGATGATCGGTATGTTGCAACTTGCCGATATATGGCTCTGGGCTGGGTACTCCTAGGCATTTTTGATAAATAAATCAGTTTTTCTTCTCGTGTGTCGAAACTAAAAATCTCTCGGGTTGAGGCTATACAGATTTAGAATGGGTATGCAAGCAGCTTATTCACAAAAAAAATTCAAGATGATCGGTATGTTGCAACTTGCCGAAATATGGCTCTGGGCTGGGTACTCCTAGGCATTTTCGATAAATAAATTCGTTTTTCTTCTCGTGTGTCGCAACTAAAAATCTCTCGGGTTGAGGCTATGCAAATTTAGAATGGGTATGCAGGCAGCTTATTCACAAAAAAATTCAAGATGATCGGTATGTTGCAACTTGTCGAAATATGGCTCTTTGCTGGGTACTCCTAGGCATTTTCGATAAATAAATCAGTTTTTCTTCTCGTGTGTCGAAACTAAAAATCTCTCGGGTTGAGGCTATACAGATTAAGAATGGGTATGCAGGCAACTTATTCATAAAAAAATTTCAATATGATCGGTATGTTGCAACTTGCCGAAATATGGCTCTGGGCTTGCTACTCCTAGGCATTTTCGATAAATAAATTCGTTTTTCTTCTCGTGTGTCGAAACTATAGATCTCTCGGATTGAGGCTATAAAGATTTAGAATGGGTATGCAAGCAGCTTATTCACAAAAAAAAATTCAAGATGATCGGTATGTTGCAACTTGCCGATATATGGCTCTGGGCTGGGTACTCCTAGGCATTTTTGATAAATAAATCAGTTTTTCTTCTCGTGTGTCGAAACTAAAAATCTCTCGGGTTGAGGCTATACAGATTAAGAATGGGTATGCAGGCAACTTATTCATAAAAAAATTTCAATATGATCGGTATGTTGCAACTTGCCGAAATATGGCTCTGGGCTGGCTACTCCTAGGCATTTTCGATAAATAAATTCGTTTTTCTTCTCGTGTGTCGAAACTATAGATCTCTCGGATTGAGGCTATGCAGATTTAGAATGGGTATGCAAGCAGCTTATTCACAAAAAAAATTCAAGATGATCGGTATGTTGCAACTTGCCGATATATGGCTCTGGGCTGGGTACTCCTAGGCATTTTTGATAAATAAATCAGTTTTTCTTCTCGTGTGTCGAAACTAAAAATCTCTCGGGTTGAGGCTATACAGATTTAGAATGGGTATGCAAGCAGCTTATTCACAAAAAAAAATTCAAGATGATCGGTATGTTACAACTTGCCGAAATATGGCTCTGGGCTGGGTACTCCTAGGCATTTTCGATAAATAAATCAGTTTTTCTTCTCGTGTGTCGAAACTTAAAATCTCTCGGGTTGAGGCTATACAGATTTAGAATGGGTATGCAAGCAGCTTATTCACAAAAAAAAATTCAAGATGATCGGTATGTTGCAACTTGCCGATATATGGCTCTGGGCTGGGTACTCCTAGGCATTTTCGAGAAATAAATCAGTTTTTCTTCCCGTGTGTCGAAATTAAAAATCTCTCGGATTGAGGCTATACAGATTTAGAATGGTTATGCAGGCAGCTTATTCATAAAAAAAATTCAAGATGATATTTCTCGAAACTGCCAAAAAAAAAAAAAAATTATTAGATGCTTCCCGGTTTCCCAGTTTTTAAATTCGGCGCTGTATTGCGGTCAACGACATCTAAACTAGAGAATCGGTTGTCAAGTGGTATTGTTAACACCTAGTTCAGGCCGTGTCACTTTGCTCCTGCCAGCAAACCTGGCAGATCTCGGGCTACGTTTTCTTTTAGATTGAACAGTGACATATCTATCCAATCCCGTTTGCACTATTTTATTTTCACACTGACCGTGTTCACTAGAGTTCGTCGCACTGAGTTCATTACCATTGTTTTCGTTTAGCATTGCTAAATTTGTTGATGAATTACTTTTTTCTTCGCTGTTTCGATTTTTATTTTTAAACGGCGGTATAGTTAATTCCATCGAAGAAGCATTTTTAATCATGGGCATAGGTGTTTTCTTTGGGCTGTGATGAACTTTACCCCCTTGGTTAGTCTTGCACTTGCAATATTTATATTTTCTACATGTAACTGGATCAAGTTTGTTGTAGATTGTGTTCGGCGTTCGATGTTCGAAGAAGTCTTTCTTGGGGGAAAAAGGCCTCTCTAACAGAATTGGAAACAAATATAACAAAATAAAAAACACGAACACTTCCCTTTTCGTTTATTTTATTTTACGTTCGAACCTCATGACAGTAAAATTAAAACGCATGTTGAACTTCTAATTTCAATTTTTACAGACTTATTTCTAATAATACGCTTACTTCGGATGGGGGCTGAGACAACTATTCCCAAATGAATGATGAGAACAAATTTCTATATTTTAAAATTAGCTTGTTAAGAAATCTGTTATCAATTTAACAAGTTGACGGTTACGATATTTAACATGTTCGTTAGTTATAACGTATTTCAATTTAGGCATGATTATTATCTTTTATGGGGTCAATGCTCTTCCAACTTTTTCGCGGTTTGCTTTTTCCGTCCATATGTTACGCCGTTTTGCAGTCCGACAGGGGGTCAAAGATGTGTTCCATTTCATCACAGGTCGTAATCTATGGATGAAAATTCCCTTTGGATCGTGCCCCTATCGGGATTCGAACCCAGTATCTCCCGATCCAAACGCCAAAGCTTTAACCACTGTGCCATTTGGTCGGTGATTACTTTAAACAATTTGAATGCAAAACAAAAATAAGCTTAACACACGCAGAATATCAAAATTTTAGTGGTTTTTAAAACCGATTAATTGTTTTTTATCACCATTTGTAACAATAAAATTATATTACCCACACCACATTACAGTAAATTTATTTGGTTGATGATAAAATTCATAAAATCAATATATGCCATTAAAAATTCTAAACATAAAACACTAAAATTAACAAAAAAATGTATATGCATAAAAAAAGCTTTAAAGCTTCGACTATAAAAAGCTTTAACTATTATGTTTATCACGTAAATAAATACATCAAGAAAATATATTTCGGATTGCCTTGCGGTTTTATTATTGCACCAGATTGTTCTTATTCATTTTCTATCTATATCTACTCGTATATGCCATATCTGTTCCATATCCAAAAAAAAAAAAAAAAAATTGTTATCGAGCAACCCTCTCCCAATTATTTTTTTTCTCTGTATAAAACAAACCGAACCAAAAAAAGGGTTATCATTGAAATGAATTTTCTTCTTCCGGAAGAAAAAAAAAATAAAATAAAATAAAAATTACGTGAATTGTATTCATTGTACTTGATTACGAAAAATAATAATAAAATAATAAAAATGTAAAAAAAAAAAGTTTTTCTTGAGAGCTTGCTGTTATACATTGGGGTTACAACACGACGATGACAACGGAAGAATCACATTTTTTTCTTATGTGCTTTTTATGACACTTTTCTTATATAACATTTGTTTCTAGAGCAAAAACGAAATTTTTGGTATACAAAATGTGAAAAAGAAAAAGTTATTAAAAATAAAATAATCTTATCGAAATCTTTAGTTTGGTTTGGAAGATATTTTGAATTTATTGTGAAATACCAAAAAAAAAAAAACAAAAATTTTTTTATTCGATTTTAATTGAAGGAATGATAAAAAAAATTATTAATAAAAAGTTAAAGTTTATTGGTTCGAAATAGATTTTCTGATTGGATGGCACGTGTGTTAGGAGATGCGTGTTTACGGTGTAACAGCTTGGGTACGGTAACGTGCATAGAAATATCATTTTATTTAAATGTGATAGGTCGGGATTATAAAAATTAATCGGATGTGTGATTTTTAAATTTCAGCAACCCAACAAATTTGCAGTATAACGTGAGAGTCTTCAAAAGTTTCCCAGCTGCGTTAAGAATTTTAATTAATTTTTAAGTCTATTTTGGCTGATTATTTTTGGAGCACTGATTTTGAAAATAAACTTGATGATTTCCACACGTTGTTTAACGCTATAACCTTCCAAGATGATTTGCCATTGCTTTAACAACATCGCTAGTATAACTTAACAAATTTTGAGCGTCTCTATTGAAAATCCCTTTATAACAGCTCTCTTGTCTCACTTAACATGGCTGGCGATAAATTATAGTCTTTAACGAGGACGACATCATCGATACCAAGTTTGGTGTTTGATGTCTCCACCTGATACCACTTTCTGCAGAAGCCTTGCATTTGTTGTTGAATATGTTACCGTCTGATTAGTTGGGATATCGGAATTATTTGAAGATTTAGATTTGCTTCGGGAATGCTGGTTCACCAATTAAGATACCCTTGAGTAAGCACTGTTGAATTCTCAGAATGAGCGCTCATCTGGCACTATGGTCGTGAATGGTACCAGTGGTACTACATGGTCGAGAAAGTAGTATCAAAACATACGCTTTCTTGGATGAGGGTTCCAGTGTAACTCTGTTTGACGAGGAGGTGGCAAATAAGTTAAAAATGATGGTCCACAAAAGAGCCTAGAATTAATGAATGCTAGGCCTAGAATTTTAATCGGGTAACAACCTTTGCATTTAGCAGTACCATTTCAGATTCGAGAAGGCCATATGGGGGAACCAATCGTTGTTTTTTATATGAACCAGAAACCGGTTGCCCCGTTCAAAGGCTTCCAAAGGAAAGCAGTGAAATAGATGAAAAATCGAAACCACAATTTTCACATAATATATCGAAAGGTTTTCTGAATTGTCAAGCCTAGTACGGACATTGCATATGGGCACTTAGGGCAGTCAATAATATGAAGGGAACTAACCTGTGATGAGATCTAAGAAGCTGACAAGGTGTTATTACGACATGTACCAGAAAAAGTGTACTCTGATGAAATTTCATGCTTAAAGGATAATCCATCAAAACCATTAGATAAAACTAGTTCACTCTTTCGGCTCACACCATTTTGGGATATCAATTCAGATTTACGAGTTCCAGGTAGAATATCTGAGACGTAAGGAATTTCTTTCGATACAAAAAATCCAATTATCATATCGAACAAACATCATATAACTCGTCTCATCTTGGCCGCGGACCACGAACGGTTTCATCATCATAACCACGAAACTGTTGTAAATGAAGTTCGGTAAAAAAATTATATTAGCAAACTTTGAGTGGCACTGAAGCGAGTCAGAGTAAACTGCCAAACATGTGATGTTGAGAAATCAAAACCAAACGTTCCAGAAATGGCTGATCATCCCTCAGCAAGCACTTGCATCATACACTGCTCCATCGTCGTTCATCGGGATTGATTATTTTGGACCGATGGAAGTTACCAAAGGCTGTCGTGCAGAGGCGGTGTTTTATTTGCATGTCTAACTACACGTGCGCTATCCACATAGAAATAGCACATACTCTGGATAAAAGTTCATGTCTTATGGCAATTCGGAATTTTATAGCACGTTGAATAACTCCGTTAGAAATTCGAACAGGCAACGGAACAAATTTTCATGGGGTGAATAAACCAATTGAATCAACTACATGAAAAATGGCAGCTCGATGAGCTACGAAATAAACTCGATAAAATACGATGGAAATTCAATCCCAGGTGAGAATGAAGCTCTCACCCCAACTACTTTCTTCTGGAGTCATCAAATGTTTTGAAGCCCATCACCGATTTAAAAAGTGAAGTGTAGTTCTTATGCAAGAATTGAAAAATGGTTCAATTGATGGCAGATCAAGTTTGGCGTCGATAAATGCGATATCTTTTTTTTTTTTTTTTTTTTTAATAGTTTATTTCTCCAAAAAGTATACATACAAAACTTAACATTACGACAAATTTAAATTTAGAATTATTATCTAGTCGATATTACTTGAAGAACTAAATAGTTCCAGAATCTTAAGCCCATCGAGAATCAAATTATGATTGAGAGGTTTTATTGCGTCCAAGAAAGGAAGTAAAATTAACAAAACGATGTGATTTTTTTTATTAAGGTTTGGTCGACAAGGCGATTTCAGTATCAAAGCAACAATCTCTCTGTGATAAATTTGCGTGAAAGTGACTTCGGGTAGGCGGAGTTTTCTTAACTTGTCGAATCATTGCTTTTCTGACCTGATAATGCTATCACAAATACTGTCTGTAATGTTCAAAAAACATTACACGCAGTATTTGTGAAAGAGTTATTGTTCGTTGCTACGTAAAATAGCGATGAATGCTTCAGTGAATATGTCCGAAACTAATTCTATAAGTACCGCCTTGGTTGCGAAGCATACGGAAAGTGCGATGTATGCCTTACTCAATGGAATTTTACCTCGACCATTTTTTGTTTTAATATTAATTGGACCAGCGTAGTCCACATCAGTGGTCCTATTCTGGTAATTCCCCGGGAATAGGGATCTGAGGAAAACATTTACATATAATTTTGGTTTAAATTGTTTTTTCTGGCATACTACTGGGGAACACTTTCTCTGCCAGTTTCGAAAATTATTCCCATTTTATAAAAAAATGTAGCAAAGTTTTTCCTCAGTAGGCCAGAAAAGAATAATTTAAACTGAAATTATATGTAAATTCTTTCCCCAGTTCTCTATTTCCAGGAAACTACCAGAATAGGGCCACAGTAGTTGTAAAAAGATGACATAAAATCAAACGTTGCTTTGCCTGTGCGACAAATTTTTGTTTCTGTGCAACGCATTTGAAACATTTATGATAAAAGTGTCGAACTGAGTTACGACCATTAATGAACCCAAATTTTTGTGTCAGGAGACGTGACAATAACGTTGGCTCAGGTTAGTTTTTGATTTTTGGGTGATATTGTGAATGGCGACGAGATAAGTGAGCTTTTATGCTTAATTTGCTCACCGTTGCTAAGTGCTACAATATCGACGTTTGTGATACAATTCTTTTTATCTTGATGAATGAACCTAGAACTTGGTTAAAATTGTGTTGGATTATTGGTCGTGCCACCTATAAGTCTGGTTTTATAATAATCCCTCACGATGCAATATCCGCAGGACTTAAGCTCAACTGTACATAGTGCCAACGGTTTTTAGGAAGTTTAGAGAGTACTAAATTTGATTAGTTTCATGAAAACAAAGTCCCACATAGCTCGAGTCGTGGAATTGAAATTTGTTTCATCGTAGCGATTGAGTACCTTCAGTGCGTAAATACAACAGCAGCATATGCCTTCTCGGAAGCATCACAAAATGCGTGGATTTGGATAGATTTCATATGGTTGAAGAAAAACAATGATCATGATCAACAATGATTCAAGTTTTGTCAAATGTTGTTTTATATCGATCCATTGCTGGCTAATGTCTGCCGGAATTTCATCATCCCGTCCGATGTTTTGGCATCATAATTTTGAAAAAGGTATGTTCATTGATATAGTCGGAATATTTTAGAAATCTCTTAGAGTAAATTTCGTTTAGATCTCGGAATTTTGTTGATATGGATCAGGAATGAAAAATCGTCTCGCACAGGATTCTACTGACGACCGACCGAAATTTCGGTGAGTTGGAGTTATTTTTAAGAAAGATAAAACTAGCTCCCTCCATTATCGTACAGAGCCTCTCAAACATACTGATCGTGATATTCGTACTTCCACGTCCTGACAGTAGGTCATCGATTTAAAAGTCGCGTCTTATGATACTTGAAATTGTCAGATGATTTTGTGCATTATCATCATTGATTTTGTCAAAGTCTTAACAGCTAAAAATGGTGATCAAGACATCCCATATGACTTTGTTTAAACGATACGTTTTAATTTTTTCGGTGAGATTGTTTCTCGAGACGAGTTGCTAATAGTCATTATCAGGTGAGGCCATGAGGATTTTTTCGATGTCTTCGGAAAAAACGAGTCAAAATAGTGTACCAGATCATCTTATAACGTTGGTCCTCTAAGTAAAAGAACATTAATTGATGAACCGTAAATAGACTTACAGGATCCATCGAAGACTACTCAAATTTTGCTTGTCAAACTATCCAATTTTTCTACAGCATAATGTGCAAGATAAAGAACTTCTTTATCTTTCCTGGCCATCTCATTATTTTATGGAGCCTTTATATAGTGGAGATTGTTTTGAGATAAATTCCTGATACAATTTAACAATAAATATGCCAAAAACATTAAGCCCATCAGATTTCGAAAGTGATACAACTTAAGAAGTAAAATTAAAACAATAAATATTTCCATTTGTGCTTGTTAGGTATGGGCGTAAAAAGGCAATAAACAGTTTCACAAATGGTCAGTCAACTTTACTATATCTTTTCATTTCAGGCTGAGAAAAATAATTAGAGGTCTTCTCTTCTAGTAAGTCTCACAAGTTTGAGTCTAATCCAAAATTTCCAGGTACATAGAGGTCCACACCATGATGAGGTGGGAAATTTGTGTGCTTGTTTAACAGATTTTGAACTAACGACTCCGGTATAAAAAATTTCCTAAGAGAGGGTCAACCACTTCGTTATTAACACCATTAGTTAAAATATGAAATTTTCCATCGATCTTGCTATAATTGGTGTTCATCCGCACATTCTGTCGCATAGTATCATTTTTGCCAACCAAACAATCATTAACCTCATCTAACTTTAGAAGCCCTTCTTGATGAATTCTGAAGAGAGCGTCGGAATCGATATAAAGAGAGTCAGATCCCTGGCGGAACTAAATATTGAGATTAAAACGTTATGGATGATCCGTTAAACAACGGAGACTTCTTTGATATGTGATACTGATAATCGTAACTCGAGTTTTTTAATGGGGTATACCTAGATTGAGCAAAATTTTTAATTTAGCAAGTGCTGCTCTGCTAGCATGTGGGAACGTGTTTTGAAATCAACATACCTATAGGGGCAGTGGTTGAAGTGGTTTGAATGATATCAACGGCTTTTTGATCTTTATAGTTCCAATGAAATTTTTAAATGCGCGTCCGCTTTATAGTTCCAATGAAATTTTTAAATGGGTTTTTTCACCGTGCTTCCTGTCAACTTTCCTGGATCCAATGAGCACATCACCAATTACATGGCCAATGTAACGGGTGATTTTTTAAGAGCTTGAGAACTTTTTTTTAAAAAAAAACGCATAAAATTTGCAAAATCTCATCGGTTCTATATTTGAAACGTTAGATTGGTCCATGACATTTACTTTTTGAAGATAATTTCATTTAAATGTTGACCGCGGCTGCGTCTTAGGTGGTCCATTCGGAAAGTCCAATTTTGGGCAACTTTTTCGAGCATTTCGGCCGGAATAGCCCGAATTTCTTCGGAAATGTTGTCTTCCAAAACTGGAATAGTTGCTGGCTTATTTCTGTAGACTTTAGACTTGACGTAGCCCCACAAAAAATAGTCTAAAGGCGTCAAATCGCATGATCTTGGTGGCCAACTTACCGGGCCATTTCTTGAGATGAATTGTTCTCCGAAGTTTTCCCTCAAAATGGCCATAGAATCGCGAGCTGTGTGGCATGTAGCGCCATCTTGTTGAAACCACATGTCAACTAAGTTCAGTTCTTCCATTTTTGGCAACAAAAAGTTTGTTAGCATCGAACGATAGCGATCGCCATTCACCGTAACGTTGCGTCCAACAGCATCTTTGAAAAAATACGGTCCAATGATTCCACCAGCGTACAAACCACACCAAACAGTGCATTTTTCGGGATGCATGGGCAGTTCTTGAACGGCTTCTGGTTGCTCTTCACTCCAAATGCGGCAATTTTGCTTATTTACGTAGCCATTCAACCAGAAATGAGCCTCATCGCTGAACAAAATTTGTCGATAAAAAAGCGGATTTTCTGCCAACTTTTCTAGGGCCCATAATTCAATTATTTGCAAGCGTTGCTCGTTAGTAAGTCTATTCATTATGAAATGTCAAAGCATACTGAGCATCTTTCTCTTTGACACCTTGTCTGAAATCCCGCGTGATCTGTCAAATACTAATGCATGAAAATCCTAACCACAAAAAAATCACCCGTTATTTGGTTTTCTTCCTCCCTAGGACAAACTTAATTTTTCTTTCATGACACTTTCATGAAACGAGAAAAATTTTCACCGGGATTCGCCGAGACAATAAGCACGCCAAGTAGATATAAGCGGCTTCATACTGCATACTTGAATTTTTCCCATCAATTGGCAGGTCTTTCCTAAATTTGGTAGAAATCTACGTACCGCAAGTGAAAGCTTCAGTAAAAGCTTTTTAAATATTTTCAATGATGTTGAAAAGTGTATTACATTTACAAAAAACGACAAGTCCAGAATAATAGACGCCGACATTGAAAAAAGTATCTGCGTATATGACTGTACTGGTAAATTGCACATTAGCTCTTGTTTTATACATTGAAAGCATTTGTGTAAAATCTTCTATGCGACATCTCTGCCACCCTATTTTTATCACGAATGTATAGTTATGATGATACCGGCATGATAATATTTGATGTGATAGTCCCGTGCTTTAGATATAATGGGGATGTTTGCTAAAATCATTGGGTGTCTTATTGGGTAAGGTGCTTTTAAATTTTAAGTCTATTGCGCAGACTCGTAAAACTACGTCCTTTTTCTTTAATGAATTTAACGATTTAAATTTGCTTTACTTGGATTGGCTTACATCTCTCCATATTTCTCATTTTTTCTTCAAATTAAATTGATTGCTGAAATCGATGTAAATATGTCCCGGCTGAATCCTCTTTACTTCACAATATCGCGAAAACAGTAACATTAGTGTCAATATTTTTTATTGGTTCTCTATAGCCACCTTAAATGTCTCATGAATTTTGGCATCTCCCTTTACTACATGTCTTGTTAGTTGAAGGCACCAAAATTCACTCGGTTTCGTTAACCAATGATGACCTTTCCGATTCCGACACTGTATATTTTTGATCAGATCACTGGTACTCATTCTCTGGGGTCGGCGATTAAACGTCGTAGAGTAGAGACGTGTTTTTGGGTCTCTCCTCTAAATAATTAAAAATAAATAGTTTAAGTGTGTTTTGATTAATTAAATAATATACATCTAAGTGTTCATAGACATAAATAATATGTTGTGTGATTTAAGGAATTTTGAAGCCGTAATAAGATACATATTGAATAGTTATATTATATTAATTTGTGTGTGATGCGCTTGCAATGGCGAAGAATATGTATATTACAAATTCGTATATATGTATTTTGATACCGTTGTTTGAATGCATCATACGCATTGTATGTATGTAATTTTTCAACATGTATAGAACTTTTATGATTCCAGAGGATGAATAAGATAAGTGTTTTCTCATTTTTTTCCATTAACACGTTTTAATACATATTAATTATTAACATAATATATTTTTCCAAATAAATTTAAGCATATAATAAAATGATTACTGTATTCTATAACTCATAAAGGTGTAGAGTACTAGTATTCTCGTGGTGGTAGTATTGTTTGAGTATTGTTTGTGCCAGAAAGTGTTTTTCAATTCTGTTATTCTGTTTTGTTACACTCGATAACAATTTTTGTTGTTCTTTTTGCGACGATTGTTTTTCGTTGGTACTTTTGAATTCTAACTTTTGTTTTTTATATTTATTTACTCGTACGACGTACATTATATTTCGTATGGAAATTAGTATTGGAGGTGTATAGCGGGATATAATGTACATTTCAATACCACCGAAAATGTGGTTTTGCAATGTATATACAAAGCTTGTTATATGCTTTCGGCTGTGCTTTGTATGGATGTGTATGTATTGATTACGAACGAAACATATACAACATCAGGGGACTTTTGTTTTCGTTTTGTTTTATTTATGTCATTACATAATTATTATATTCTTACTTTTTGTGCTTGGTAGTGTAAATGTTTTTCTATATGAAAAAAACGATTCAATCGTTGATTTTTGGCTTTTTCATTTTATTTTGTGTGATCAATTTACACAGGGGCGGCGAGGATACGGTGGATGTGTATTGCGATAAATTTTCCTTTATATTGATGCTAACGGGTGATCGCTGAGTTTTCATCTATTGGGATTGGGAAATAACTTTATGGGTTGCAGTGTGTTGGTTTTTATTCTAGAGAAGCGGGTAGCGAGCACTCCTGGATCTACATTACATATTTTTCTTGGTACATTTTACTAAGATTATTTATGAAAAAGATTCTTTCCACATTTTGAGTATTAAATTGTTATATTTATCATGTTTTATATGATGAGCAATTTAGAGTTATCAAGGTTTATCAGGGGCTGCATGAATTAGGGGGGTCTGAATTGAAGGTTTTTTTCTAAATTAAAATAAGTGTTTTTAATTCGTTTTGGAGATGAATTAAAATCGGAGTTGAAGAAGAAATGAAAGAGTTCGATAAGGTGAATTTGGGCGGGGCATTTCTTGATTCATTTTTAAAATGAATTAATATAAATGTTTATAGAATGAAATAATATAAGCCTTTTTTATTTATTTATATTTTATAACTAATCAATGTAAATCCATGCAACTATTATTTTCATTAATGAAAATTTTGTGGAATTTAAATTTAAATTTGAAATAGAATGTGCCTTTTTTGATTCATTTTGAAGGTGAATTAGGGTATGTGTTTTAAAAATGAAATAGTATAAGCCTTTGTTAATTCATTTCTGAGTTATCTCCTTTTTCTGAATCGCTTTTTTTAATTCATAATTTTAAGTTAAAAATATGAATTAGAATAAGTCGCTGGTGTTCATACAAAAATCAACTATTTTGCTTCATTTTTGGAGAACTTATTGTAGTATAATGCGGCGGAAAGTGAAGTAGAGCACTTGTTAATTTAATAATAAAATATAAATAAATAAAAAACTTAAAATTTAATTTTAATTGAATTTTTATTTAGCGAAAATTATTTTTTTTATTGCTGGTGAGTGATGAGCCGCTCCGCGTTGCAGCGATGTGTCAGTGATGTTGCTCCGGCAAAAATCCAAATTGAATGGGAAGAATTATCTTTTCAATTATTTCTTCTTAAACCAAAATACAAAAAAAAAACAAAACTGGTTTTTCTTCCAGTTTACATGCACCAAAATATTTGGGTGCACCCTATAAAAATTATGTTTTATTAAACATAAATGTTTGCCATGCCATCTATTGTGCAGTGGCATGGTGGTGTGTATGTGCGTTTTACGTGATTTTGGTTATGCAAAATCCATGCGATTTTATGTATCTCTCAGTGATTTGGTTGTAGAGGTTGTTGTAATGCGAAATTTTTGTGAAACCAAAATATAATTTTTCAATTATATTTTGCTTACACAGGTTTCGTATGTACAAGTGTTGTTGTACGATTACTATGTACAAGTTGATATGTACATTGTTTGTATATACGGGATCGTTGTATATTGTTTGTAATGGTTCTTTGGATGGAGAGTTGTCCGTTTATAAAGGGTTGTGTGAACGGAGGATTGTCCGTTGAGAAATAATTGTGCGGAGTTTCTTATGGTTGAAGAAACTAGCCGCTACGGACTTTCTTGATTCGGACTTTTTTAGTTCGGTACCCCTTTATCAGGTGTTTATCAGGTGTTTATTATTAATACATACTATATTATTCATTGCAGTTTCTGATTAAGCTAATTTATTTAGTTCTAATGAAAATTTTTGATTACAGAAGAATTTTGAAGCCGTAATGACTACATTTTTATTATTTGCAGCTTTATTATTTTGTAAGCGTCGAGGAATAAATACTCTTGGGATAAATAAGTTTTTGCCTGAATAGCTAATATACATATATGATTTTTTGCTATTATTGACATTTTTCCATTTAGCTAAAGGGATTTATTGTTGAGTAGCATTGCTTTTAGAGTAAGATAATTACGGTAAATTGAACAAAAATTTCCACTAATTAAAAAGAGTCATCTATTATTTAACTCATTAACTATAATTTTATATAATAAAAGAATCTGGAGGTTCAGATATAGATGGAAGTGGAAGCTGAGTCTTTTAAGCCTCATAACAAATAAGGCTATTTACCTTGGTTTAGAATAATATTTAATCATTGTTAATACTAATGAAATTTTATTTCTTATTTTAATTTAATTTAATTGTATATTTAAGATTTAATTTGTCTCACGACAATTGGTTTTATTTTAATAGATTAAATGACTATGGCTATATGTAACATTGAAGTCTCGTTAGAGGGAAATTTTATGGGTTGACTTATTTTTTGGCTTGGAGGCTATACAATAAAATTTATAATCAAAGAAATATTGATACATGGATGTTTTTTGTATTTTTAAATTAATGACACTTCTTTAATTAGATTATTTTCTAATAGCTACTTATTACTAATTCTGTCATCTTACAGATTCCTGATTAGCTTAATAGTTTTATTTAATTCTGATTGGGAATAAATTGTAATGGGTTAATTATACATATTCATTATTGATATATTACCTTTTAAAAATAATCATAGTTTAGATTTAGATTAATCACATTACAGTTCATATACAATATTTAGAAAACATTATTATACAAATAAAATGGAAGTCAGCTAATTTAATCTTATTCTTAATCTTTATTATATAATATGAATGTTGAATAATTATATTATTAGTATTCCAGGTTATGTACTGTATCTACAAATCTCCTCCAGGTTGATATTGGGTTGTAGCAAATAACCACTATTATATTAATGCTAGTTTTTAAATTAAATTTAATTTAGAATTAAGTTTATAATATGTTATTGTATGATAGAAAGTATACTTATACTTGGTAAAGCAATGAAGCTAATTTATGATGGGTGCTGATTAATGACAAATATTCGGATATAATGTTTTAAAAATGGATTGGAATAAGTAAATTAATTTAATCCGGTTTTAGGAATGGATTCCGGAATTAATAGTATCTATGTATCTCAATTTACTAACAAATTTAAATTCTAGAACATTGGTGTTTTGGAAGCAATTTTGTTGGCTACACTTTCGAATATTGTAAAGTGAAATGGTAGTCATTAATCTTAAGTTAATTTACAGAAAAATTTCGGAAGGTGACCCGGTTAATAACTATTTAAATTTAGTATTTAGTTATAATAACTTATTATATTTAAGTTGACAGTTTACTTATTCTTGGTAAAGTAGTTAATCTATTTTAAGAGTGGTGCTGGTTAGTTACGGACACTCTGGGTGTTGGTGTTTGGAACTGGTTTATAATAATAATGAAACTAAATTTATTATTGTTGTAAACCAGTTTTAAACACTAACACCTGTTAAGGAAAGAATTCCGGAATCAATAGCACTTATCAGCAAATAATTTAAATTCTAACAATTTATTGACTCTAGGAGATAAGCATTCTGGAAGCAGTTTTGATGGCTATACTTAACTAAAATATTTCAAAATAATAATTAATTTCTGATGCGGTCCAAAGGGAAGCTGACACAATTTGAAAGTACTTTTAGAACTGTGTTGTCTTGTGATGGTAAACTTACTAACTATCGGCTATTTCTAGGTGTTTGTAATAGGGCCAGGTCTGTCACATCTAAAGTACCTTTCCCATTTTTTTGTTGTTTATAAAGCAGGTGTATGATGGGCGCGGCAGTAACTGTGAGTTCCTGCTTTAAACTTGGTCGTGCATTCAAATCAAATCAAAATTTATTAATCCTACTTTAATTAATGATGAATTGACATTTCAGATTTAGAGGTAGAAGAATAATATAATTCTTAGTGTAGGTTTATTTTAGTTAGGTGCTGATTCCCAGGAGAAATTGTTGATGACCATTAAAACTTTTATCCTTTGTATTGTCTTGTGTTGTACGATCCCAACCTATCGTCTATTTCTAGGTGTCTGTAACCGGGCTGATTCACTCCCATCCAATTAACCTATCTAATCCCTCGGTTTTGTTATATGTAAAAAGAGTGTGCGGTGGGCCCGGCGTCAACCGGGAGATCTTGTCTAAGAACTTGGTCGTGCATTCAAAATCAATCAATCAATCAATCAAGATCACTGGTACTCATTCTCTGAGGCACAAAAACGGCAGGTTTCTCAGCTGAGTTTATATGTCTCCATTGGTCTCGATTAGCGATGAATGTTGACCATTTCTGTTCCTCTCGGGGTATACTAAGCTGATTAATCGCTACATTCGTCTTTAGTCCTAAGTGTTATGATTTCGTCGCCGGAGCCAATTCAGTGTAACATATGCATACTGAATTGCGTCGCAAAACAAGTAAAATTAGGCGCTTGCGTGTGATTATTAATTCGCGAAATTTGTACGTGCTTCAAACTCTTTAAATCGCTACGTAAATTTTCCCAGTGATGCCCTGTTGTTACTGGCAATTTGTCAACCCAATCATTGCTTTGCAACCAAGTACTTTCAAATAATATTTTTACACGTACAAACGTATTTTGCTTGACTGCGATAAAATTGATCGTTACGCTCATCAAAATTGGTTGCAAAATACAACTGGTCGGTTTCAGGACTTTTTTCTAAGCACCATAGCTTGGTTTCTCTTGGATGTTCCGCAACTTGTTGCTGTTTCTGGATTTCCTTAAATTATTCGTCGAATTTCTTCATCATTTGTTGTCCACTTGAGAATGATGAATTTTACTGATTGGGGAATTGCGGAAATGTCAATTTTTAATTTGAAACGCTTTCTCTTTGAATCCGTATCATAAATTCATGCTATCTTCAGTCTTCAGTCGATAGTGTGATATCGGGTTATCTTTCTCGCTTCGCCAGACAATATTCTATACTTTTGCTCTTTTTGAAACGAGCTACACTTGTCGGTACATTTTTCAATGTCACCAATCAAAACAAATCAATGTTGATCATGATTTGATAGTATTTGACTTTGCTGACGCACCAAATACAATATGCAACTATTGGAAGATTTAAAACACACGGAATGAAACTTGACCATTTCTCAGCCGATAATTTTCAAATTTGGTAGAGGTTGCAGAACTGTAATGAAATCTGAACATGGATTCATAAAAAATATGAAATTCTAGAGTTCGCTCATCCGAAATATAGTGGGTTTGCTCGAAACTTTAATTTTAGATTTTTTTTTGATTATTCGGCCGAATTCCAGAACAGGTTAGGTACGATTCGCCAAATCCCGAATTCCGAAATCAAAATTCTAAAATCAAAATTTTAAAGAACAAAATTCCAGAAACAAAAATTACAATAAATAAAATTTCTGGGTCATGGGCCTATGGAAAGAGAATTTATTTTGATTTTTTTTTATAATTTATGTATACACTTGGGTGCAAAAAAATTGCACATTGCTCAATTTTCCACAAAAGTTCAAAAATATCAAAAACTTCAATATTTGTTTAATTTTTTTTAATGCAGATTCAAAGTCTATTTCACCTATCCAGTGGTACCTTTTTTGTACTTGTACCATGCCAACAAAGTGATTTTTTGTCAAATGCTTATAGCAGGTTTTCGAATTAAATTCCAAAAATAATTCAACAAGATCAATACAATAGCATGCCATGAAATATCTTGTTCAGAATTGTGATCATTCGCATACCATCCGCACGCTTAGCCTGAACGATTCTCTATTGATTATGTCTTCAACAGGAGCAAAGAAATGGATACCACACCAGAGATAGCCGCACAAGTAGTTGCATTAATTTATGTGGGGCAGCACTACAGTGAAGTGGCTCTTCAACTAAATTTGAGCCGATTCTCCGTTCGTCGAGTGTGGCAGAGATATCAGGAAACTCGTGGCTTCAGACGGCAACAAGGATCTGGCCGACCTCGCCCTACAGCACAGCGTGATGACCGCTGTCTTACAACAACTTCGTTGCGAAATTTCCGTATGAATGCTGTTGAACTGAGACGGCGGCTCCAAGAAGTTCGTGAAGTCAAAGTCACTCGGAGGACAGTTAGAAGACGATTTCGAAAAGGTTATCTGACTACACACAGACCAACAAATGAACCGAAATTGACAGAAGAAGAATGGAGAACAGTAATTGTTCTCTGACCAGTGCAGGATGGCACCGATGGACGCGGAAGAGTATACAGAAGGCAAGGAGAGTGATATGCACAATGTTGCATTGAAGAACGTGTCTCGTATGGCGGTGGATCGTGCATGTTTTGGGGAGGCATCTCATCAGAGGAAGTACTCGAGGAGTACGACGTATACCTTTTGCCGGGTTTATTGGTGAAAATTTTCTGTTTATGCAGGATAATGCGAGACCGCATACGGCTGGTGTAGTATACTAGTACCTTCAAGAGGTGGATGTGCCTGTTATGGAGTGACCAGCTGAAAGCCCGGACTTCAAGCCAATGGAACATTTATGGGACGAGTTGAAAAGAAGGGTCCGAGCCAGAGATGTTGCTCCAACGAGTCCTGGAGACTGCAACATTCGATCGTTGAGGAATGGGAGGCGATACCTCAAGGTTTTGTGAAAACTTTGGTGAAATCAATGCAGCATCGAATGGAAGCTGTTAATAAAACTGTTTTTTGAAGTGAAACTTTTTTTCGCCCGTTGTACGCACTGGCAGAAAAATCGACGATTATACGTTTTTGTGCAGTTTCGTTGCGGGATAGCAGCAGGCTTGTTTTATTTATATTTGGAATAGGCTTGTTTCGTTTACAATAAATTAATATGAGAAAACCTAATTGTAGGCTTCCACCGAGCTTATCTTTGTTATTTTAACAAAAAGATTTTTTTTTGGGTGATAGTATAAAGATACAACCGAAAAACATCTAGGCATTAGTAGTTTTTGTACCTCTTGTACTTGTATATAAAAAAAATTGTGTTGAGACACGAATTTTTATGTTCTATGCGCTATGCGTGTGAATTTGTTAAAATAATAAAGATAAGCTTGGTGGAAACCTACTCTATGAAATTTTACATAATTTGTTAATAAATGATGATCGGTTATAAGTAGTAAAATTGTATTTTGTGTTCTTGTTATTGTGGATAAATAGAGCGGTTGGGAAAAATGAGATGGAGAGTGAAAATTGATTGCTTATACGTAATGTTGTGCGGTGGTCTCCAAAACAATTTATTACTTTGAGTTTAACTTGGGTGATCTCATGATATATTGACGTGTGGAAAGTATTTGCAGAAGGGTCACTCGAATGATCATTCGTTCATATCAACAAACTATATCAAATCATTATATCAAATCATATCAAAAATCACATCAAATCATATCAAAAAACATATCAAACCATATAAAATCATATCAAATCATACAAATGATATGAAATCATGTCAAATCAAATCATATCAAATCACTATCAAATTTTATCAACTCATATCAAATAATATCAAACCATATAAAATCTTATCAAATCGGATCAAATCATATTAAATCATATAAAATTATATCAAATCATATTAAATCATATCAAATCATATCAAATCATACCAAAACATATCAAATCATATCAAATCATATCAAATCATATCAAATCACTATCAAATCATATCAACTCATATCAAATCATATTGTATAAAAACATATCAAGTCTTATAAAATCATATCAAATCAAATCAAATATCATATCAAATCATATAAAAACATAATATTATCAAGTTTTATCAAATCATATCAAATCATATCAAATATCATATCAAATCATATCAAATCATATCAAAAATCATATCAACTAATATCAAATCATATCAAATCGTATCAAATCATATCAAATCATATCAAATCATATCAAATCATATCAAATTAAATCATATCAAAAATTATATCAAATCATATCTAATCATAGCAAATCATATTAAATTTTATCAACTCATATCAAATCATATCAAACCATATAAAATCTTATCAAATCGGATCAAATGATATCAAATCATATAAAATTATATCAAATCATATTAAATCATATCAAATCATATCAAATCATACCAAAACCTATCAAATCATATCAAATCACTATCAAATCATATCAAATCACTATCAAATCATATCAAATCATATAAAAACATATCAAGTCTTATAAAATCATATCAAATCAAATCAAATATCATATCAAATCATAGAAAAACATAATAATATCAAGTCTTATCAAATCATATCAAATCAAATCAAATATCATATCAAATCATATCAAATCATATCAAAAATCATATCAACTCATATCAAAACATATCAAATCGTATCAAATCATATCAAATCATATCAAATCATATCAAATTAAATCATATCAAAAATTACATCAAATCATATCTAATCATAGCAAATCATATTAAATCATAACAAATCATAACAAATCATATCAAGAATTATATCATCATCATATCAAATAGTATCAAAAATCATATCACGTCATACAAATCATATAAAATCATATCAAATCATATCAAATCAAATCATATCAAATCACTATCAAATTGTATCAAATCATACCAAATCAGACCAAAACATATCAAATCATATCAAATCATATCAAAAATCATATCAAATCATACCAAATCATATCAACTCATATAAAATCATACAAATCATATAAAATTATATCAAATCATACAAAATCATATCAAATCATATAAATCATATCAATTCATATCAAATCATATCGAATTATATCAAATCATATCAAATCAAAAATAATATCAAATCATACCTAATCATAGCAAATCATATTAAATCATATCAACTCATATCAAATCATGTTAAATCATAACAAATCATATCATAAATTATATCATCATCATATCAAATCATATCAAAAATCATATCAAATCATATCAAATCAAATCAAATCATACAAATCATATAAGATCATATCAAATCACTATCAAATCATTTCAAATCACTATCAAATCATATCAACTCATATCAAATCATATCAAAACATATCAAATCATATCAAATCATATCAAATCATATCAAATCATATCAAATCATATCAAATCATATCAAATCATATCAAATCATACCTAATCATAGCAAATCATATTAAATCATATCAACTCATATCAAATCATGTCAAATCATAACAAATCATATCATAAATTATATCATCATCATATCATATCATATCATATCAAATCAAATCATATCAAATCATATAAGATCATATCAAATCATATCAAATCACTATCAAATCATATCAACTCATATCAAATCATATCAAATCATACCAAAACATATCAAATCATTTCAAATCAAAACATATCAAATCACATCAAATCATATCAAATCATCACGATGTCGAATCTGGCGATCCCAAAACGAGAAGGAGCAGACATTTTTTCAATATTTGGCATTAACTTACAAGCCTGCATCTGACAATAAGTCAGAAAGTACATTAAGATATTTACTCAGCAACGAAAGCGAACATCAGCAAAGCACTGAGCAGTAAAGCCAGAGCTGCAGTTCAATAGCAAATTCATCAATAACTAATAACCACAAGAGAGGTGACAACACACCTTTTAATATACCTATTAATTCTGGCGATTCTAGAAAGATTATTGATTTCTGCGCAGAAGCTATGTAATCTAAGAAGTCCTACGAGTCGATTTTAGATTTTACGTAAATAAAATAATTTAATACTGACGTCACTTAATATATTGGAGAGAAATATTTTGAATAACAGGGAAAAATGTGTTATATTTCATTTATGTATCCTGTCTGTCTGTCCGTGTGCGTCTGTGTTTCCAAGGAAGTTTCACTTCCACCGTCTGGTCCAACGCAGACCCAATATTGTTTGTTTATTTCCATGTTTTAATTCGATTTTACCCCTAATTTTCATGCTGACAAATTCACAAAAACGTGGACCTCAGATGTTTATCAAAAAAATCAGTTTGATGGGACGTATAAATACAAAAAAAGAACCACTAGATAGGTATTAAAATAAACTTTGAATCTGAATTAAAAAAAATTAAAGAAATATTTGATTTTTTGATATTTTTGAACTTTTGTGGAAAATTGAGCAATGCGCGATTTTTTTGCACCCAAGTGTATTTCTGTTGTAGAACCAGTAAGGAAATTAAGTTTTTGTATTAATTTGTAAAAACACGTGTAAATAATTAAATAATATTAATTAAATAAAATAAATTAGAATTTTTGCGTAATGCTGTAAATAATTGAATAAAATTTTAATTGCAATTGGCACTATTGAAATTTGTAATATGAAATTAATAATTTTTAAATTAAAGCTAAGGTTTTAGTATTTACATCAAGGATTTTTTTTGGAATACCCCCCTTTTAAAACTTCAAGCAAAATTCAAGTTAGAATTCAAATCCAATTCTGCATGCCAAATTTGACAATTGCTAGGAGGAATTGCTAAGCTCCATTAGAGCATAGCCTAATTCCAAATTTTTTTGAAAAGTTCATGTCAAAATACATATCACATCCCATAATCCAAATTTTACAATAAGTGGTCAAGGAATGGCGCAGTTCTTCTTCATAAAAAAGAAGTTTAACGTGTTTAAAAAAAAACCCGCTTTAAGCGAGATAGATTAAAGCAAAAGCGGGATTTTCAAAAGCCAAATTTTGAAAAAAGGGGTATTGAAAAAGAGGAATTAATAAACGGGATTTTGATAATCCGTGATTTTGAAATCCGAACTTTTGTAGCAATCATGTGTAATTTTCACTGTCTAGGATCAATGATGATTTTAAAATGAATGGTGAACTTGCCATGACAAATTGCAACGGTTCTTTGAAAATCGCTTAATTTCGCGTCGCGAAAATGTGAATGCGATTTAACGCCATTAGCTCATTTTTTATTGGGATTTTTGAAAAGCAAAGTGTACGTTGTACGTCCAGCCACCATAACAAATCTAAACAACATATATCATTACCAAGATAAACACCGTAGAAATGTCCCTATTGGAAAATGCCATGAAAAATGTAGACCATCGGTCAATAAATTAGGGATCGATAAACCTTTAAAATAAAGTACTCAAATTGATTCAAAAATAAATATTTGTAGATAAATGATAAATGATTCCTGTGATGAGGAATCTAACAACGAACGACATTCTATTTCGTTCCTATCGCTGCACTTCAATTTCAATATCGCTGTGCGTAATACGACCAGTGGTTGGCTTTGGCTTGATATTTAAGCTTTGCTGTTGATTTATTTAATTTTTTTCCTTCATGTAGCAGACTAATATATTAACGTCGACATTGACGATAGCTGCCTCTTGGTTTGCAGATGTAGACACTTTGATTGTGATTGATACAATTAAAACACTGTTTCTCTTTCGTAATTTCTGCTCGATGCTCTATACAGTCATTGCTTTTACTAACAGCCATTCTAGAAAACGTATCACTTTTAACAGCTTTAACAGTATACTGAATGGAAATTGGGTTTTACAAAATCCCAATGGCATTCTCATCCGCTAGAAGGCCCAAACTCTCACGATTTCAGATAACAGAAAACGCTTTCAATTACCAGAAAATAGTTCGAGACGTTTTGATAAAATAGTTTTCTTATCGGTCAACCACATACCGATAATTTTTTTTTTGTACCAGGTAAATAGACGAATAACGTCTGCAAACATATTTTTACCTGTAACCGTTATACGATTGTATAATCGAACGATAAAGAAAAAAAAACTTTTCCAGCATGTCTTGACCTCTTTCGGGTAAAAACCATTTAAAGTCAAAATGTCTTAAAGATTTTTCGAACAATATTTATTTTTTTGTTCATGCTTTACCATATATCCACGATTACCATGCTTGGTGAAAAAGAGATAAAAACCAAACCAAAAATGGATATGTTAGTAAATGCATACATATGGTATATACATGCGAGTATATAGCAAATTCGGCACGTGACTTGAATATCTTAAAGGCAATTTTAATTTCTTCTTGTACATATATTCGCTGGTATATAGTTGTTATGTGTATGCGAAGGAAAAGTTAAAGTTTTTCATTTAATAATTTTCTTTCTCGTCGTTAAATAAATTTTCTCTATTTCTTATGCTGTTCAAAAAAAAATTATAACAATTTTCGTCTATGTTTGGTTTTAGATTTCGTAATTCCTGATAAGACGATAGAAATTACGAACGTAATTAAGCTGTTATCGGATAAATGTTAAATTAATTAAATCCTAAATTTATGGGCGAGGTTACTAATCTTTTTTGTTGCGCACTATAAGTATTTATCTGTGTATGTATTTAAATATGTAGCTTCAAAAAATTGCTATTTTGAAAACTTAACAATTTGTTTACCTGCGAGTCTGGTAAATTAGATTTTCCTTCCAGTTAAGTTGAAAAATCATTAAAATCCAACTTTTAATATTTGATGTGCATACATACACAAAGTCAAGAAATTTGTTTCTTGTATTTCAATATAAAAACACAAATGAAAAAATAAGATGTTATACGAAAACTCTTAACGTACCTGGATTTCGCTTTATAAAATAATTTTTAGTGCGCGCTCTCTCCAGAAATGGGAAAAGTTTTTTTTTTTTTTTTTAATTTTGGCTTTTAAGTTACTTTGCAAATGCACACCGATGTTTTTATTGTAAGATATATAACTTTACAAGTTGAATACAAAAAAAAAATTATTTTAAAAACAAGAAATAATAATAAAATTTAAAAATAAACAATTTAAAGTTTACATTAAATACGTTATCATGTTATTTTTATTTAAGATTGTAATTGGTTAAGAAATATATTTGTTTGTTTCTTCGAAAGTAGAAGAAAGTTGTACGTCAGGTACTTGTTTGGAATAACGTCTCTTTGCCAGGAAACAACTATTTATTGATTGTGAACAGGGGTGGTTGGATCAAGTTTTTTGGAGAAATGGAGGCATTAACAAACTCTACAATATTAACAATGTATTTATAATGCCCAAACAATTTTTGTTCCCAGGTGTGGATCTCACCCAGGTGTGGATAGCGTTTGCATTCAGATCTTGGTATGTATTGAGGTTGGAAAGAGCAATCCTAATGGATCGAATACCTTGGATGATTCAGAAAACATTTTTTTTGTCATAATCCTATTTTTATCATTAAGTTTCATCTTGAGTTGAAAGGTATCTGCGGCTGAGTTTCACACCGGTGTGAAGTATTTAACGTTAATAAAAAGTGTAGCTACACTTTTTAACGAAAAGTGTAGACTCAAAATGTGTAGCTACACAAATTATCAAAAAGTGTAGCTAGAAAAGAAAAAAAAGTAAGAAACTCAAAACACTTGGTTTAATTAAAAATATTTATTAAAAATAAAAAATAAATATTGAGACTCACTGTAATACAAAAAATAAGTGTATATACATATTTTATAACAAAAATTGTTTAAAGTATTTTAATTTAAAAAACCATCGCAACAATCTGGAATTTAGTGTTTTTAACTTGGGATGGTGTCTAAAATTTGTAAAAAAAATTTCAAGACAATTTGCATGTTGTGATTGGCGGTATGGCCCTACACGTGGAAGCATCTTCGGCCAAATTTACTTAAATCTTTAAAAATTCAAAAAATCATCAAGCCAATGATTGCCACGTGTGGAATTTAGTGTTTTTAGCTTGTGATGGTATCTGGAATAGGTAAAAAAAATTTGCCTGTAATTGCCTGTTGTGGAAGACAATTTGCATTTTGGCGATATAGTGGTGGGCCAACATTTGGGTCAACCAATAGGTTTAACATTTTTTTTAGATTCTTCTTGATGTGGTGTGATTAACAAACAATATGAAAATAAATAGTTTGAATGTCGCTTTTCAGAAATATTTTTTTAACTTTCCATTCCTTATTTTGGTTGGTTTTTTTCTGATTTTTATATAAATAATTTTTGGTAACGGTAATGATTTGCCTATATATTTCCAATAATATGAGTACAAAGAGAAATTCTCTTGATCTCTCATCCTCTTCAACGCCTGATTCATTTTGAGTGATCCAGTAAGCACTACGTGGAGGTATGAATCTCGGACTTCGCTTCGTATCTACTCTGATGATGACCTTACAAGTCGAAATCGATTGATTGATTTTTTAAACATTTTGAAAAATATTCAAAATATTCTGCGAAACAAAAAACAAGTGATTAATTAAAACATGGTTTAATAATTTAATAATTTTCACAAACCCGGTCCAAATGCCTATCCTTTAACCACTACGCCACTTGTTCCATAAAAATTTCCTTACAATATTTCTATACAAAACGTATAAAAAAATATTTTAGCATTCCTATACAAAACGTATTACGATTTTCCGATTTTTTTCAATTTTCCGTTTTTTTCGTTATGGGTTTTCTAAATTTTGTTAGATTTTTTTATAATTTTCCGGTTTTTCCTTTTGGTTTTTCTAATTTTTCATTTCCTTAAACCACCCCAGCATTGACACGCAGAAACCAAAAAAATAATCATCCAAATCGGCCGAGCCGTTCTCGAACTTTTACGAAAGTAACGCACGGAGTTGATTTTTATAGGTTTAAAATATTTTTCTCCATATTTTTTATAATGCGCTAATCTGTTTGTTTATAAAAAAAAGGTATAAAAGGAAATTGTTCATTAGCGATTTATTACGGAATAAAATTTAAGTTCTGTAATTTATATTACGATTTAAAGTGTCACATTGTGAAAGTTTAATTTTCAACAAATAATAGCCTATTTAAACCCCGACGTTGTTGTATATCCTTGGTTAAAATTGATATTTCTTGTTGTATTTGATTACACCATAAAAATTAATTTAATACAAAATTTGGCACACAGACGCAAAAATGCCATTTGAAAAGTTTTGTTTCTCAAAGTCTAACGAAGACTTAATACAAAATGCTTTTATTAGTATTGGTGACGTTCATAACATTAAATTTGAAAAAAATGTGAACAGTGACGTTTTCGGTAAAATTTGTTTAAAAGTTCCTGGTTTAAACAATACCGGTGCCAACAGACGAAAACTCGCAAGATTGTTTAAAGACAGCTCCTTCTTACTTTCTTTACAACAAAAAATTTCTGTTCTTAAACTCGAGAACCAAAGAGAAACTAGCGATAATAGTAACGAACATAAAATAATTTCAAATATCACCAAAGAGTCGAATGAAATTACTAATGATGTTTTATTGATTTGCGAAGATCTAGAAAATCACCAAAATGGAAATAGTTACGATGATAATTATTTTAATTCAGACGATCTCAATCCGGACTTAGCGTTTAATTATGCTGCATTAGATTTAGCCAGTTATGAATTATCGCATAACGATATTTTATCAAAACACGAAAAATTTATGCTTAAAAATACTATAAATATTGATAACATCAACTTTTGCGATCTCTCTTTAGAAGAAATTCGAGAAAAGATTAATGATTTTTTAATTGAAATGGATAACCCTTGCGTAATTTCTTTTAAAACTATAAGAATGACAAAAAATAAAAAAAAGCTAGTTGTGTATGGCAATTGTAAACAATTGCCAGAAAAAAAATATAAATTTGTAATTAGAGAGAACCAAATTCTATACGTCTACATGAATAGTGATATTTGTACTATACATACAGGGTCAACAGTGTACGTAAGAGGCGCAAAGCGCGAAGGTATGAAGCGCAAGTTAGAAGTTACTTCCTGTCACAATTTTTCGTTGGATTTGGCGTCGACAACAAATCTGGAGTTATTTAAAAAGGGTAACTCACAATCATTCATTTTACCTACGACAATCAGAAAAATAAAATCGGAGCATATGAAAAAGGACGACCTTGTTAGTGATTGCGATATCATAGACATTTGTCAAATGTACTTGGTAGAGCCAAAAAAAAAATAAATATATGTTTGATCTCTCTTTAGATCCATTAAAGATTGTACTTTTGAGAAAAACCACGTTAGAACTACTACAAAAGTACTCAATAAAAAGAATTTATTTGGATGCGACAGGGAAAGTTGTAAAACATCCTATATGTCATTCCTATCATTCATACAAAAGAATACTTTATTATGCATGCGTAGTGAATATAAATAGCCATTTATTGCCTATTGGTGAAATGATTTCCTCGAGCCATGGCGTTGACACAATTCAACAATTTCTGGAAGTTGTTGTCAAAAATATGCCCAAGTCATATCGCCCACAATTTGTTGTTACTGATTGGTCTTGGGCATTGATTAAGTCAGTTTTGTTGAGTATGAATGGTCTAACAATATCCGAATATTTAAATCGTAGCTATGCAATTTTAAATGACGAAAAAGAATGTACGTTAAAAGTCGAGAATGTTATTTGTTGTGCTCACTTCACTAATATAATTGCAATCAAAATTAAAGAGAAAATGCCAAACGCCAAATCTAACATAGGAAATTTGGTAAACGACATATTTTGTGGAATGCTTAGTTCTGAAAATCTAGAATCTGTGGATGAATTATTTACATTGTTTTGCTACATTTCCTGTTCCAAGTTTTCAAATCAGAGAGTAACAGAATCGATTGAAAAAATTAAGCTAATTCTAGTTAATATTTATGATCTTCATAAAATAACAGCAACATCGGAGCTTGCTGAATTGGATCTGACCCATAAAATAGATTTAAGCTCCAAGCCAATATATAGTAGCAGCCCGTATTACATGCGTTACAGTAAAATTTTAGAAACAATGCAAGGCGAATTATTGGTTGAGGAGACAACAAAAGAAGACCAGTTGAATATTTATCACGATGAAGAATTTATAAAATACATAACAAAAAAATATATGGCTTATTTACCTTTTTGGTCAGTGTGTTTTACTAGAAAATTGGGCATTCCTGTGGCACTATTCTGGTAATTCCCTGGGAATATTGAATTGGGGAAAGATTTT
Organism: Nephrotoma flavescens; assembly: GCA_932526605.1. Classification (NCBI taxonomy): domain Eukaryota; kingdom Metazoa; phylum Arthropoda; class Insecta; order Diptera; family Tipulidae; genus Nephrotoma; species Nephrotoma flavescens. The sequence continues at coordinate 237,140,403 of OW052220.1, forward strand.
ATATGCAATTTCAGTTCAAATATTTTTTTTTTCCGGCCTACTAAGGAGAAAAGTTTAATGTAAATATTTATAAATTGGGAATAATTTTTCCATATCTAAATTGGCAGGGAAAATTATTCCCAATTTTATTTTGTTTTCAAAAAAATTACCACTAGGTTTTTACCTCAGTATGCCAGAAAAAAAAATTCAAAATAGAAATTACATAGAAAATCTTTCCCCAATTCCCTATTCCCAGGGAATTACCAGAATAGCGCCACTGGCAGACTATCGAACGCGAATGCGGAAAGTTGGTTTTCATATAGTAAAAAACCATTATACCAACCATAAAACATTTAGAATTGGTCGATTCATTTGTTTGTTACGGGAAAAAACAGCCAAGTTAGCCAAATTAGTCGAGCTCACATTCAAAACACCTTCCACTATTAGAAAGATTCTACCAAAATCAGTGGGTGATCCAGATATTGATGAACATGAAGAAAATTGGGGTAAAAAGCAAAAACTGTACGGCTCTCCAAAACACTTCGGGCAACGTGTATTAACTCGATTTTCCCAAGAAAACATTTGTAATAAAAAACTACAACTAACTTCCGGACCTATAGAGGAACTGCATGTTTTACAAAACGGCTATAGTTTCACTGATAATAAAGGAAACACCATTGAATTATCGAATACTTGCGCTTTTGATGCCACAGCACAAATTTTTTTAAGTATGTTCGTCGATTCAGAATATTTTAGAGGACTATTTAACAGTTCAAACAGTCCATTTTTCAGATTTGTATCTGTGCTAGCGAATTTCAATGACCTCGATCAATTGTATCAAGAACGCTCAAGATTAATTCTTGATTTGTATAAAAAAACGAAAGCAATAGTCTATGAAACAAACATCGTTCATTTTAGAAAATTTATTGCAACACCCTTTGACGGAAATTCGAACTTGTGTTAACCACCACACCGAAAGAGTTCGAGAAATATTTTACCTGCCATTTAAGAACATTTTCATGTTCAATGAGAATTCATTACGCAAAATTGAAGAATCAATAGATGTAAGCTGCACGATGTGTCCTAGTTGTAACCAACAAAGAAATAAAAAATATTTTAGCAACTATGGAATTGTTGTGGCTGACGTTCAACCAATCAACAGTACCTATAATATTCCGATTCGGGAAATAAGCCAGCACATTCAATTAGCCGAAGATAATTTTAATTTAAAGGCAATAATACATTTTCAGAGGCCTAAAATCGATCGCGTCCCAGGCCATTTCATTGCCTATATCAAGCGAAATAATAAATGGTATCAGTACGATGATTTGTTGCCATTTTCTATTGAAACTCCTGAGAAAACAAAATTAAATCCCTGTGTGCTTGTTTTCTCAAACTATTAATTAATTAATAATGAATTAAATATTTTTTTTTGAAATAAATTTTAAATCATATTTTTTGTTTTATTCATATGGTATCTAATTGACTTTTTAGATTAATATTTTAGTTTTTTATAGATGAACTGGTTTTGCACATAAAATATAATAAAAAAAATGAAAATATAAAAATAAATAATGATATAGGCTCTCGCGCGACCTTACTTGAAATCAGAATTAAAAAATTTGTATTTTTATAAAATTGGCCAAAAAATACAGAAGGTACGTTCGGGCCATATCATGGGAAGCAAAGTCCGAGATTCATACCTCCACGTGGTGCTTCCTGGGTCACTCAAAATGAATCAGGCGTTGAAGAGGATGAGAGATCAAGAGAATTTCTCTTTGTACTCATATTATTGGAAATATATAGGCAAATCATTACCGTTACCAAAAATTATTTATATAAAAATCAGAAAAAAACCAACCAAAATAAGGAATGGAAAGTTAAAAAATATTTCTGAAAAGCGACATTCAAACTATTTATTTTCATATTGTTTGTTAATCACACCACATCAAGAAGAATCTAAAAAAAATGTTAAACCTATTGGTTGACCCAAATGTTGGCCCACCACTATATCGCCAAAATGCAAATTGTCTTCCACAACAGGCAATTACAGGCAAATTTTTTTTACATATTCCAGATACCATCACAAGCTAAAAACACTAAATTCCACACGTGGCAATCATTGGCTTGATGATTTTTTGAATTTTTAAAGATTTAAGTAAATTTGGCCGAAGATGCTTCCACGTGTAGGGCAATACCGCCAATCACAACATGCAAATTGTCTTAAACTTTTTTTTACAAATTTCAGACAACATCTCAAGTTAAAAAAACTAAATTCCACAATTGGCAATCATTGGCCTGATGATTTTTTGAGTTTTTAAATATTTAAGTAAATTTGGCCGAAGATGCTTCCACGTGTAGGGCCATACCGCCAATCACAACATGCAAATTGCCTTGAAATTTTTTGTACGAATTTCAGACACCATCCCAAGTTAAAAACACTAAATTCCACACTTGGCAATCATTGTCCTGATGATTTTTTGAATTTTTAAAGATTTAAGTAAATTTGGCCGAAGATGCTTCCACGTATAGGGCCATATCGCCAATCACAACATGCAAATTGCCTTGAAATTTTTTTAACGAATTTCAGACACCATTCTAAGTTAAAAACACTAAATTTCACACTTGGCAATCATTGTCCTCATGATTTTATGAATTTTTAAAGATTTAAGTGAATTTGGCCAAAGATGCTCCCACGTGTACGTGTAGAGCCATACCGCCAGTCACAACATTCAAATTGTCTTGAAATTTTATTTACAAATTTCAGACACCATCCCAAGTTAAAAACACTAAATTCCACACTTGGCAATCATTGTTGCGATGGTTTTTTGAATTAAAATACTTTAAATAATTTTTGTTATAAAATATTTATATACACTTATTTGTATTACAGTGATTCTCAATATTTATTTATTATTTTTAATAAATAATTTTAATTAAACTACGTTTTCATTTCTAGCTAAACTTTTTGATAATTTGTGTAGCTACACATTTTGAGTTTACACTTTTCGTTAAAAAGTGTAGCTTCACTTTTTATTAACGGAAAATACTTCACACCGGTTCCTTCTCGAACATCTTGAAATTCTGGTGAGCTTACCCAAACTCCAATATGCTTGTTAAGCATAAACATCTGCATATCTAATATTAAATACATTTTCCACGGCATCAAACATTAAAAACTACTTTAGGTGTTTTTTACACAAAAAAAAATAGAAAGAATTTCATTTTATCGGGAAGGATATAAGCTTTATTTTCATCGAATTTTATCTAATTTTGTTCGAAAATGGATTTATTCTTCAAAAAATTATCTGAACAAATAACAAAAAAAAACTACACCAATAACAAAAAGCCTGGTAAAAAGAAAATTCCGGCTAAAAATAAACTGCTGATTGCCTAACAGGAAGAAAATCTGTGTAGAAACGAAAATAAAATATTTTGACAAGGTGAGGGTTTATAATTTGATTTACGACCTTTTCACAGTTTCGCCTTTCGTATATAGACGACTATCCGGAGAATTAGACAGAGAGAGAAAACAAGACATTGATTTTCTCAAAAATTTGGCTTTTATTTTCTAACCGATAATGTTTATTTTAGTTTTTCGCCTTATCAAAATCAACTATCTAAATTAGTACCTGCCATAAAACAAACATAATGCTTTACCGAAAATACCGTTTAATGTCACCTAATTTATCTTCCATATACTCGTAACGATACAACACGATTGATGGGAAAATATATTAATCGCAAAGGTATTTCAACTGCTCGTTATCCGTAATCGAATAAAATTGCCTCGAAACAAGGTGACAACAATTTAATGTAAATATTTTTTTTTTGCCAAGTGTAAATCGTTTTGCACCACATAATGTATCGTACTCTTAGCTTTGTATACCAATTTCAGTTTTAATAATAATTTTAAAACTGGAATACAACAAAACAAAAAGTAAACCAGAAAACCTGCCTTATCACCAACAATCAGACCCAAATCTATTGTGGTGTAATTTTTTCCGTTCTCGTATAATTTTTGTGTCGTTTTAAAGACGTGCGTTTGAATTTCATTAAGTTCTGACAACAACAAAAAAAAAATCCAAAATCCAGCATTACATCACAAACCATTATATAAAAAAATAACGTTCCCCCTCGTGTTAGAATTAATTTTATGATTTCGAAATTATATTTAATAATTATAAATTATGTCCGGGTATGTTTACATAAGTGGCAAAGTGTTAAAATCACATAACTATAGTGTGCTATTATTTAGAGTATTCTCTCAGTACAGAGTGCAACACACTAAAGTATGTCGGTGTTGTCACAGTTTAATGTAAAATTAACATCAAATAAATTCATACGTGAATAAATCTGTCCCATTTTCAAAGTTACAAATATCTCTTAAATTCAAACATTATTTGCATCATAAAAGAGTCTTATAGATTTCATCTTATTTTATGCAGATTTAAGAAGCAAAATAAATAAATAAAATTAAAACGAAATACCGAGAAGACGAAGAAGCAAAAAATAAAAAAAACGTTGACTATCGTCTTAAGAATATAAAATCACAGTGACAATGTTACCATTTTCAAAAAAAGAAAAATATATCCTTATTTTCCCTTCTTGAGTTGTATATATACGAGTATATTCTTTATCTTTGTGCCACTCATTCCGATATACAAAAAAAAATTCTCTTCATTGAAAATTTTTTCATTTGCGGATGGGATGGAAAATGGGAAAACAAAAATAAGAAAATACTTTCTAGATTTGTTGGTGCTGGTACGTATATTCCATTGGAATTAAAATTCTAAAGAGTGTGGATAAGAAGGTGGATTTTGATACAACATATATATACAAACAAACAGAGTATGGGAAAGGATAACACAGCTTTTCCATTCGCTTTTATTTTCTGTGCAATGTGCGAATGTTCTTGCTGTATTTAAGAATATTAGAAATGTTTGTACAAATATATATAAGAAATTCAGACTGTTATCTGTATAACTGTAACTTCACGCGTTATCAACTTAAAATCACATTTATTTTATTCTGTCGGACAGTTTTTTTTTTTGTCACACAAACAACAAAAGTGTTATTCAGTGTACCAAAACGAATATTAGTGTAAATACAATTTCGCCATTCATCGTATATGCTTAAGATATATAACCAAGATCTTTTTGTGAAGATTTTGTCGTTTTTCCTGTTGAAAATGAAACTGAAAATTGCATATAAATTTATAAGGGAATAGAGGAAATACACTTTACCTATGTTTATGTTACCGTTGAAATTAGCTAGAAAATATTGGAATCGTGCAATGACGAATGAATAATGCAGGAAATGAGATGTATATTTGTAAACCAATTTATGATGAATGAAATCAAAACGACATAAATTAAGACGAGGACGGTAAGGTTCATAGAAAGTGAGGATAAACCGTTAAGTTTAGCATAGCTAATGAGGACATTGTTATATGAACTAAAATATGTACAATTTTATGTAATTTTCCAATCCTATACAACCAGGATAAAAAATGATTCTTCCAATTCCAATTGACATTATATTGCTTTTCTATGTACCTATAGAGTACACTGTTATGATTTTTATAGCCCAATTCAATTATTTTCTGTATAAAACTTAGACCAACTATTTGTTTCGACTGTATGTATGTGCCACCATATCAACATTTGGGCGTATATAAGCAAAGTAATAAATTTTATCTAAATGCTCAAAAACTACAATTGGCATTAGCTTCAACGTTTGTGATGCTATTAGTGGTAACATATATATGTGAAAACGGTTTCCGAAAAAAACAATGTTTTCAAGTTATTCCCTCTCAAAGTCTTGAAGTGTAACTTTACGACATCAAATTAAATTTTGTGAATACTGTTTTAGTACATATCGGAAATTGAAGAGTGAAATAGGTAATATGTTGCATTATTTTAATCAGTTTATAAAGCATAGAACAAACTTTTAAATAAATTACAAAATATGGGCTGTGAACCAATACTCGGATAAACGGCAATTTTACCTCAATTTTAACACTGTATTGAGAAAACTCAATTACTGTACTAAAACACCGGGTCAAATATGCGATACAAAAGTAATTCGTTTGGGTTTATAAGAGAAGCGGTTAAAAAAGACAACCCTCAACAACAGTGAAAAATGTCATTCAGAAGTGGCAGAAGAATCGGAACCAGAGTGTGTCCCTCAAAATAAGCTACGAAGAAGCGAAACCACGGAATATCTAATTGGCAATTTGACGAAAACGACGCATGACGTAAGAATTATCTAAGTTTATAGCATTTACGAAAAAAACGTAAATTAAAAACAAAGAAATTGGAAATAAAATTTGAAACAAAATTAGTCCAGATAACTTTTTAAACTTAACCGCAAATAAGGAGTTTTTATAAAAATACTTTGTTACACCAAAATTCGCATCTCTGCAGTCCAAGCGGGTTGACTATTCGGAATGAAACTTCATACCTAACCTTTTCTATTAATTGGGAAACCTTTGCGAAATTTGTAAAAAAATTTTGGATCGAAAGTGACAGCTTGACGGGTACAAATTATTGTGAAAATTGACGGGTACAATTATTGTGGCCAACACCACACTTAATTTCTAAATCAAAAAATGTGCCTACCGGATTTTTGATAAAAACTGTCTTGTGTAATCAGAAATCTTTATTCCTGTCAAAACGAACAACATCATTGAAAAGCTCCTGAGAAAGCTACCACTTCCAGTATACAGATTTCCACTATATTTCGAGTAGATCGCCCAATTAATGGAAACAAATTTAGTATGAAGTTTGATTCCAAATACGGAATGGAAGTTTGTCCTATCTTTTCTAAACCAACAACAAACAAATATATAGTGAAAATGTATTAGTAATAGTGTAATAAAATAAAAAACTTTACATCTAGGCTACATTGAAAATGGGATAATGAGAGTTGTGTTCTGCTATATTTTATATTATGAAATTTTGGTAATTCAAGTACGTATACATTTTTGCAAAAAAAAAGTATGCATAAAATACAAGAGTAAAAGAAAAAGCAATACTGCAAACAACCTGGAACTACAAAACACTTATAGTAGAGGGTCTCGAGTACTCGAAAAATAACAGGTCTTTGGAAAATCTAAATTAGAAGGGGGTTAGTATTCAATGTTTTTGATTGACCAATTGACTACGATTGAAGCAGGAAATTTTCATGAATTTACTTTGAATAAACGCAGACGGCTACCACACCTGGAATTGAAATATTCTTATAGTAGAAAGCCTGAATTACTCGAAAAATAACAGTTGAATACTATGAATTCCCTTCTTTTTAATTATAAAAAAATCAATTTTTGTTTCTTTATTATTATTGTCTTTTATTTATTATTTATAACTTTATTTTATTAAAACTTTATTTTATTTATTTTATTCAAGATACAATTTAATAACACTTTATCAAAATACACTATTATAACTTAACCGGGTTTTCAGCTCAATTATAAATATTAAGGACAAAGCCGTAACTACTACGGCTGTAAATCTGAAAATTTGAAAGTGGACGAACATATATAAATAACATATGACACGTTAAAGACACCCAGTCGCAACTTTTTTACTGGTCACGACCAGGAATCGAACCCGGGGCCCCCGAATAACAGAGCAAGCACTCTACTTACTAAGCTAACGAGGGTGACAAATAATAAATTCGGATTACAAATAACTACCTATTACATGCAAACTTACAAACTAAAAGCAAGAATGCGCTCAATCGGCAATTATGCCGGATGCGCGTGTAGCCCGTACAATTGCTAATGCCACGTGAGTAATATGATGCAAAGCTGTTTTCTATAGCAACGTAATTATGTGGCGTGTTAACTCGTCCCCCTTTAAGTTCGAATGACCTCATTCGATTTTTTAGAAGAATGGTGTTTCGTAGAATTTTTTTCTGGGTTGAATTGGTTGTCTAGGTAGATTGAACATCTGTGTTACATTTGTTTGAATATCGTTGCTGACTTTATTCTCTTCTATGGCTTGGGATTCCATTTTATCGGGGAGTTCGGTTTTTGTTGTGTTAATGATCTTTAATGTTGTCCCCTTTCTATACTTTATTACGATGATGAATATAATGATGAAGATGCATATCGTTCCAAATCCTATACCTGTGTATTTTTGGATATCGGTCTCGAATTTCAGTAGTTCTATTGTTCTAGTATTATTTATATGAATATCTCTCATCATTTGTATTGACAGGGTCTCTTTGTACTCATTCTCTATCGTAGTTGGCTGCAGAATTGCGGGAAGTGCTTGAATCGTTGATCTTTCTTTTGCGACGAATTTCTTGTCTCCAATAGACAAGCTCACGTTGGTAAACTTCAGCAGGTAGGTACCGTTTAAACTTTGTGTTTAGTTATTGACACCTATATCGCCGACATACTGATTTAGGAGTACGATGCCCTCTGCTTTCTCGTTGACTACAGGTATATGTTGACTGTTGGTTTGGCGACAGTTGAAACTCTTTCTCAAAATTAGGGAACGATAATAATACCTCATTGGAAGTTAAAGAGAATTTTATTTTATTGAAGGCAGTTATCTCATTTGCAATGAAATTTATCTGCTTCGTCTTCGAAAGGGTTTTGGACACGTGTCCGTCTACCCCTCTTAAAAGCGAGGTTAAGGGTTTCGCAAGTTTTGCGTAATCATTAACGAAGCGACGGTAGAATCCCGCCATACCAAGAAAGGATCTGAGTTCCTTCATGGTTCGTGGTATGGGAAAATTTGAGATAACTTTAACTTTTTCTTTATTTGTTTTTATTCCGTCCTTTGTTATCACAAAACCAAGAAAATCTACTTCGTCTCTCAAAAATTCACACTTATCCAATCGAATTTTTAGATTAGCCTTTTCTAGAGTTGCGAATATGATTCTAATGTTGTCAAAGTGTTCGTCTTCACTTTTTCCGAATATTACTATGTCGTCTATATAGACATAGCAACGTTTCCCAAAATGGTCACGGAGAATATCATCCAGTGCCCGTGAAAATGTGGAGGGCGCATTTTTCAGCCCAAATGGGAGACGGGTAAACTCATACTTTCCGTAATTTACGGAGAAGGCCGTCTTTTCTGTATCAGTCTCTTTCAGTGGGATCTGATGAAACCCACTCTTCAGATCTAAAACGGTAAAGAATTTATTTTTTCCAAGATTGGATAAGATACCATTTATTTCTGGAATTGGGTATCGATCCGCGATTGTGACTGAATTTAATTTACGGTAATCTATTACCATTCTATATTTTTTTTCTTTGGAAGCGTCCAGTTTTTTTGGTACAACCCATACTGGAGAATTGTATTGTGATCTGGAAGGTCTAATTATTCCATCCCGTAACAATTATTTGATCTGTTTCTCTACCTCTTCTTTTAAACAGATAGGGTAGGGATACGGACGCGAGTACACGGGGTCCTAGCTATCTGAAAACAAATTTTTATAATTACTGACAATTTTATCCAGCTTCTGTTTTTGCTCAGGATCTAAATGCGTTACTAGTAGACATATGGTATTTACATGATCAGAGATGTGCTGTTTGAGAGGAATTTTCAAATCTGGGGTGATGGTCATAAACTCATTCTTGTGAATCGTGGCACCGAGGTCTTTTGAACTATCATTCCCAATTATTCCGTCAAAGGATTTCAAACTGGGAAGTATGAAGAATTTTATTTTCCTTTGGGGGCCAAACAGGTCTACCATGGCATAGTGTGTAATCTTGACACTGCCTGCTACAGAGTTGGCGATGAATGGTTTCTGAAGGTCTTTTCTTCATGAACTGGACATTTGGCGGTCGGTTCATATAATTAGCCTGCTTTGAGTGGATGCTTCCATCTACCGACATAGGGGTTGGTTTAGGGAGCGGTTTCGGTGGAAGGAAAGGGTGCCGTTGCGGATTTTGGTGTGAACGTGGTGTCATTGGGTATTGCCAAGTCGGGGCCGAATTGGGGTCGATTAGGTTGGTGGGTGGGAAACCCAAATGGAGATGATCGATTGAATGATTGCACTGGTTTGTGATTAGCATATCTCTGGGGATTATGTAATAACTGTTGGTAAAAAGGTTGAGTACCTTTTCTCGGAATCAACGGTGGAGGAATTGGTGGTCTTCGATGACCATTTTGTAAGATACTATTTGCACATTGTGTCCTGTAGCCTACATTCTGTAATTTTAAACATAATTGTAGGGCTTGTGGTAAATCTGAAGGTTCCCTGATATTTAAAAGGCGCGGTAAATCTCCTTTTAGGCCCCTAATGAATGTGTCCAGTGCCTTGTCGCGATAGCTTTGTATTAAATTATCTAGGGATTCTGGTCCCAGGCCCATGCAGGACAATTTATTTAAAATTAACGATAAATGCTGATATACCCGCTGATAAAATTCAGGGATCGTTTGATTGCCCTGTATTAACATCATCATTTGGTATTCTAAAGTTCCAAGGTCTCTTTTATCTGTATAGTGCAACGCGAGACATCTGGAAATTGTCTCCCAGTTAAGAGGAGTATTATAGGATTCTAGCTCAGACTAACTTCAACTCAAAACTGCAGAATTTTGCCGCAATAGACTCCGCAGAATATGTCAATTCCAGGTGTGGTAGCCGTCTGCGTTTATTCAAAGAAAATCCATGAAAATTTCGTGCTTCAATCGTAGTCAATTGGTCAATCAAAAACATTGAATACTAACCTGTTCTTGTATTATCTTAGACATACAAAAAGCGTTTGATTCAGTTAATTCAAATATTTTATTACTGAAATTTGAGAAGTTGGGTATTACAGGTAACCGTATAAATTACTACGAAGTTATTTGGAAAATAGAACACAATCGGTACAGATTAATGGTAAAAATAGCATCCCTGAACAGGTTCTAAGAGGTGTTCCTCAGGGATCTGTATTAGGCCCAAGTTTATTTCGTTTTTTTATCAACGACATCACGCTTTTAAAGCTAAATGGCTCAATACAGTTATTCGCCGATGATGGGTTAATAACCTATGTAGCGGGTTCCTTCGACTCCTTGTGTGAGCAAATGCGAAATGATTTGACGTTATTGAAATGGTGGTTCGACCTGAATAATCTAGTATTGAATAAACAGAAAACAAAATATTTAATCTTTGAAAATCGAGTTATAAGTATGGAAATATTGAATGCTAGCCCCCTAATATATGATATATATTTTATGGAAGGGGTTAAAGTCTTTAATTATTTGGGACTCCATATTGATTCTAAACTTACGTAGGCTCATCATATCGAAAATATTAAGAAAGCTATTCTACCATATATCTTTGCAATCAAGCGTGCTAAACATATTTTAGATAAAAAATCACTCTTACTAATATGAAACGCATATATTCAATCCAGGCTTCTCTACTTGTCTCCAATTTGGAGTGGATGCTCCCAATTTAGAATTCATGAGCTCGAAATCCTACAAAAACGAGTATTGAAATAAACATTAAATGCTCCATTTGACTATCCTACATCGAAATTATTTGAAGAGTATTCGTCCCTAACCAAATTATTGGATCGCGAATTAATTATTACGGTTTATAAAGTAGTAAATAATTATATTAAACATAATTTTGATCTGTGTAAGGTGCGCAGTAGACATGATTACAACACGCGTCAAGGAAATGATTATCACGTTCAGTTTTTTTCTACATCTGCTTCAAAAAATAATTTATTATATCGTGGGCTTTCTAGATTTAATGAAATTCCACCTGACATCAAAAATTGTACAAATATTAATCAATTTAAACAAAAACTTGTAAAATTTTTTAACTAATAAAATCAAATAATATTATTGTTAAGAAAAAGAGCAAAAAAAAAAAAAAGCAAAAAAAATAAAATATTTGTTGAAGATTACAATACTATTAATATTAATGTGAATTAAAATATACATATATACTGTGCTATAACCATATTGGTTCGATCAGCAGAAATGTTATTATTATATATAAGGGTAGACATATTTTAAGTAAAACAAACTTAAAATAACTTTTATTTGTTATATTATTATCTAAAAAAAAAATCCCCTTCTCTTCTGGATTTTTCAAAGAACTGTTATTTTTCGAGTAATTCAGGTTTTTTACTATAAGAATATTTCAATTCCAGGTGTGGTAGTCGTCTGCGTTTATTCAAAGAAAATTCATGAAAATTTCCTGCTTCAATCGTAGTCAATTGGTCAATCAAAAACATTGGATACTAACCCCCTTCTCCTCTGGATTTTTCAAAGAACTGTTATTTTTCGAGTAATTCAGGCTTTCTACTATAAGGATATTTCAATTCTAGGTGTGGTAGCCGTGTGCATTTATTCAAATTAATTCCATGAAAATTTGCTGCTTCAACCGTAGCCAATTTGTCGATCATAATCATTGAATACTATCGTTTTCATAGCTTGGATTTTTCAAAGAACCGTTACGTTTTAGCTTATAAATACCCTTTGTGTTTTAAATAATAGGCATTCCAGTTGTGGTAGTTCTCAGCAATAACTCAAAGAAAAATCATGGTTTTTTAAATTATTTAACTTTAGTCTTATAGTTAATGAATACCACTTTCAAAACTTTTCAACAGACCTTCGCGTTACTTTACCTTGTTTTTTGGAAAATTTGTCAACTTGTCTTTCTGCTAGAAATAATTTGAATTCTGTTTCTTTTGTCAACTATTTCTTCCCATTGCTATCACAACCTACTAGAATACATTTGAACAATACCTGTTTCACCAATTTCATTTCAGTATCAAAAATAATTATATTTAACATCACCATATTTCAATATCAGGCTGGTAAACGATATAATATTTGAATCAGAGATAAGATACAGAAACGAAACATTTTGAATATAACTTTAATTCTGATTCGTTTTTTATACACTGTTATTTCTTAATAATTTGCATGGGGGTTTAAATTTATTTTGCCGTAGTGTTCGCATGTGTTTATATTTAAAAATGGCCAACATTCCGGCAAATCAAATTGAATTTAAACTTTTTTTGGAAGTGCTTTATACTTTGCAAAATATGTATTTGCTTTGCAAACATCACTGGAATCTCCCAACCTACGAGAAAAGCTTCAATATTAAGTTTCGTCCCGATTAATCAATCCGTCTGTGCTGTACTTTTTGTAAAAAACAGTTTTTTTTGTCAAAATTGGAATCACATGAATTTATGGTACATATGCGTGTGAAGTTGAAACAAATTTGAAACTAAACCAACAAAAATCAAGTGTTCTGTGTATTTGTATAAAAGCACAATTTAGGCGTCAATTGAATTTAAATGAATATTTTTCTAAATTGTTATCAAATTACATTTTTAAAATTACCTAATAAACACAAAATTAGCTTTCTATCAAAATTTATAAAAACTCAACTACAAAACTACAAAAATATTGAATATACTTGGAGTATAATCACAATGCGTTAGCATGGCACATGCCTTTGCGTATAGCGAGTCATTAACCTTCCCCCCCCCCCCCTCTTACAGAAATGTTTTAGCTCTACTCATATGAATCACTTTCTGGATTGCATCACTAAAAGTGTTCCATTCATATTTTTATATGTATTTTGTATAATCTGATATATCCATTAGCATGCCTTTTTTCCTCACACAAACCTAGTTTTATACGAATTGGTTAAAACCGCCTTTGTTTAATTTAAATTAGCAATTTCATCCATCTCCGCAAATTAGTCATTTTCGAGAATCACATGTTGAGCCGTTATTCATCATACTGGCCGAGGTTTATTTCAATGTTCAAAATATATTTTCGTGGGCTAAACTCCGAAATCAAATTTGTCCTAAAATAGACCTGACTTTTTTGGAAAGTAAGGAACTTCTATCCCAAACATGCTGATTCATTTATGAGTCCCTTGCGTCATGTTAGAAACGAGGACTGCAACAGTTCAATTTAAATTAATACGGAACGTAATTTCATGAAAAGGATAGAATTTAATTTATTATTGATGCTGACCTCCTCCTGATTCTTTAAATTTTCAAATTCCGACGAGTAAAGTGCAAAGTAATTAATTATCGGTATAACCAGATTTCCCTGAATTTCTCCTTTAATTAGAAATTAATTTTAAATTCAAATTGAATATTAATTTATCAAACCGAGTATCGAAGTAAAATTGTTTCCTTAGCCCGTCACGATAATCTTCAAAATTAAAAAGAAATAGTGAAAATGTGTTAGAATGGTGTGGGCGTATGGACTAAAAATAATTTTCACCATTCGAAGAAAATTGGCAATTAATATGCAGATTAGATCACGACCGATATTTCTTTTTCCCGTACTATTATTACTCGTTGCTTTCGGTGGTGCGCACTTTCCATTTTCATTTTGCAAAATTTATTCAAATTTTTGCGTTGTTCTATACATCCTTACAGAGTTCAAGAAGGATGATTTCGCCTTCAACAAAACGAAATGGAAAACCAAACGAAGTTTTTTAATTAGATTTTATGTTGTTTTCTTTGCAGTGCTACTTTATATTATACACATTTTCGTGTTTTCCTTCTGCGTTATCTTTCGTCATATCGTAAAGATGTATGGATGTATACATAAGGACGGAATCTGATGTTTGTTGTACCGAAAAATTAAAATAAATTTATATATCGAGAGACAGCAAGTAGCACAAAAAACTTTACGTTATTAATCGATAATTTTCTCTAAAACTTCGAGTTATTTTACGAAAGACGGGAGGAACAGCAACAACAAAAAAATTCGATTAAAACGGAAATCAATACAAACACAGAAGGTGACAAGTTTAGAAAATATTTTGCCGGAATGCATTTTCTTGATATGTTTATACCACCCTTTGAATTTGTTTAATATTTTTTTTTGCCCGTTTCGAATTTCGCTATACACAGAGAAATCTGTTAGTCATCACCGATGTTAATATATTATTGTTAAGTCTCGACAAATACCGTAAAATTTGATTTTTCCAGCTTATTGGAAAAACATGATACAAATTTTTTTTTCCCGAATACGTTTTCTAGTAAACAAAACTATAAATTGTCTTTCGTAAACGGCGGGATGCTGTTGAAAAATATAAAAACAAACGAAATCTATTTTCCCGGAAAATTTTTATTTCCTTTTATTACTTTGTACATTTTTATCAGTAACCGATTTCGTTTCAACAAAATAAAACTGGAAATCTTGAAAATATTTAGCTGTACACATTTTTGGAAGGGACTCTCTGTAATCGATAAATGTCAATATTGGTATGAAATTTTCATTGATTTCCTTCGAGGAAAACTTGCTATGTTTGGACTAATTTTTAATTTGATTTATTCTGATATTTGTTTTAGTTTCTACCCTTAATATTATTATTAGTGTTATTGCTTTTTCACTTGTGTGTTATACATGTTAGAATCACCCCTATTGAACTTTGTATAACATTACTATTTAAGAAGAAGTAATAGAAAATTATTCATATGTGAATAATTTGGGAGGCGAAGGGGCAAATGTTAGCTAATTTTGCTACAAATTTTATGTCAAATTAACACTTGTTTTATTGTTGTAAACATTGCTGACTGGATCGGAAATGTGAAGTTGGTTGTTATTTGTGATTGACCAATATTGCTGATATCAGTCAAAATAATCAATTTGGAGCCAGAAATTTATTTTACTAAAATGATTTTCTTTCTTTTGAACAATGTTTGTGTCACAAATTCTTTAACTGTCAAACCATTATTTTTGGTAATTTTTAACCGAAATGCTTTTGGTTTTATCAGTTACCATTATTTCACGATATATTGTTTAAATTGACTATACATTTCTAAAAAAAAACATCTCAAAATTACCGAAAATCGCTCTTTCTCGCTCTCTGGAGTATTATTTAAAGCTTGCGAACAGGCAGTAGTCATTGGGAGATATATCCGGAGAATACGCTGGATGGGGAAGAAATTCGATCTTCATCCGTGCAGTTTTGCCACAGTAGCCAATGATTTGCGACACGGTCCATCGTCTTCGTGAAATAGCACTTTTTTCAAACAGACCAATTACGCCATGTCTCGACAAATACTCGCTATTGATGGCCTTTCCTCAAGAAAGTTGATACGGGTGGCACAAAGCCAACCCGCAGATTCATCTTAACATGCACATGCCTCTCTCACGGAGATTTTGCCGACTAGATCTCATGGCTTTGAATAGAAGCAAACAAACAACCGAAATTAAATTGAATATACTCCAGAATCCGCCGATTAAAATTTGAGGATCGTGTATTAATATGGTAATAACTGGGTGTGCCCACCCAGGAACGACCGGATCTCCCGGAGCAACAAAACAATGTGTGCTGAAGATAAATAATGATTAAAATTTTAATTTAAAAAAATTAAAAATTAAAAAAAAAACGGTACCTTTTTGAACTCGAATAGGTCACCTTGTACGGTTGCGGCGTCTTTGTCGGCCGTTTGTTGCGGTGTATCTTCACACCGATACCAATAATACAAATGGCCGGTGGCCACCTGCTCGTTGCGTTGCCTTTCACCGATACAAAATACAAATGGCCGGATGGCCAGCTGTTCATTGCGGTTCCTTTCACCGATACTAATTGAACGAGTCTCGTGTCGACTATCCGTAAAAACTGTTGCAGCTCCTTTGCCAGTATAGAAAAAAAATTATGAGTATCCACGTTATTGTTGACCACCCGCTACAATTGAGTCACACCTTTTCGTCTAATATCAAGGCGAATGGTCACGATAGACCACCAGTAATCGTAAATGTGCGGCGAGAATTCTTTTTTTTTACAATTACTCTACACGTCAATAATAAATTAATGAATACGACTTCCTCCACTGTATACCACTGAACACAATATCGCATTTTTCCAATTTATTTATAAAATCAAACACGAACAAAATAAACTTGCGTTTTTTTTCCTAACTACTAAATTCGATTCACAAAAATAGTTTTTATTTTTTACAAGGAAACAAAAATGGTCGAAGACCAGAAAAATTCGAGCTTTTCATATTCAACTCGCCTTCACACCATAATGAAAACTAGATTCCAATGTTTTTCTTCAAATTTGAAAACTTGACTCTACACTGTCTTTATGAAATTTTTTAGACCGACTGGTCTGAAACTAAAAACTGGACTCTCTTTCTGGCACTATGTCCCATCAAGGGATTTGGCCGCCTCAAATGAGGTTTCATAATCATATTTTCATTTCGGATGATGAGTGATTAATTCATTGATCCTAAACCAGCCCTGAAATTTTTCCTTGTCACCACCGGGAATCGAACCCGGGACCCCGGTTACTGGAGCAAGCATGCTAACCACTTTGCAACCGGGGCGGCCAAAAAAAAAAAAAAAAAAAACTAGACTCGTATTTCTAAAATCCAAAACAACAAAAAAAATTCTCGCACCAAAACAAAAATCTAGCAGAATATTTTCGTTTTTCCGTGCGCGTCACTCACCCACCCCTTCAAACCGCACATCCATCACCACGCCAAAACGAAAATGGTACCACAAAAATTCTCTTCTATATTCTCACTGGTCGGACACACGTACAAGGTGCACATTGATCTCACTCTCAAAATAGTTCGACGTTTACGCTGTAGAAGTATGGAAAACGTGAACTAGAGTATAAAGGCCAATTCACAGCCACAAAAAAACCTTTAGTGTCCAATGCTCGAGAACAGAAAGCAATGCCATCAGTAAAAAGCACAATTTATTACATTGGCATCGCAATATATGGAGTTCAAAACCTTACCGGCTGACGTTTTTGTTTATGGTCACTCCGAACGTTCCACTCAGTAGACCAACGGTTTCATTCCGAAGTGTGGTGATGGATATGTATAACGGTTAAAGAGCGCTCTGAATCATCGACATGTTGCTGTTTTTGGTTTAATGTGAGCAATCGCGTCACCCACTGTGAAAACCCAATTTGTGAAAAAATTATGGGACATTACTAAACTATTTTTGGATCCATGGTATTTAAACTACGTTTATTGACACCTTCAAGCACTTGTTACCTACTCTGGGATGATCGGAATTTCCCAAAATGTTTAATTAGCATTTAGAAAAAAACGCTTATATCGATTTTAAGTAAATACCAACCGCAAACCGAGCCGAAAACCTACTTTGAGCTTTTAATATCAAAACCGAACTCACCTAGTCTTAGGAAATGTCCTTCTAACTGGAGTTCATGTTTTACCTCAGTTCTTCGGGCGAATACAAATTCTAGGTCTCGAACGACTTCGATGACAAAATGTTGAAATGTTTGCGCGGCATTTCTGAAATCGAATGACATCCGTGTAAATTCGAAGTGGTCATATGGATTTTTGATTATCGATTGGTGTACATTCTCGAGGGTGACGGAAATTTAATAAAAGGCTCTGTCGAGATCTATTTTGGAATAAATCGTGCTTCCACGCAAATGCATAGAAAAGATTTAACTGCGATAATCGGGAAACGATCCGGTACTGTTACCGTATTAAGTCTCACCGCACTCTCTAGTGGAAATCTCTTTTTCTAACAATAAGCTTAAATACGGCGAATCAGATTTAGCCTTTGTTGTCGAGATATAGGTAAATGATCTATCGTCACAATAATGACTAACCTCGGAATGCTTGAGAGGTAAATTATAATTTGGTTCGGCTATAAGGGAAGAAACTTCTTTGAAGTGAAGTAAAGATGGTTTATTTTTCCTATTCGTCAAAGAGTGGTTTGATTGCCGAATCAATCAGCCATTGTCGTTTGATATTGTCCAAAAATGTAAATTTATCTGTACCATCTGATCGGAGGTGTCACTAGTTCTAAAACGAAAGCGAATAGTCATTTCAATTCACGATTAACTCGTAGCAATTTGATTTTCGTTCTTTAGGCGGCTGGTAATGCTAGGTGCTACTTCCAGTGTTTCAATTTATTTTCTGACTTTGAAGTAAAAGTAAATGTACCAGTACCATGAGTAACAATGCCATAATGGTATGATGATACAAAATAGCATGGTATGGTATGGTACAAAATTGTTGCGTTTTCCAAGAATTGATATGCCACATAATGATACTGCGGAATAATAAAAGCGATAACTCTTTCCAGTCCCACAAAGATAGTTTTGAGTGCTCTGAAGAATTTACGGCATTCTTCAAGACCTTTTCAACGATTTTTGATAAATATATATTCTATAATAGACGAAAAAGTAGCTACCCGTGCCAAAGCGGTGGATTTATGAACTAAAATTATATGGAAATTATTTTTTAATCCGAGTCCGTATAATCGATATACTACAAGTGTGTGGATAACTGCAACAGGGAAACTTTCAAATTTCAAAATCAAACCTCACATGCCGGTTAAGTCTAATTTGTGCTAATTAGCACTCACGGGAAAAAATGAGTGCTAGTCCAGGAACCGAAGAAATGGGGAAACAAAATTTTTTAGTTTCAACATAAAGGCCAAACAAATAAAACCCGATTTCTTGAAAAAAAAACATTAATAATTTTAGCTTAATTTTAATACTTTCCAAAGGCGGCTAAACGACAAAATTTGTGCTTGTCATAATTTTCATAATCTTTCATCCATAAATTGAGGACAAACAAACTAGCTCTTTAAAGATACTATATTAAAAAAACCAAATATTGAGGTATACCGTTCAATAATATTTATGTGTTGAACAACAAAATAAACAATAGAAATATTCCTGTACAATAAAGTGGCTGAATTTGTGCTAATATAGAATTGACTCAATTCCATTGAACAAAAAGACCGTTGTATAAACAATTTTCTGACATAAGGTGTCATAAAAACCAATAAAGTTGGACTTCTGATGGCAATGAACATACCTGCTAGGAATATGCATCAGAAGTGCCAACTTCATTGGTTTCTAGGGCACTTTATGTCAGAAAATTGTTTATACAACGGTCTTTTTTATTCAATGGAATTTGGTCAATTCTAGATTAGCACCAATTCAGGCAATGGCAATTAACATGCCTGCCAGGAATACGCTATCTTAATTGATTATTCTTGGATTTTCGAACATTTTGTTGTTTTGTTGTTGTATACTCCTGTATTTTGGTTGTTTAATATAGTATATTTTAGGGGCTAGGTTATTTTTCCTCATTTTATGAATGTAAATTTATGAAAATTAATTTCTATGATAAGCACAAATTTCGCCAATTTGGCCGTCTTTGGAAAGTGTTAAAATTAGGTCAGAAATTATTTCTGTTTTTTTTTTCTCGCAAGAGGGTATATTTGTTTCGTCTTTCAGCCGAATATTGAAATTTTATTTTCCTGTTTTTTTCGGCTCCTGGAATTTTCGGCTCCTAGAATTCGGCTTAATTGGTATGCAAAGTTCCATTTTGAAATTCGGACGAAAGCAATTTGTGCTAATTTTCTGACCCCTTCCGAATTAAACATAAAAAAAGATTGGTAAAAAAATCAAATCGTATAAGTCGTTCCTGATATAACTAGACGAACGGACAACTTTTTTCTGCATTTTTGGGATAAAAGACCTTCAAAACGCAGAGAAAAGTTGATTTGGACCATGGTCATTTTTCATTATTTTTATCGGAACTTCAATAACTTGGTCTTACAGACCGAAGATAAAATATTGACGTACAAGAACGTATGAAAGGAAATACCCAATAATTAGCTCCCGTATATGTTAGGAAAGTCATATTATTGATATTGTTGCAAATGTTACTGCTTTATACTGCTGCTTTGATATTCTTTGCAAATGCATGATTTGGCGACATCTTCGTTGTTTTCTTATATTTGCGTGATATCAGCATACGCTTGGTATCTTGACGTTAGTGTTACGTTCACATCTCGGTTTTGATTCACTATATGAGCGCAAGACTTGCAGGCCTGGAAAAGTGCTTCACCCATCGATATTAATTCGCTTTAGATTTTTTTCGATTCTCTCCAATCGCACAACGAAAGAACTTCATGATATCGCCGCCAATACTCGTTCTGGCTTGGTTATATTGTTCACTGCCGGTTGACTTATGATTACCTTATCCAGTTACCGGCTATTTACATCTCGTTGACCATACCAGAATAAAGCAGCAATAACGCAATAGTTTGGCCTTTACTTTCTCACAATGGCCTTCAGTGGGTGGATTCGTAAGTATCTCTAACATTTTTATTTGGAATATTTGAGCCGGAACCGCATACATGACTTTCAAATATTTTTCTTCTTAAGTTTGAGTTTGCAGTAGTTCGAACTGAGTTTTGGCGAGGCGAACCGTCCCCGTATGTCGTAAGACCTAATTGCTCGATGTATTTTTGTTGGTATTAATTATGTATTTGTTTTTTAATTTTAATTTTGTTTAGTTTATCAAAAACTCAGATGTTAATTCAACTCAATTTTGATAAACCTCGAACTAATATTTCACAGTCCATTGAGTCAAAAGCTTTACTAAAATTTTTGTATATAGTGCCTTACTGGTTTTCAATTTCTACAATTATTTTTCTAGTAAACTCGGTCAAATTTCTGTTTCTTGCTGGAAGAAATCATTCTTGTGCCACTATCTAATGACGTGGTAATATTTTGTTAATTGAATTTCTAATGCGTAATTTGAGATTGGCGACTTTATGTGATTGATGGTGAAAGCGTCAGACAAAAAAAGTAATTTTTAAAAAAGTGTATGTGTGCATATGTTGGTGCGGCGACAACTAAATGTGAAACTTCTTATTTAGGCTTTTCTATAGATCGGGAGATTGTAGTGAGTTATGACCGAAATCGGCCCACGGACAGTTCCGTAGGAGTATTTTCGTTTATTGTAAAATATTTCAATTAAAATACAGCCCCCTGTATTTTAAACCAAGTCGCAACATCATTTTCCTAAAATAAATCCTCCTGCCATTACAATGAATAGCTCGTCAAAATGGGCTGGTTACCGCAAAATGGCAAATGCGTGGAGAATTTATTTAGGAAGACACGCGCCATGAGAAATTGAAAGCCACAGGAAAGAAATTGCGAGTGAATGATGAGATTCAGAATTATCTCGAAAACATAGATATAATAGGATTCATAAAATCATCTAAATTGAAGTGGGTAGGACCCTCAAGCCGGTACCTGCGAAAGTAGGATCTCGAGGAAATCTACCTACTTCGTGGATGAACGACTTGAAAGAAAAACTATACACACTCGGTTTTCGTGTATGACGCCCCCTTGTTGCGAACCGCAATATCTGGAGAAATATCTTGAGGCGGCCAAATTAACTGTCGGATTTTAAAGGAAAGTGATACGAGAAAATAGAGAGATAACGGGATATTTCATTTTGTACTTTTATGTAATATTTTGTAAATTTTCAGTACGATCAAACAAGATAAGATAACCCAAACTTTAAAATAAGTATGTTTTGTTTTAATTATGGAAAAGGTCAGTTTCAATAAAATTATGAGTCGAAATTTGCATGATGCAGAAATCTTTGAAAATTTAAATTTAACACGCGCCTTTACGCAAGTGATTTTTTAATTCTACGCGGTTGTCGACATTGTGATTTTTTGCGTTCCTGGCGTCGACAATGTAGATGGACTACGTCGACAAAGTGGGGTCGTAATAAAGTACGTTGCACAATATTAAAAAACGTGAACAGTTCATTATTAATTACCTAAAAATAATTTTAATTTTTACTTACAAGTTTTAAATTGCAGGTTTAAATAAATATATTTAAAATCTATTATTAACTAGAAACATTTATATAAAAAATGAAATAACTACTATCAATAAATAAAATTTAAAAGATTATTTGCTTTGCGCGCCATCTCTTATCAAATAGACATATTTATCGCGATGTAAGATTTCTATTGACCATGACAGTGTACAATATTAATAATTCCTTTTTATTTTTCTACATATGTCAACTGTCAGTTTACGACATTTTGCTAATGGAAATTTAAAAAAAAATTCCCGTTAAACGTGACTTTTATAATCCCTACTGAACCCTGTTCGAATTTAATTAGCTCAATAGTTGACAAAATTTAATTTTGTCTGTTCACATTTGACTGAATTGTTAAATTAATTTATACATGAACGTGCACAAGAGTTCAGTAAACAAAATAAATATTTATAATTCTCTTTCATATTTTTGAAAGTTTCAAATTTCGGAAGACGTCGTTTCGCATTGTTACTACCATTTTTATAGCGATGACACTTTGAATTCTTAATTATGATTTTCAAACAAATATTTATTTATTTAAAAAATTAAAGTAATGGTTATTTAGCTCTTTTAATATTTTATTTATTAATACTTAAGCTTTCGGAACCATTTCGGTTCCATTCTCAAAAGTAAGTAAATCAATTTTACAAAAAAAAAAAAATATTTTCTATATAAAATAAAATCGAAATCAAGGCTAACTAAAACGTAGCTATTTTCCTGTAGATATCGCTCGCTACTAGAAAAAATATATTCTTTATTTTAGCAAAGAAACAAAAATTGATATCTACAGAAAAAACACTTTACAAAATAAAATTTGACTAAAAACATAAAATGATTTTATCCATCTTAAATAATATTTGAATTGTGTGAAAGCAAAAATCAAATTATAAAAATAGATCATATGAATTGCCAATGTACGCGAAATCGTTAATTTTGTTAAGAGAATTTGAACTAGATTTTATATGTAACATTTCCAAAATAGATCGTTTTCTGTAATTAGATTGTTTTTCCAAAATGTCTACATCTTCAAAAATAATATTATTTTTGGTATCTTTAATATGTTCCGAAAGTGCACTTATTTGATTTGAATTTGAATTTCCCGAAGCACCACGTAAATGTTGAAAAAACCGCTCCCGCAAAAACTGTTTAGTTTGTTCCGTATAAATCAGGTTACAATCATTACATTTAATCCTATATACTTAGACAAGATTAGATTCTTTCTTTAATGGTATCGGGTCTTTTAATTTTGAAAACAAAATATCATTTAAACTGATAGCTGAACGACCAATAATTCTGAAATTGTAATTTTTAAATAAATGTTTTAATTTTTCGAAAAGATTTTTTATGTAAGGTAAAGATAAATAATTTGTACTTTCAATTTCAGGATTAATGTACAATTTTGATAACTTCTTTGTTTCCAAATTACTTTATTTATTAATTTTTTAGGATACTGATTATTTACCAAAGTGTTTTCCAAAAGTTTGAAATTATTGTAATGAAATTTAGTATCGGACAATTTTAGAATTTTTTGAGTTAAAATTTTGATTGTATTAATTTTGTAAGAAATAGGAAGCCAAGAATTAAAAATTAGATAACGACCAGGTATTTTTATGGTACCAGTCAAAAGAAATTTTACCATCCGGTTCATGAATTAAAAGTAAATCTAAAAATGAAATTTTGTGGTCAATTTCTTTTTCAACAGTAAATTTTATTCTATTATCCAAAGAGGATGTATTTAATCCAGAAAAATTTCAATTTTGTCTTCAGGGATTGCCGTTATAATGTCATCTACATAACGAAAGTAAAATAACGGTTGAAAATCCAAAGAGTTTA
Organism: Nephrotoma flavescens; assembly: GCA_932526605.1. NCBI lineage: Eukaryota > Metazoa > Arthropoda > Insecta > Diptera > Tipulidae > Nephrotoma > Nephrotoma flavescens. The sequence goes on from OW052220.1 coordinate 237,164,803, forward strand.
ATCCCATTCTTTCCAAAAATTCCATTATTAAATTTGCTATTATGGGACTAATAGGAGAACCCATTGGAGAACCAAAAGTTTGTTTATAAATTTTATTGCCAAAAGAAAAATCAGAATTATTCAAAACTATTTGCAATGCCGACATAAATTGAACTTTAGTCAATTTAGTTTTTGAATTTTGTTTAATACTCCTCCAGTTATCTTTAATAATGATAGTCACACGTCTATTATCAACATTAGTGAACAAAGACGTAACATCCAAAGAAACTAAAAGGTAATTTTGAGGAAGAGTAACATTCTGAATTTTTTGTTTAAAATCTTCCGAATTTAGAATATTTGAATTTGTGTTACCAACACTAAATTTTAAAATATTATCCAAAAAAGACGATAAACTATGTGTTGGACCATAATTGAACTGATAATTGGTCTATATTGAAAACCAGGTTTGTGGATTTTTGGTAATCCATATAATTTTGGAATCACCGAATTATATTTGGTTAACATTTTTCTAGTTTTTTCATTCACATTACCGGAATTGTTCCAATCTTTAACCATTGTATTAATTGACTTCTGTATCGGAACTGTATTATCTTTTGTTAATTCTACATATGTTGTGTTATCATTGAGTAAATTTTCCATTTTTGTAACATATTCAATTCGCGATGTTATAACAGTTACGTTACCTTTGTCCGCACGAGTTACCACAATATTTGGAATAGCTTTCAAAAATGATTTAGATTGTTTATAACATAACTTAAAATACGATTTTCAAAAGGAGTTAACATATTTGAATTAGATTTATATTTAAAATTTGTCAAAATATTTATAAAACGGTTCCGAATAGTATAACGATCATTATCGTTCAAATGAAAAATTGCACTTTCGACATCAGAAATAATTTTGAAATAAGGCACTGAATGGCCAGTTGAAGGAGGACAAAATTTGTTTCCCAAACTTAAAATAATTTTGACATGAAAAGGAAGATCTATATTGGAGATGTTCACTAGCCATTTATCAACAGTGTTCACTAAATTTCCAGACAATTCATTTAAACTATCTACTAAAATTTTATCAAATTTGATTTTTTGCCTTACCTTGATTTCATTAAAATGGTAAACAAAATATTCATTCGCCTTAATAAAAAACACGCCAAACTCGTACACAGGAAGAACATCTTCAATTTGTTGACGGAGTAAGTTCAAATAATTTTTTGTTTCTTCTACCGTTTTAAGGGTTTCTTTAATTTCCTGGTTCATAATACCAAAAATGAAATTATTTTGAAGACGAAGGAAAACTTCATGATTTATATTGGACACGTTTTTTAATGATTTGGTCTTCGAAAATACTTTTTCTTTTCGGCAATTCAGCCAAAAATGTTGTTTTTTGTTGTTGTGATTATGCCATCTGCGAGGAAGAATTTTCAGTTTGGTAGCATATTTAGTAGCATATAAATCAAGTGATTATTAAAATGCATTTCTGTACCCTGTTTTATACAAAAGAGCATGGACCATTACCGAGTCAAATACCCGTTCAACGTCCACCAAAACGGCGCCTGTAACATGAGAGTTATTAAATCTTTTAATTATGTCAGATACTAGTTTATTGATTGCGTGAACAGTCTGATGCCCATGTCTAAACCCAAACTGTATATCTGACAGCAGATTATTTGTGGTAACGTGGTTCATATTTCATCATAAATAATAATTTCAAAAATTTTGCTGAAGATTTATTGCTCGAAAATGTCTATAGCATGATAAGTCTTTGTTTTTTTTTGGAATGAGTAATATTTTTATGTTACTGAAGTTAGGAGGAAATTTCAGCCGAAAAACTGCATTATCGAGATATTTTGTATTAGGCGGTCGCACAAAATTCGGTTGATATGAGCCGAAAATTACATGTAATTGAAGTTAGCAATAAATTTTCTCAGAAAAAAAAATTCATAAATCAATATCACCATTGAGCATTAAATATATAAGAGAAATCAAGTAGTGCAAATTTTATAAGCCACTTTTTTCCGAGGTGTGCCAAAAATCAGGCCATATTTTATGTAGCATCATAGTGAAATAAATTGAAAGCTGGACGCATGTTTAGTGGTAATTTGGATTGGGTCAAGTTAGACCAGTTCGTAAATATTTAGATCTACTGTGCTCATACTGTATACGGTTTAAGTTTTATTTGGTGATTAAATGAAACTCGTCCGAAATTCAAATGAATTCAATGTCTTTTATTTACATGAAAATGAAATGATGTTAACATTCAATGCAAAGATTTGTGGTAAACTACGTGTTTCATTTTGTTCTCCGACGCTTAAACAAACTAAAATGGTGGCTTGCCGACACGCGAACATGTGACATACGCGAAATTGTCTGTGCGCGAAACACGGAAACTCCAAGTTAATTCCGGAAATTTTCAAAGACTAGCCTTGTGATTTATTCATGGTCACCACGAATGCCAGAAGCACGGAGAATTGCAGCCGTTTGAACTCGAATGGCAAGCCTGTTGGAATCATTTGGATGCGCGGAATAAAAACATCCTCTCCTTTGTTTTCCTACTTTCAATTGCAAATTGTGAAGTGTTCGTCCGTTTCATAGTTGAGTACTTTATCCTGGTTGATAACTGTGTCAGCCGATATGAAGGAAAACAACTGTCCCGGAATGAAATGGCCGCGCTGACATCTAAGTTTTTCGGCTCCAATATGGCTCGTTTGCTCAGTCAATTATGAGCTCCGTTTTCAGTTCGGTCAACTGGCACAAATCGGTGGACAATGTGATGAATCCGGTCGACAGCGATTTTCCCATTACCAATGTCCAACAGTTACCCGAAAAACACATGTCTGTCTTCTGACGATTTTAGTTCTTTTTGCAGGAATTCTATTGACCTGTTTTTTTTTATTGTATCCGCGATATCAGATAAATCAGAGAGATCATTTATCAAACAAATCGGAATATATTTTACCTGAAAAAGCTTTTTACCGAGTTTTATACACTGTACTGAAAATATGTTATTTGAGTATCTACCACGAAAAATAATAAACTAGCGTTATTAATTTTACTATTAATTTACTAAACAAGATACAAATCAATTTATTAATTACCATTTTCCATAACGTCCGCCATATTTTCTGTCAAAATCAAATAAATTTTTATTCTGTCATTTCAAATATGTTTTTTCTCTAAACTATCTAAAAAAAAATACAGATGGAAAAATGACGATCTGAGAATGGTGAGAGAAAATAAAAAACAGCAAAAAATTTATCGGATCGATTCGATAAAATAAAAAAAAACGGAAAAGACTTTCTTTTTATGTCTCTGATCTCTCCAATGTAATAAAAAAAACCGGCCATATGTCTTCATAAGCTCGTTTAATAAAAGCGTTTTGGGTTTTTCTGATTTTAATGTTTATGAGTTATTTTTAAAAAAGGTAGTAGAAAAAACGGTGTAAAATCACACAGTAAGTTACTTGGAAATAGTTTTCCAGAAGTTCATAAAATATGTGGATCAGGCAATCACTTCTGGCGTCGATTACAAGTAGTTGTCGACGTTGTGAATGAGTAGTTGAGGTTGTCTATGAGTAGTTGACGTTGTCTATAACCACATTGTTTACAAGTTGTCGGCGTTGCCTTCGAGCAATCGACGTGTCTACAAGTTGTTGCCACGATCACGTAAAAATGACACGATCACGTAAACGCCTAACATTGCATACTACAATAACTTTATTTTTTTATTTCTTAATTTTGAGATGGTCGACATATTATTTACATGCTGTGTAAACAATACGTCACAACACTGCTTACATTATAAAGTTTGATTTATAATCTCATCACCCCTCAATATAGTAGACACGATATTCCATAAATATAGGGGAGTAACAACGTAATCACCAAAATGAAGTTTCTTAAGACACCTTTCCCGGTACAATGTCGAAAGGCATCATACAACATCATGAATAATCATAATAATATAAATTTATTGCCCTCACCTTCAAGTATTACATAAAGATGTAGTGATGGTGTAGTTATGATTTATTTTGATTGCCATTGGGAAAATTTTCTTATTATTTTTCGGTCGGTAAAGACGTGGTATGGGATACGTATATAAGAGTAAATTTTTATTGACTGCACCGTATATTTCGAGTGTCTTGAAAAAAAAAGAAGAAAAGTAAACTTCAAGTACGTACACTGTAAATCATTCGTTCGGTCCATACCATCTTATTATTTTCGTATTTAAATTTATTTTATGCGCATTGTTAAACAACTTGTCGAACTGTCTTTTCAACTTGTCACACCGCTACAGTCTGTATTGGTATGGTATATCGAAGCGATTTTTAATCTCCATCGGATAGTCACTGTCATCACGCGTTCACATTTTATTTACAATAAATTCAATTAAAAAACTTTATATACCGAACGCAAAATAAATAAATCGCCAAGAACTTCAAATCAATAAAAAGATGATAAAAAAAAAAAATTTTTTTTTGAAAAGGAAATCAAAATCAAAACAACTGATAACGAATGAAAATTAAAAACTTTTTCCCTATTTAAACCATTCAGAGGAGTCACAAAATGAAAATAAGCAACGCAAAAAAAAAGCTCAGAAAAGTTCAAAAGTTCATATCAGATTAAAACATCGGTTTTATTTTGAATTTTTGTTAAAATTGGGAAAACATGATTTTTATTGTGTTCAATTTTACTTTATTTTATTTTTTATTTTTAAATCTTTAATTGATTACTAAAGCAACAACAGTACATACAAAATGTATAAAAACGTAAATGATAAATCTGCTTGGGTCTCCAATCGCATAGAAATAAAAAAGTAAACAAATTTTCATATTTTTGGTTTTCCATTGAAAGCTTTTTTTTTTTTTTTGATACTGTACGGTATAAATAAATACGACTCGGTACACACACAAAAAAAAGTTTTGGTTATGACAAATTATTAATTCGTGTTTCATAAATTTATATTTTATAAATTTTTTTTTTGTATATTTATTATGTTTCTGTATCAATTACATTTGTATGTACATAGAGATTATAGATTCAAATTTAATTTTGGTGTGGGTATGAACTCGCATATTCATTAAATTTGCCAATCCTAGTTTTGGATCGGAAATTTTTTTTTGTAGTTCAATGAGACTGTATACGTATAAATGAACTATGTTTTATACATAACTACTCGATTTTGAAAAGATATTTAATTTGCCTTTTTGATTAAGGCTAATTAACTTTTACGCATTACAACCATTACGTTTCGTTTGAGAGATACATTTTAAAATTCGTTAAAAATTGTCTATAATGCAAATTGTGTAAAATAATCATCTTTTTGCGGAAAGATTAAATTCCAAACCAATAGTTGATTTCCATCCTTACATTCACATTGGGAGTAGTACTCGTAGACGAAAATTAAATTTTATGAAGCGAGAGAACAAAACTACAGAGAAATATAGTTTATTGTGTATAATTGTAAATTGGGCGCTAGTCGTTCGATTGACCATTGTGCCCTTCACAGCAGAATTGCAGCACCATCGATACGGAAATCAAATGGTTGTAGAGTATGAAATTTTAAATGTCGCATACACTGTTCAATGATTCATTACTAAATACTATAGTTGGCACACCCACTTCCAGAATCGGTTCTAAAATTTTTCATGCGGTTGCGAATATTGATTTTCTACTGTTAACCCCATTTATACAAATTAAGGCAATTTCGGTAACTCTTATGTGTATCGAGCGCTCTTCGATCAGATAGTAAATTTAACTTTATAATTTCCTCCTGAACAACTAGGCTTGCTATCGATTAATACGCCATACCTAACTGAACGTTAATGGTTTTAGTCAGATGAGAACCTTAATATCAAATCGCATCGCAATAAGTATTAATTTTTGTTACAATACGCATTTAAACCTATTAGTTGTTCGTCAGATTCCTGTACTAGCAAGTCTACGTTTGGCTGACCCTAATTTTTACATCTTCAGCAGCTGAATTTCGGTTAACTGATAAATTACTCATATGGGTTTATTAGTCTAAAAATGGTATTAAAACTCAGCCACCGCGATTCCCGCTTGGTGGCTGAGAATGTTTAAACTCAGAAGGACTGTCAACAAATGATAAACCATTTTGTACAAGAATCAATGATTTTTTCAGAAATCCTAAATCTGGCAATAATAAATATTTTTTCCACTACTAGTCGTAGAAGGCATCATTATTATGTGTTTTAGTAGCATGAGAAACAAAATTTCTCGGCTAGTGGTTAATAATATTTTATTATTTACTAGACCCTTTCCGGCCCAAATTAAAAAAAAGTACCTATTTTGTTAAATATTTATATTTCTTAATGGCTTAAAATTAATTTAATTCAAAATACAAAATAATAAAAATTAAATAAAAATTACCATAAAGTGTACTTTTAAGGTGGTTTCTTCAACTAACCACTGAGCATGAAATGAGTAAACAAATTTTTGTAACAATTTATTTTGTATGATATAGTACAAAACAGTTTTTTGTATCATTTATGCACAAAGCTACCTCACATGTCATACATGACCATTTTGACCGATGGGGATCCTTTGGCGTGCTATACATTGAGCACAGTGTCTGGAAGTTATTCTAACTGGCATATGAATAACTTGATCATATCTTTTTTCAATTGGTACTTGAACTTTAAAATTATTTTTTTGTACTTCATTAGATTTCCTTCCTCTAATGTTACCGCTCTTATGTGCTCCAAAGAGACCTGTTGCTACTGCACATCTAAATGATTTTAAATCTAGTCCTTCTGCTGCGCAATTATTGGAATATATAATGGAAACATTAACAACAGCAACATCTAGAAAATGTCAAAAGATTCTGTGCCACCACTTTTGACTTTTTCTGTCAATTTCATAGCATGATTTCAGCATATCAGCCTTGTTGGCGTATTCCATGTGGCCAGTATAATCTTTTACAATATTTGGACAAGGAATATTTTCATTGACTCCATCTTTCTGAGTACGTTTTATAGTGCTGACTTCATTTGGGTTGTGGCAGTTACTGGCAAACATAACACCTTGTCGATCTTTCCATTTCACGCAACATAAACCTGTATTGGATACTTGCCAATCAAAATCTCTCTCCATCGCGTGATCAACAGGAAAATTAGGTGATATATATTTCCACATCCATAAATTTTTTTTCTCTTAATTCCCTCAATATTTTTTGTGAGATCTAAGACCATCCTTTCACCAAGATTTTTTTCAACAGCTAAACCTATTTTCCTGTATACAATTGAAACTCACTAACATATCCTGAGGAATCGGCTCTTACCCATACTTTGAAACATCTTTTTATAGGTTTATTCGGCATGTATTGTTTTATTGCTGATCTGCCTTTGAATCGGATCATTGATTCGTCAATTGATTGGTACTTTCCGGGTTTGTAATAATTTAAAAACGTTTTGGAAAAATTATCTAAATAAGGTCGTACTTTATACAACTTATCAAAATCTTTATTCCCGCTTTGATTAAAGATTATTGTTATTTATGTGAAAATTTCCTAACAACCAGTCAAATCGGTTCATAGACATTTTGGATTCAACATAATCGAATCTCAGCTGCTCGTTGAAACTCCAATACGTTAGCTTGGTAATTGAATAATGCCCATCATAATATTTATGGCCAAAAATATTTTCATTTCATGGAATTTGGCGGTAAAAATGATTTGCCAGCACTAACAAATTTTGATGTTGCCTACAAATTAGTGTGATAGACTAAGTTTGTAGTAGATCATTTGAAAAAAGCAGGAGAAAGGCATCAACTAGGGCCTCTAATTCCTCTGATGTATTTGGACCACTACTACCAGAGAAGTCATTAATTGTTTGTAAACTTGATAGATCTTCATTCCATGAAACATTATTAATAAGGGTTTGAGTTATAATTGTATTCCTAATCTGTGCAAGTGGTATATTATCGTCTTCACTATCTACGCTATATCGATAGTCTGGCTCATCAACATCTCGCTCAACTAAAACTCCTGGTAATGTTATTTCCGCAGGTATTTCGCCGTTATCCTCAGATTCCGATATGTTGGGTTCGTTATCAGATGGGACATTATCAAAAAATTCCATAAATTCATTAGTAGTAAGGTCTTCTAATCTAAACAATTTTCCTAATCCCAAAAATTTAAAATGCGTACAAAATAAATTAAAATTACTACAAAAATAATTTAAAATACATGCAAAATTGCACAACAAACTAAAATAACAATAACATTTATTAGATTTTTTTTATACACTACATGTTGAAACCGTTACTATTTCATTTACAAAACTATTATCATTGTTAAGATTTGAGACTTAACCCGGAGGTGAATTGCATTTAACTAAAATAAACTGCAACTCACAAACGTTATTCAATTTTATTTATATTAAATATGATTACTCATGAACGAGAAAATAAGAAGTGAGTGAATTAATAAAATGTCAAAACATTTTTACTTAAGAGAGCGAGAGCATGAGAGTACTTTTATATAATACTAGTAGGGAAATTAATTTATAATTATACAGTAGCAATTCACTAATAATAATGTATAATACAAATGCATAATAATTATATTGATTTATTATTTCTCCCTTCTTAATTGATCACTGTCCAGTAGATGCTTGGAATCGAACGGTTTTAATTTTTTTACGTTCCGATCTTCGTGGTGTAGAAACTTCATTGGTTTGTCCCAATTGTGGTTGAATGATCTTTGGTGGTGATATTGAACAACTGGGATTTGGTTCAATAACAGGATCTTGACTAGCAGCATCTAATGTTGATGAACCGATTAAATGTTCGCCATTATTGCTTTGCGATGGACTATTAGTCACACAAGAACTCCCTGGACTCGGCAGGTGGTTTAAGGGATTAGTCAGCGTCGATTGCGATTCAGTAGATGCTTTAATGTTCGGCTGATCTGGGCTAAAATGAGATAAAGGTTTTTGAATTAAACTGTTACAACGAAGCTGGTTTTGATGTCTCCTCCAAACTCCGATTTCGGTTTCGATCAAATACATTTTTCTTCCCAATTTTTTTTTATTCGACCCACTACCCACTTGACACCTCTTGAAAAATTCCTTGTTAAGACGAATTGATTCAGTTGAAACTTGCTTTCATCATCATCACTGAATCTATGTTGTTCGTTTGGTAGCAGAACCGAGAGTAAGTTTCGAGGTTGTCTACCGTGAAGTAGTTCCGGATGAAACGGTGCGGTTGTTAGATGAATAATTGAATTTAGCTTACAAAATTCTTCGAAATCCCTGGATACGAGTTGAGGTCCATTGTCGGATACAATTGTTTCAGGCAACCCTTCTATTGAAAAGATTTTTTGTAGAGCTTGAATGGTTGTTGTTGATGTAATATTAGGCATTTCCACCGTATAGGGATACTTTGAAAATGAATCTACACAAATTAACCACATTTTGTTAAAAAATGGTCCGGCGAAATCTATATGTATTCTTTCCCACGGTTTTTTAGCAACCGGCCAACAGGAAAAATTCGCCTTCGGATTACTGGAGGCAACTTGGCATGTTTCACATCTTTTAACCAATTGTTCAATATGTTTGTCCATGTTTGAGAATCAGCAGTATCGTCGAGCAAGTTGTTTCATTCTTGCGACTCCCCAATGTCCTTCATGCAACATTTGTAGTATGGTTTGTTGGAGTGCTTGTGGTATGACAACTCTGGTGTAATCTGTGTGAAGTAAAACGATTTTGTTATGCAATGAAAATGAAAATTTACGGTCAAAATATGGTTTAAAATGAATTTTGTCTTTCTCTTGAAGTTTCTCAGGCCATCCGTTCTGAATAAAATAAGAAACTTTTGATAATATTCGATCTTCTGACGTTTTTTTTTTGCAAAAATCCCTGATGGTTAGCCTTACTTATTTTGAACGGATAAAATTTATTGTCACAGATTCTGTATGTATCGACCCATAGGTAATCGTGAAAGCGCATCAGCGTTAGCATGCTGTGTGGTAGAATTTTTATATTTGATAGTGTACGTATATCCTTGAAGATGGATAGCCCATCTCTGAATGCGATGTAAAGTCATGACAGGTAACTTTTTGTTCGGATTGAAAAGTGACGTTAATGGTTGATGATCGGCATAAAGTTCAAACTTTCGCCCCGACAAGTATGGGTGAAATTTGTCACTCCGTAGACTATTGATAAAGCCTCTTTTTCAATTTGACTATATGCACGTTGATTTGCATCGAGAGTTTTAGATGCAAATGCAATTGGTTTTTCTGAGCCATCTATATACCGATGAGAAATAACAGCACCAATTCCGATCGCTGAAGCATCTGAAGCTAAAATTATTGGATATTCCTCATTATAATGTACTAGGCGTGTAGCATTGATAATCACATTTTTCAACGCTTGAAACGATTCTTCCTGCCGCTCACTCCAAACAAATGGCACGTTCTTGTGTCGAAGTTCATTCAACGGTGCGGCAACTGACGAAAAATTTTGAATAAATTTGTTATAATAATTTATTTTACCTATGAATGCTTCCACTTCCTTCACATTTGTTGGCCGCGGCATCAGTTCGAGTGCGTCTAGTCGCTTTTCGGAAGGTAAAATACCATCAGCATTGATGACATGTCCAACATATTCAATATGTTCTGCCGCTAGTTGGCATTTATCTCGTTTACATCTTAACCCTAATTTTTCAAATCGATTAAAAATTTCGGTTAGATTTGCGATATGCTCCTCGTTTGTTTCTCCAGAAACAATTACATCGTCGAGATAAACAGCGCATTTCGGTACACCTGCAACGACTTCCTCCATGAACCGTTGAAAAATTTCAGGTGCGCTGGCCACTCCAAAAGGAAGCCTTTGATATTCAAATAATCCGAATGGCGTATTGATTACCATTAATTTCTTCGACTCGTCTGTCAATTCAATTTGCAGGTACGCGTCGGTTAAATCAATTTTCGTGGAAAATTTACCTCCTTGTAATTTGTGGAAGAGTTCCTCGATTCGCGGTATTGGATAGCGATCGATCTCAATTTGTGGGTTTACAGTAACTTTGAAGTCACCGCAAATTCGAATTTTGCCATTCGGTTTCGAGACGATTACAATTGGTGCAGCCCATTGACTAAATTTTACTGGTTTTAAAATATTTTGGCTGACCAGCCTGTCGATTTCCTCACGAACTTGTTTGACGTACGCAAAAGGCATATTGTAGGGTTTAAAAAACTTCGGACAAACGTTCGCCTTGAGAACTATTTCGGCTTTAAAGGCTTTGCAAAGACCTAGTGTTGATGAAAATAAATTCGGATGTTCGGCACACAAATTATTAACCCGCTCGATTAGTTTTCGATGATCTGGAGAATCTAAAATAGAATTGATTTTATTTTTAGAACTGGAATAATTTTTTGGATACGAAATATCAAAGTTAAGTGCTTTAAACCAGTCTAATCCCATAACATTTGTAGCCTTGTTACTATTAACAATTAAGAGATCGCCTTCGAACGATTTATCAGCTAGTGAAATAACGACTTCAGTAACTCCTTTCAATTCAAGAAAAGTTCCACCGTATGATGTTAAAGATTTGTTTGTAGGATGGCATCGTGGCGACCCTAACTTCCTATATCCATCCAGTCCAATCAATGAACACGTGTCGACTTGAAAAGTCATTGCGACACCGTTAACAAGAAGATCTACGATGATTTTACCGGATGACTCACTCATAATTGATGAGTTGACATTGACTTCAACTGAATTTATATGATGGAATAAACTAACTGAATTAATCTTCTCTTTTTGTTGCATAGATTCTCCGTTATTATTATTTCGGTTACGACTTCTACCACGTTGATGATAACCGTAACTGTTAATGTTTTTTGTATTTCCGGAATTAAAATTTGTTCCAGATGATGAACGAGATAAACATACTGGCGAAATATGACCTTGCTTACCACAATTATCACACACAGACTTATGGTACTATTCCACCTGAAAACAGAAAAATTTTACAAAAATTTTGCTGAAAATGTGACAAAGACAGGAACTAAAATTTACATTAGAGCGACTGAGAAACCACATTTTTATTTTATAGTAGAAAAAGTTGGGGAAATTTTGACATCGACAAAAACTAACCTATAAATTATTTAAAAAACATGAAAAATCTTAATTTTGAATGTTCAACAAAGAATTTTATATCCCAAAATTTCCAAAAATATATAATATTATTTTTGAGATGAACAGAATCATGTAATTTGAATATTTTTTTAAATTTTCGAAAATATCTTAAAATCGTTTTGCTATAAATTATGAGAGGGGAAAACCTAAAAAAATCATTCAGCAGGCAAAAAAAATAAAAAGAAAACGTAGCTGTCAGATTTTTTAACCTAAAAAAAATCCTAACATTAAACATTTGTAAGAAATAATGTACCAAGCAAATATAGTATTTTATACACAGAGGTAAATTTTATATTATTCAATAGTGATTTAATAGTGTTGAGCAAATAGTTGGGGGTACTCAAACAATTGGAATGAGGATGAATGTAAGTATGTACCTCCAATATGTCAGTGATTCTGTGAAACGTTAATTTATGTGTCTATATTTTTACAGTTATTGTGAAGACAACAAACGAGCCACGATATGTTGTTGGATGTGATCATCAACCGTGCATTATATTCATTAATGAAATTGATGCAATTGGAGGTCATCGTTTTTCCGAAGGCACATCAGCGGATCACGTACTCTAATAGAATTGCTTAATCAAATGGATGGTTTCGATTCGTTGGCATAGGTTCAAGTGGTTATGGCTACAATCTGTGCGGATACGCTAGATCCGGCATTATTACGTCCCGGACGTTAAGATCGAAATTCTGCTTCCTAATGAACAGCTACGTTTGGAAAATTTTAAAATTCATGCTCAACTTAGCATCGTCAAACACGGTTAAATTGATTATGAAACCATTGTTAAATTGTCGGATAATTTTACCGGTGCCGATTTAAGAAATATTTGTACATAGACGGGGTTCTGCTGTTCGAGCAGAACGAGAATACGTGATTCAGGTAGGCGATGCGGAGCAGAATTTCGACTGGTTATATAGTTTGGAACCGGATTCAAAGAATTGCCTGTGTAGAATTTGCCACGATTGATTCGTGGTTTATGAATAAAAGTAAGTCTTTCAATAAACAAATGGTAAAGTGTTTAACTAAACAATTTCGTTTTCCTTTAGATTACTATAGTTGGCGTTCAATCCAACTTTCATCAAAACATTTTGGTGTAACCCATTTTGGCCAAAATAAATTTTCGTCTCCAATCTCGATGCTGTTCAAAGGATTTGCAATTTGTAAGTAAAATTGGTGTATTGTCGAAACAATTTTTTAATAAAATTATTTTGTGTCACCAGTAAATTTCGATCAAAATATACCAATCTTGGTAATATTCTAGGGCCTATTCCAGCGGCTCATATCAACGCTACACGATGGTGAATTTTGCCAAACAAATTCGATCGATTATGATATTTGAACGAATATTGGGTAAAGCATTGTACGAAAATTTACTCGTTGAACTTCCATTGGCCGAGTTCATCTTATCGAAATTGACCGGTAAGCATTCGGATATCGGTATACATCAACTGGCGTCACTGGATCCCGTATTGCATACAAATTTACTATCTCTCAAGCCATATGAGGATATCGGAATTAGATTTAGGTTTTACTGTTTTCTGTGATGATGGAATAACGCGCTTTGAAGAGCTGTGACAAAACGGTTCTAATATATGTAATGGTTAACTGATTCAATTGCATGGAATGGAAATTAAATATACAAATTAAAATTAATTTTAATAAATAAATTTTAATTTTATTGATAAGTTTTAATAAAATTAATTTTAATGAAATATTTATTATCTGAAAATCCTGTGTTTTTAATATTTTGTGACACCTATGTAGGGTGTTTTTTTTGTAGTCGAAGGAACTATTTTGGCCTGGTTACCTAGTTCAAACTAACAATGCCAGAATACAGAGATGAAAGCGGGCAATGAGAGCATTATTTTTAAATTTTTAATTAACGAATTTCTAACGGGAAAATAACCTAGAAACTGGCAACAATTGAGTATGTCAAGTTTTTGTACGTTGCAAGATTTTAGTTGAACGTGGATGTGAAGTGTGTACATAAAAACTTAGTAAAATTTCCAAAAAAAAATAATTTTTTCCTGTCGATCACACCAATCACAAAAAATTTATGTAACTACTCACCATAAAAATATCAAAAAAATAAAACTTTGCTGAGAGTGGGGGCATTTTTTCAGTTTGGATGCTATAAAAAATACTTTGTTTGATATTTTTTATTTATAATTATGGCAACATAACAAAAAATCACAGAAAAAAAAATCTGATGTTTCGCTCACACACAGAGAGAATCTATATTTTTATCTCGTTCTAGTTTTCCGCAAAATAAAACGCTGTTCTAGTGGAATAGGCCCATTAATATGCTTACAGTCACGACGCAAATGATAAATATTGCATCCTGAGCATGATTGATTACCCGTATACCGCCGCTGCGATGACAATGCACGATTGTTGCGGTTCGTGTGACGTGATCGACTGGGATTGGAATGATAGCGATGATGACTTTTCCCGATTTTAGTCGATTTTATTTGATTAACATCAGCCGTTGCGAACGTGGTTGTTTCTTTTTTGACTTCCTTACATGATTGCTGAGTAGACTCGTAGATGGTTGCAATTTCGAGAACTTCATCTAATGTCGGATTTGTTTTTTGAAGTGCACTGATACTGATTTGTAATAATTCAATTGTTTCATTGCCTACCCACGATAAAAAACATGCTCGTTTTTGACTATCCACCTTCACATTGTTACCTTCAAAATGTTGTTCTAATTGTAGAACATAGTTCGACCATGCGACTTTTTCCTTTTCGAACGGATGAAATACTGGAACCGCTTTTGTAACATTATTATCCACTGATGGTGTAACTGTTTTAAAAAACTCTTGTTGATCCACTATGACTTTCTTCATGAAAACTTCATTTTGTTGTTGCAGCACCTTTAATACAGCTTATAATTCCGCCTTATTCATTTTTGACTATGTTGACTTGCACACAATGGATGCAATTCCTCAATCTTCGTCGCCAAAATGTTAAGATTTGAGACTTAACCCGGAGGTGAATTGCATTTAACTAAAATAAACTGCAACTCACAAACGTTATTTAATTTTATTTATATTAAATATGATTACTCATGAACGAGAAAATAAGAAGTGAGTGAATTAATAAAATGTCAAAACATTTTTACTTAAGAGAGAGAGAGCATGAGAGTACTTTTATATAATACTAGTAGGGAAATTAATTTATAATTATACAGTAGCAATTCACTAATAATAATGTATAATACAAATGCATAATAATTATATTGATTTATTAATCATAATATAAAAAAATTCAATTTATGTTAAAAACATGTAACATAATAATAAACGAAAATAATTTTACTTACTTGACATATTTATTACTAAACGTATAAACTCACTAAAATAAAAATCAGGATTAATGTTTTTTACTACACGTGACAGCGTAATATGCAAGATATTCCCGTTACAAAACCGAAATTCTACGATTTTTTTTTTTTGATTATTTAAAACGTGTTTGAACTCGAATTTGTATTATGGTTTGCCAGTAAAACCACCGAGCCGATCGGAATATATTTTTTAAGCTGTGGTTTCACTGTGCAGCCAGAAGTCCGGAAAGGGTTAATAAAGAAAAATGAACACTATAGATGAAAATTTTCATTTAAATCAAGAAAACACTACTACTTTACAATTTTATACAACACTTAGAACATTCAGTTCTCACAAAATTTTTGAAAGTGGTTCTCCAAACGAGTTTTGACCAGAGCCATCTATGATTTTAAAGAGCCGTAATGTTAAAATGAAGGTTTTATTAAGTTACTACACACTGAAAGAAAAGTGTCGTCGTATTAAGCGGTAACGGAATGATTCAAACAAATTTCATGTTTGAATGTGTGCTAAGAATATATTTGCTTGAATTGAGATAAGTATTACTAAATTCATTGAAAATGAGCAATCTGTAATTGTGAATTACCTTTACACTTTTAATAAATATAATTTCTTAGAATGATTTTTCTTATTCTATTTTTGTAAATATGTAAATAATAAAATATAAATATTTATTCTTCGTTTGAGCCATTAGTATCATATTTTGAAGAATAAGTTTCTCGATTTAAGTATTTGAAATTAACAAAAACATAAAATAATATCTCACTTCGAGATAATTTCTGTTCCAAAACAGAACATTCACTTTTCATTTAAGATTTAATTTTTTTTTAAAACACAATGGTTAAATCAGAAAATGAGAATACCTAACATTAATTTAAGAAAACAAAACTTGATGGTTTAATTGGATTTACTTAAATCAAATATTTTTACTGCACATTGGAGAAACTTCATTTCACATTTAAGAATGAATATATTGGTAAAGATTTATATAATTTCAGCTTATATTCTAGTTTCTTATACAAAACCAATTTTGATGATTTTTTTAAAGAAATTTGTTAATAAATAAATGTTTATACATAAAATTGTTACAATTATATTTGAATATTGGTAATTGGACGTAAATTGAGCCACCCATTAGAAAGTGGTGGTATCTTAATGTAATTGGCAAAGTAATTTTTTATATGATTAATTTTTAATTTTAATTCAAATTGCTATTTACAATTCACCGTCAAGATTCATCTGTTCAACTTAATTTTAAATTATATTAAAATTAAAATATATCTGCATAAATTGCTTTAACTGTTGTTCGATTTTTTGGTTCAATATTGACGTCAAAATTAACACTTTAGATACTACTTTAGTTTTGTCGTACTTGGTTTTAATATCATAAAATTTTTTTGAATGAAATACCAAAACTTTTCGGCCTCAAACAGGTGTTGGAAATCAAAAAAAAAATATATTTTATTTTAAAGCATTTATGTCTATGGCAATATGTAATATGTGTAGTAACATTAAAAACATATAAATAAACAAATGAAATATATTGTCGTAAACCGCATATTGATTAATTTAATTTAAATCATAAATAATTACCAACGCTTCCGCATATAGTTTGCAAGGATTGTTGTAATGATGCAATGCTCAGAAGTTCCTAAAAACACGAGGGCACTGAATTTCCAATCGAAGGCTACCATAATTTAGTTTGTTTATGTTGTTTGTAATCCTGCCCGAGTGGCGGCACGTAATAGTAGAGACGTTTTAACATTTCGATGTTTTTTAATCTGAAAAAATAAAACATAATTATTAAGCAACTAATTTGTTAGATCCACAAAGGGATACGATTTAGTCAACTAATTGCTGATCTAAAAGGAAATGGAGTATACGGATACGAATTATTATACTATTGTATATCCCTTTTCCTGCCAGTCCAAACAATTTTTTGGGTAAGGCAAAAGAATCATGTCAAAAATTTGTTTTGTATGTATTATGAACCAACATACACATTTGTGCATTCCACTTAATTCGTTTTCGTCCGAAAAATAACACTATAACTATAATAATAGTAAAATAATTAATATGTTATCAAAAACAAATAATTAAAATGTTATATAATTTACATGTTATCAAATTATAAAGTTTTTTTTTCAAAAATAATTCCGATTTAACTAAGATCCGTCTCATTTGTGTCGGTTGGACTTAAATTGAAGTAAAAAAATTGTTTTCTCTTGTAGAAAAAGGAATATATTTGGAAAACTAATGGTATCGGCCGCTATAGTACACGCAGGTTATTAGCAGACAAATCGAAACAGTTTCAGGAAGATCGAGTACAATGTGTCTCAAGTTATTTAACTAGATTAAATTGTTGTTAAAATTATGGTAGTTTTATAATTTTCGAATTTAATTTTCTTTAGTAATCTGTTGTACTAAACAGTATGCTGTTGTACTAAATTCGGGGTACACCCATTAGTTTTGCCAGGATGGTAATTCGTTGCATTACAATTGGCCTCTGAGGGTATTGGGTATTGTAATAAATTTGGGGGTACAATTTTCTTGTACAAGAAAGTATTTCGGTATTTTTAAAAATTAATTTAATTTCAGGGTATGGGATGTTGTAATAAATTTTGAAATACAAATGTCTTGTACAGCACTATTCTGGTTTTCCCTGCGAATAGGGAATTGGAAAAAATATTTTCATAGTATTTTTGTCTAAATTGTATTTTTCTGGCCTACTGAGGAAATAAGTTTGGTGTAAATATTTTCGAAACAAAGTTAAATGAGAAAATATTTTTCCCTATAAAAATTTTGTGGAACAAAAGTTTCCCAATACACTTTGTTTTGAAATTTTTTGCACCAAACTTATTTTCTCAGTAGGTCAGAAAAACATTCAGTAGGTCAGAAAAAAATTTTGACAAAAATACTATGAAAATATTTTTCCCAATTCCCTGTTTCCAGGGAAAACCAGAATAGTGCCACAGGAATGTAATTCGGTGCATTGTAATCACCCTAATACATATTTAAATCCCAAGTTCAAACTCATAAATAAAAAAAGTTATTTATTTTAGTTAAAATTTCTTTTTTATAGTTAAAGTTATTTTTTGTAGATTTAACTTAGTTTTTAAAAATTGATTGTGCACAATTTCTCTCGTGTTGAGGTTAATTTTATTAAATGTAAAGAACAAAACAAAAATAATATTCATGAAACAAAAATTATTTGTTCAATCGTTAAATACTTACTTAATACTAAATTACTTATAACTTTTATGATACAATGGAAACATTCATAAATAAAGTAAAAATTTAAAATATAGGGTGAAATTATCAAAAGAAATGCAACACTTCTCAAAAATAGAATATGCTATTGAATTAAAGAATTACTTTTATTTCTAAAACTAAGAAAATCAGATTTAAATCTATATTTCAATTGTTTAATAAAATTAAGCGTTATTTGCTTCGTTCATTCAAATTATTCTTCCATCATTAAATTAATTCTTGAATTTGTTTAAAAATTGAATTTATTGATTCATTATTCGTATTTTCTTAGCTTTAGAAACCGTTGAAATTGGAAAATTTTTGAAGATAAATTTATGAATAAAAAATTAAACAAATCATCTAAATTTAATTTTATATTTTTAATAAAATATTCAAAAAACACATATTTGAAAGACATCATTGTGTAGTATTTAATTGTTAAATTGACTCTAAAGCGGAGCAAAAATTTATTTATTTTCTATAAAAATGAGCATTCCGTTTAGTTGTATAGGTTAGTAAAGTAAGTTAATAAAGGGTGATGCCACAGATTTCTCTTACATCCAATTTAAAATTTAGTTTTAAAAAAATTTAACTTCTTTAGTAAATTCTGGTCCCATGCACATCAGAATTTTCGAGATGAACGATGGATTTAATTTCAATCTAAACTAAATTTATAATAAAATTAAAGAGAAAACACGAGCTGAAACAAGATTTTATGAATCACCATGTCGAAACAAGAATTATTTATTTATTTATTATGAACGTAATTAAGCTAGGAAGCTTTTATTTACAATTATAACCCAAAACAATAAAATATATACAAAATTAAGAATATAATACAAATATTTACAATATATACAGTGAAAATAATATAAAAATAATAATTTAAATTTAAAATTAAATAATCATAATATCATAATATTAAACATAAGGCTATAGTACAAAATTTTACAATTAAAACTATTTTTTTTTTTTTTTTTTTTTTTATGGAAAATACAACAAAAACTAACTGATTATGATGGAAAACAATAAATTCAATGCAAAAATTTCATAAGTGGATTGCAAACCCCCGAAAAACTATAGTTATTTATAAATTTTCGCTGTGTGTCACTTAAGCGAACAGACAAGGGTAATTTATTATACATACTCATTCCAAGAACAGAAAATGTAGAATGAAATATACGATGGTTATTATGTGGTAATGTAATATCGCTGCGTGCGATCAGAAATAGAAAACTTTATTTTATTATACAAATAAGAAGGTTTCTTAATAAGCAAAAGTTTATGAATATAGACGCAGGTTCGAAAATCGAAATAATTTTTAATATCACAACCAAGTAGTAGCTGACTAACCATAGAAATATAGTCAAATTTTCGAAGTGAGAAAACATATCTAACGCATGAATTGAACAGTGATTTTATTCTATCCATACAGTACCCATACATACCGAACAATACAACATCACAGTACAAGAAATGGGGTAAAACATAAGCCATAAACAATTTATGTCGTAGTCTAGAATTTGCAAAATCAGTCAATTTCCAAAAAGAGCGCAAAATACTATATACAAATGTGCAGTCAATTTTATCAATATGTTCTTCCCAAGTCAAAGTAGAATTCATAATTAGTCCTAAGTTCCTAACTGTATCCGAGTATGTTATTAACTCATTACCCAGAATCAAATTTTGGAAATCATTCTTATTCAGCTTTCGTTTATAAATTATAATAGCTTGAGTTTTCTTTGCATTAAGTAATAAATCATTTTGATTCGACCATTCAACAATTCTTAATAAATCACTGTTTAAATTTGTTATACAAACATCTTTATTCGATATTTCACTATAACTATAAACCTGCAAGTCATCAGCATAGAGATGAAATTTTGAAAATCTAAAGCAAGTAGAAATATCATTAATGTACAACGAAAACAATAACGGACCAAGCACTGAACCTTGTGGAACTCCACATCTTAGCTCCATAATATCAGAAAATATTCTATTAATTTCAACAAGCTGTGATCTACAACTTAAGTATGAATAAATAAATCTACATGGAGATCCTGAGAAGTTAAAAAACGACGATAATTTAACACACAGTTTATAATGATTTAAAGAGTCAAACGCTTTAGAAAAATCCAAGAGTGCCAGTGCGGTAAATTTATTTGAATCAATATTACGCCGAATATCGTCAGTAATATTGAGCAACGCAGAGGTGGTGCTATGCATTGGTCTGTATGCTGATTGATAATCCGAAAGTAAGTCATTTTTCAGCAAAAAACTTGTAATTTGATTTTTATTAATAATTTCTAAAATTTTAGAGATAGAAGATAATGCACTAATTGGTCTTAAATCAGACATCACATTAACATTCTTAGTTTTTGGCAATGGAGTAATTTTAGCTAACTTCCAACAATTAGGAAAATAAGATTTAGTAATAATATTATTAAAAATATAGAGCAGATATTGAGAAATATAAGGAAAAAGTAATTTAATAAATCTAATAGAAATATTATCCATTCCAGAAGATTGTGATTTAACAGAATAAATTGCTTTAAAAAGTTGGTCTACAGAGATTACACTGAATGAGAATTTTGAAGAATTAAAATTAGGTTCAAAAATAGAACAATCAATTGTGTTAGCTCCAGATGGTTGACATTTAACAGATTCACAATAAAACTTATTAAGATCATTAGGAGTAAACGGAATCTGTGCCTGCTCAATAAATTTTCCAACACCAAGACTTTTTAAATTATTCCAAAAGATTTTAGGAGCAAGTTTAGGATCTAATTTATTCATTAAAAAATCGTGCTTTGATTTACGCTTAAGTGAAGTTACCTTATTTCTGATGAATTTATATTCATTCCAACTATTGTCAGTTCGAAGCATTGTCCATCTACCATAAGCCCTATTCCTCTTTTTCATGAATTCCAGAATTTGAGGAGTAAACCATTTCGGCTTCGATATATCAATTACAAAAGATTTTACAGGGACAAATCTATTATACATAACCATACCATTAAAAAATGCAACTTGATCATCAATGGGGTAGATACTCGATTGGCTAGCAAGCAAGCAATTTGCTAGTTAAAATCCTGGCTACTCAATCAATTTTACCAAGAAAATTTGAATTTCTATTTACATTTCTTATAAAATTTTTGTTTTTTTTTTTGCGATTGCACAGTAACTTTTGCGGCTTCAAAAAATAAACAGCAAATTTTTGTATTGTTTTACTGTGCAATCGCAAAAAAAAACAAAAATTTTATAAGAAATGTAATTTGAAATTCAAATTTTCTTGGTAAAATTGATTGAGTAGCCAGGATTTTAACTAGCAAATTGCTTGCTTGCTAGCCGATCGAGTATCTACCCCAATGTCTACTAAATTACGTAACAAGTCCCATTGAAGAGAATTACAATACATTGATAAACGATCTATATTAATGTTATTAAAGTCTCTGTACACAAAGAAATTTTTCTCAAGTTGAGGAGCAACATCATAAGAAAAAAATACTAGATCATGATGAGAAATTCCAGGTATCGAAATTTGATTAATAAAATTAATTTTGTTTGATTTACAAAGAACTAAATTCAACAGTGATGATGAGTTTTGAACAAAATGAGTTGGTTCATTATTACAAATACTAACATTGAATCTACTAACAACATTTTTAAATTGGACTGTTGAAGAATTAGAAGAGAGCATATCATAATTGAAATCCCCAACAAGGATAAAGTCAGAGTAGCAAATAGAAAAATTTCCTAAAACTGTTTCCAAGTCATCTATAAAATCAGATCCAGGAGGATTATAAACAACGCCAAGTATAATTTTACTATTTGTAACAATTATTTCGATTAATAAAACCTCATAAGCTAAGTTTGAAGATTTATATATAATTGTAGTAGGAATAGACTTTCTTACGAAAATACATACCCCACCTCCACGTTTACGAGGTCTGTCGTTTCGAAATACACTAAACCCATCAAGTACGATAGCATTATACAAGATATATGATTTCAACCAAGTTTCAGATATACAAATGGCATGAATATTAAAATTTGAAAAGATATATTGAATTTCATCTTTTTTAGGTAAAAAACTTCGTGAATTGAAGTGACAAATATTAAATGTACTTTTATTATTTAAGGCTGTTTTAAGAATTATGTTAGGCATATTAAAATCGTTCCCGGAATGAGTATTATCAAAATAAAGGCTAGGCAAATTATTTTGCATTAACAATTAATTTAATGGAATAATCAGTAAAATGTTGTATTTTCCTTACCTGAGTTAAATAAACAAAACAACTTAAACTATCAGCCCTATGATTAGTACAAATAGTAGATTTTAATTTAATGTTACTTTCTTCACAATTAGTGCATCTTAATAAATTTATATTACAATCCTTTAAATTATGATTACCGGCACATCTAACACAGCTAACTTCATTTTCACATCTATTAGAGATATGATGATACCGCTGGCACTTGAAACATCTCGGAACATAAACATCTTCTTTAACGTAAAAAGAATCCCATCCAATGTTAACATATCGGTTAACAAGCTTCTTAAACGTAACGCCAAAAACTTCAAAAGAGATCATCCACTTGTTAGTAATTTTATTAAGTCTAGAAAATTTTCTCTTAATAATGTCATCAGCATTCATAAAACTATTTACTGCACACAGTTCTTCATATAATTCAATGTCAGTATACACTTTACTGAGCCCAGTAATATAAAGTCTAGGACTTCTAGTATTAGTTTTATATATATCGTACAAATCCCCAAGTTGTTTTACAGCTTCATCCTCAAACCGCAAATTTTCCGAATCACTAAAAGTTTTGACAACTGCCGCTCCATTACTAATACTTCTAAATGAAGATATTCCGACCTTGATACTACTAGGATTAATTTTATTTTTAATATCCATTTTTGTGGTATCAGAATCCTGTTTCTTTTTTGGTTTAATGATAATACCCCGAAGGACTTGGGGCTCCATATTCTTTTTAACATCTCCAACATTAGATTTTAATGTATCGGCATACGAAATAATGTTCGACGTAACACTAATTGATTTATTTAAACAAGCTTCAATATTACTAACCTTATGCCGTATTTCTGTCAAAATTTCGACTGATTCAGGAAGCGATGGAGGCAAATCATGAACATCATGTTGATGACAGTTAACTTGATTTTTCCAAATTTCAAATTGAATTTTGTCACATTCACAGAACCAAAAAATTTCATTGCCCAAACGAAGGATTTGTTTATATAAAGTGACTGACATATTGATGCAATCAATATGATACCAACTATCACATTTCCCACAGCATTTTATTGCGTTGCACCGTTTAGTAACATCAGAGTTACACACAAAACCCAATTTATTATTCAAGGTTGCACCTTCACCCATTATATCAATGGAATCACAAAGTTCGAGCCCCAAATCGGCACTTAATAGTTAATAATTTTTTATATGCACAATAACTAATCTATACTGGTTACATATTTACATTTATTATAATACACTTATGACTAAAATAACGATATAATTTAAGAAATACTAATAAAATTATTTTTTGAAAATATTTATTTTTTCCGATGAAAATTTTTTTGATGATTTCACGCTAACTTGATTTTCAAAAGGCAGATAATAAAAATTAATCATCAAAATTTACTTACTGTGCACGTGTACTACATCGTTGTTGACATCGTTGAGTTTCTTAATTACATATTATTACAAAATACAACAAAACGTAGAATACTTCAATTTTATGCGATTGCAATACCGAGCTTTCTGTAGTTTCAAAACCCATTTATAGATGTCTCTATAATAAATTTACTTGAAATTACAGAAAAGAATAAAATAATTAAACAACTATTTACGAAAATAAACCATTATTAAAGTCGCAAAATATTCACCATCATAGTTGCTGCGCGCTGTAAAACAATAATAGAAAAATGTCACAATTTTTCGAAATTTTTGTTTTTTTCCAATGCAATTCGCTCGTGTAGCGTTATTCTCAGTTCCAGGAGATCTCCATAATCTATTAAACAAGGCAGTATACACAATAAATTGTTAAATTTTGTAAACAAACATTTTGGTTTTAAAATATTAAATTTTTTATCACTATTTTTTCTAAACTTATACTTAGCGACATCTTTTGATTGGTTTCGTAATTGCGTAAAGCTTCATAAAATAACAATGTTTTTATTTTATGAAGCTCTATTTTGTTTATACTACAGGACGAAACAATATCGCGTGCGTATTTGTTACGTATTTGTTTTCGAAGTTTATTCATCAACATTGTTTACATAGAATCCAAGACGCAATAACCTTCATATTACATTGCTACTTCAAAAGCATTTTTTTAACGATTAGACTACACTTTTGAAGTGAAGCAAACCAAAAATTTCGGGTTGATATTTCGGGCCAACTTCAGCGACTGTTTTTTTTTCACCACGTGGGCCCCAAATTTTGGCGCCCCAGTAAATATGTGCACTTTTAATATAATATCGCTATATTTCACTTTATTAATATTTAGTTTTTTTCTATTAAAAAATAAATATAAATTTATTTTACCGTGTTTTATGTATATAATATTTATATATTTTTTTTTTTTACTCGATGTGTATCGTTTAATGGTCACGAGTATGTCAGTCCATAAATTTTTTTTGTTTTAACTGTAGTGAGCTCCATTCTTATGTTTTAAAAATTAAATTAAAAAAAAAACGAAAACTAAAAGGTGTAAAATGAGGCTATTGCAAGTTATGTAATAGTGTGTGTAAGCTTGCTGTTTAAGAAATATAACAAAAAAATCTAAAAAATAAGTTTTCCATTATATGGGATCATATTTTATGGTGGGATGTCAAATGTTCATCACCTCTAACAACAAATTTTCTACATAAATCGAATAATTATACAGAAAGGAAGCCTTACGTAGCTTTAATAAATTGTGTGAGGCTCGTTTACTACAGTTGCGAGTGGTCTAACGTGACCATTTACATTTATGTAACGGCGAAAGTGCCGCAACGAGTACTAAGGTACCCTACATTGACGGCGGCCTGTCGAGGCCAGTCGTTTTATCTTCGGTTTTGGCGGACAACGCCCAACGAATTTTTACGGGTGGCCATTCTCATTTTTACGGTTGGCGAGCCAACCCCCAACGTTATCGTCGGGTAAAAAGGCGGGACGTCGCCCAACATTTACGGCGGCCAATTGAGGCTCGTCGCGTATTTACAGTTTACGGAGAGACTGGCCATTTGTATTTGGTATCGGTGAAAGACAACGCGACGAATTCTACGATTTACGGCGGAAAGACGCCCAACATATTTACGTCGCTCGTCGGACGCTTACGGATACAGGTGGCCAGCCGGCCATTTGTAAAAAAGTCAAAAGGCGGAAAGACTTCCTACTTTTTTGAGAAAGGTGAGAGGACCCTGCAACCGTACGGGGTGACCTAACCTACGGTCAACAGGTACCACATTTTTTATTTTTTTTGGTCGTCCATTTTCTTATTTTTATTTTTTTTTTCTTATTTTATTTTCTTTAATTTTACTTCTTGTCTTTTCTCTCTGTTGATACATTTTTCTGCCTTCCTTCTCATTGTATCTTGTATCTTGAATTAAATTTATATAATAATAAAAACAAAGAACAGCGATCCCTGACATTCGGTCTTATTTTTTTTTCTCATTCATCGGCCTCGAGTTGTTTTTCGTGATTATTCTTGTTTTGTACTTATCCTTGTTTTTTTTATAAAATGAATTACTAAATTTTTTCGGGTTTGTATGATCTCCGGATTTTCATGTAGTTTTGTTTCCATATTTGTAGGCTGGGCTTGTCACTCCTCATCATCCCCTTGGCAGGACATCCACAAGATCGGAGTGGTGGGTCCAGCATATGTATCGTCCATTCTGGGACGACCGTAAAATCTACACGGTCTCCCCGTGGCACTCCTGCAGTATCAAGCTGTCGGTTGTGAACTGTGGGAGATTTTCTAGAGGTCTCTCCGGATGAAGAGAGGCTTTGTCTATTGGAGAAACACCCTTACTTTATTATGCTGCTTCATTGTGGCTGGGCATCGGCTTCTAGGGGTCGATGCGTCTTTCTGGGTGGGGGTGGTTTCTGGGGGTTCTTAAGCAGTCATTGTACTTTTCGCTCGGGGAGATGCGGTCGTTCCTTGGTAGACAAAACCCTGAGATCTATTCGGTAAAACCACCGTGAGAGGTCCCTGCGTTTTATTATAAAATTTGCGAGTTGGCTTCGTGCAGTAACAATGCATCTCCGCTATTTACGTTGATGTTTATTTTATTTTGACCCATCAATTTAGTGGTGAATGAATCTTCTGAAACACTCGCTTTAATTAAATGATGATTTTGTGGTAATTTTTAACATCATCTACTATGATAGGTGGTGGGGGAGGTATATTTTTTTATCTTTTTTGACGTTTTTCAACCTTTTGAGGTTGGGTGTATCAGTTAACCTTCGATTTGATATTTACGCAATGAAAATTAAATTTTTTAACAAGGGTTGGTCTTCTTGCTTTTCTGAAACTTAAACATTAATAATGACTATAGATTTAAACATGAAGTGATATTTAATTCATCCTTTGAAAATCCTTCTAAATTCGTTTTGAAAAATACTATAATCTGCACAAAAAGAAATACGAAAGTTAATTAGAGAATTTAACACAACTATAAAGTTAAAAGGAGACCAGACCAGCATCTGATAATATTATACATTTATTTTACAAAAATGTCGCCGAGTCGTCGGTTAAATCTACTCTTTTAGGAATAGTTTGGTATACAACTTGCTAAGGTTTCCAGCTTTGTGTTCGTAAGTACATCGTACATAAATTAAGTTAAACGGTATCCACTTACTTAAAATATTCAAATATCTTATTTGATTTTATATACCTGATAGTTTTACTTCTCTGTTAAAATTATCCATTTCAAACTCAATATTGACTTAATTTTTTATATAAACATTTCAAAAGTTTACCTATGATTAAGATTTTTTTTCTGTACCAACTACGAAATTGAAATCTTAGCAAAGTACATATTTTTTTTACCAAGATTCTTGAATACAGTCGGGTAGATATAGGAGAGGAAAAAAAACTAAAAATTTAAACATAAAAATTGCTTAATACACCGATTTTTACTTGCTCCTTAGCTTCGATTGTGTTGACTTCATTTCGTATCCGTATATAAGACGTATAATCGTAAAAAATAATAAAAATAAAAACGAAATCAATTCATAAGACTTTTATTCAATAGTAAACAATAATCTTAGATAAGAAGTAGAATAAAATAAAAAATTCTTGGTATAATTCCAAATCAAATAACAAAAACATTTTTTTTCTCGTTGGTTTTCTATTCTTTCATATAGGTAGCATGGATGCATTTTGAACAATCAGCAATATTAACAGTACATAATCATGTGATTACCAGAAATCCTCGTATAAGTGTGTCACATGACAAGCATGATAAGCATAAAACATTTTTTCTTCATATCAATAATGTGCAGGAGGAGGACAAGGGCAGATATATGTGCCAAATTAATACGGTGACAGCGAAAACACAATTTGGTTATTTACATGTTGTCGGTGAGTAATGAAAAACTATTTTTCAAATAAATTTATCGATATATAGTTTAGATAACAAAACTAATGAGAAGGACGATTATATCCAGAATCCGCACATACATATTGTCTCTTTTCATGTACATGTATTATATATCGAATTATTTCGAAAACTTTTTTTTTCTTGTTTCTCATTCGATTTGAAACGAGTACGGAATTAACAATGAGGTACAAATACGTATATATGTGGAGAGATAATTTTCCATTCTGGTGAAGTTCAAAAGTTATATTTGTTTTGTTTTTAATTTCATCTTAATTAATGATATTTTGTTATAACTCGTATTTCCAAAAATTCGAATCATGATGGTGATTAAAAGATTTACATATTGTAGTTTTTCCTATAAACAAACTTTCGCACCTTTCGATAAATAAGTTTAAAACTAGGTCAATACAATTTCCACAAGACGTGAAGCCTCATTAGTTGCGCTTCAAAATACTTAAAAGTATCAGTCAAGTGGATTTAAAAATTTTATGCAAACAAAACCGAAAAAATAAATATAAAATTTCTTTTTAATTTTATAAAAATTTATGGAACTGTACTCGTTCAAAAGAAGGAAATGGCATCTTAAAAACCGAAGCACAAAAAAAACCTTTTTCCAATTGGTGCTGTTTCGCTTCTTCTAGCGGCAACATAAAAAAACATTTAGAATGTATGTATATACATTTTGTTCTTATCGTTAAAAAATCTCTAAGTAGAAGTCGAGTAAAAAGGGTAGTTTTCATTTGATATAACACAAGAAGATAAAGTTTCATCTTCGGTACATGGTAAAAAGACATTTTCTTTATATGTGCATACGTATGTATGTATATGCGGTTTTAGTTAAGGTTTGACTAAAAATTTAACTTTATTTCATATCATTTTGATTAGTATTATTTGCCTTGTATAGACATATGTAAGTCTTTAATACAAAAGAAAATGATACAAATGAAAAACATCTTGACGAGATCCTGGTATAAAGATAACATTATGACGAAAATAAAGTTTGAATTTTCTTTCTTTGTAAATGAGTTTATTAACATTTTGTGTATCGTATATAATATTTTGTATAGTTAGGGGATCCAAGCGAAATTTAATTTAGGTATTTAAATTTTGTTTTCTGTAGCAAATACCTGGGAGGTTTAAAAGTTATATTTGATCTTGACACTGTGATTAGAATAATTATTTCGTAATCACTATGTTTGGGCGATTATAAAAGTCGAAGATGAGATTTTTTATATCTTAGAGGCGCTTTTTTAAAAGCACTATAACCAAGGATGGGCGAGGCAGAATACGCAATGTAATATGTATACGCGGTTGCCGACACGTAATCTAATACGTAGATTACTTAACAATTTTCGCTAGTGAAGTATGCTAATGAAGTTTATTCAAACTAATCCAAAAAATACAACAAGAACAAACTTATTGTGCTAGTATTGGTGTAGATAAACAATCAGGCGAATTTATATCTTTACCGGCCAGACAACATTTTTTTTTCTTATATTTAAGTCCACCGTAAACAAATGTGTATGTAAATCCTTAACCATAGTTTGTAAAGGTTTTTGTTTTTTTCCTGTTTCTGTTTCGTAACGTCCACAATTGTAATCACAGCCCGGAAAAGGGATATTGTGTAATTTAGACGAGCTGTGATTTTGTTAGGTACATTCCAAAGTCATTCTAATTATTTTCTAAGCATTTAGCATGAACTTTGGTGATATTGGTGGACTACTAAAACAAAAAGCATTGTCCATAGCAAGTTATATGAGAGAGTCCTTGAGATTTAAAAATGAGATTTTTTAATGGTCGTTAGGTACATTCCAAAGTCATTCTATGTATTTCCTAAGCGTTAAACATGAACTTCAGATACATTGGCAGACTGTTAAAATCCAAACGAGTGTCCCTAGTAAATTGTATGATGTTCTAATGGGTCTGACAGGGTCTTCCATGAGATTTAAAAATATGATTTTTTTTCAATGGGCACTAGGTACATTCCAAAGTCATTTTAAGTGTTAGCATGGTAATCGTTAACTGATGGAAATAGCTTAAAGGCATTACACAAAATTGAAAGAAGCAGTAGATAGAGCTGTGGCGGAGGAAATATCGAATAAGCCACGTTATATTCAAAATATATTCAAAAAAATATTATGAAATGTCAGATTTGTAATAAATACGGACATACCGCTGTTAATTGTTTTGTGTACAGACCTAATCCGTCTAATTCAGCCTTGTTGCGAAAATCTTATATTAATTTTGATCTAGATTCTAGTAGTCTAAATAGTTTAAAGTTGAAAAATAATCACATACTCTTAAAGTACAAGTGGTAACGAATGATAATATTTCTAATAATAAGAATCCAATGAGGTGTTTGTATTGCAAAAAATTAGATCGCATGGTAAAGGATTGCCGAAAACGATTCTTGAACCATCAGAAGCGAGGAAATCAAGACAAACCATCTTTTCCACAGTCTACGAAAAATACTGTTCACCTTACGGAAAACTCCTAGGAACTCTATCAAACGGATACAATTGTTCGAGTTCAGGACATCTAAACTTAAACAATTTGTATTCCAAGATTAAAACAAATTCTTTCACAAAATTATCAAATCTATTCAGAATAACATCCTCAAAACTCTGAAAAAATAATTGAAAGTCGAAATTTTGTTATTTTTAATACCATTCAAAATGTGGTTTCATCGAATTTCGATTTGTCATCTGTCGCGAGGCAACTGAAACGTCTCCATACGAATCTCAGTAAAATCATCCGCAACAAATTTACTATCAAACGTCTATTTCAAAATTATAAAACGCTAAATTCGTAACACTTAAACTTGATGTATCTGAAAATCCAAATTTGTATTTACTTATAGACACCGAAACTGATGTTAGCCTTACAAAAAAGTCAGTAATAAATCCGAAAACGTTTTGTTATTCTGATATAAAATGTAAAATTAGAGGTATTTCGTCCGAGAAATTGAGACACTAGCTCTGTGTAAACAGAAGTTTTCAGATTGTAGGAGATAATTTCCCAATTCAATCCGATGGTATTTTAGGAAAAGACTTCCTACAACAAAATAAAGGTATTATTGCATGCTATCGAAAGTTGAAATATGAATATAAACGAAAAATTAAACACGCTCAGCCAGAATCTCGAACTCGGTCATCTGAATGAAAAGTTATGGTTATCAGTAACAACAATTTGTCATAACTTTAATGACGTGTTTTATGTACTTAGATGGTGATATTCTGACAACGACAAATGCTTGTTGTCATGAAATCCCTACAATTGAGAGTTCGCAATCCATCCATGTAAAGTAGTACCATCTTCCTCAGGCAGCTTAAAGTGAAATAAATAATTAAGTCAGTGGAATGTTAAATAATAAAATAATTGAACCGAATACTCCTTGGACCCTTGGAAATCACCGCTTCTGATACTACCAAAAAATCCGATACCATAAAAAAATGGAGACTTATAGTTGATTCCAGGCGGCTCAATAATACTACTGTTGATCAATTCTATCCACTTCCAAATATAACAGAAATATTGGACCAGTTGGGTAAACTATCTTATTTTACTACTCTTGATTTAATAGATGGTTACCATTAAGTAATAGTACACCCATACTACAAAGAAAAATAGCGTTTAGTACACAAGCTGGTCATTTCCATTTGCGGCAAAGGCGCTCCAATAACTTTCTAAAGATTAATGAACAATAATTAATTCCGATTAAACGGTCTAAAATGTTTTGTGTACCTGGACGACGTTGTTATTTATGGTTACAATCTTCAGGATCACAATTTGAAGTTATTTGAAGTTTTAAAGCGATTACGTTTTTATAATTTAAAATTGCAACCAAGCCAGTGTCAATTTCTCAGAACAGAAATCAGTTATTTGGGACACATCTTAACGGAAAATGGAGTTAAACCTAACCCTGCTAAGACCAATGCTATTCAAAATTAGTTTATACCGAGTAATGTGAAAGAAGAAAGATCTTTTCTTGGATTTACCGTTTATAACCGTCGTTTTGTAAAGGGTTATTCCAAAATTTCAGGCTACTCCAGAAAAATATTAAGTTTTAGAGGGGCGCTTTGTCGCAGCATTCACTGAACTAAGAACAGCTGTTATCTCATCTCCTATACTACTACTTGATTTCCAAGACGAACAGCGCATTCGCGAGTAGAGTATTGAATGATGCCGAATGAAATTATCCGATTGTGGAAAAGGAACTCTTGGTTATAGTATGGGCTACTCAAACAATTCACTATTATCTTTACGGTCTAAAATTCGTTGACCATCGTCCGTTAATTTGGCTAAACGAAAATCCCAAAATATCTCGCTTAACCCGATGGCGTCTTGAACTTGAAGAATATAATTTTAATATCGAATACAAGCCTGGTAAATTCAACCAAAACGTAGATTCCTGAAGTCGTATAATATTAGGTAAAATGCCAATAAAATCCAATGAATCATCAAAGGCGTGGCACGTTCACTGAAGACGTTAATAAATCTGGTTCGCAGCCAATGAATACTAATCATGATAGTGAAGTTTGTGCTAAAAAAATTATTAAAAAATTACACTGTTAAATTTTTTTTTTCTATTGGAATTTTTCAAACGAAAATTATTAAATTGAATTCATTCTAAATGTTGTGTCGTCGAATCTAGAAATATCTAAAATTCTGGCTGACATTTTTGAGAAGGTAAAGCATACACCTATTCCTAAGATTTAAGTAAACTATATTTTTGAGATTCATTCTATTAAAAATTATATTTGGAAATTGAGCATTTTTGAATGGTTTCAAATAATATTCCAGCCAATTCTAGAAATGTCCACGAGGTTTCACTTACATTTTCGAATATATTACACAATATTCTACCGTTATAGTGATTGACGTCCTATTCTAACGGGTTTGGCTTTGCCTATAATAAAATACATGTTTTCATTTGTACTGTCACTACCAGAAATGTCCACAACATCTCGTCTACATTTTTCGACAGCTTATAATATTTTCTAGTTTATGGAGCGAAAATGAGTCAATTGTAATTAGTCTAACAATGATTTTTTGTAATTTTGAAATTACGTGATTTTCACAAAAATATTATTATTTCCTTCTACAAAATTTTAGCAATATTTCCAATTAGATTTTAAATGGACATTCCCAAACAAGCGGGCTTCGTCGCGTTTTAATTGATTTGAATTATACGTTACTTACTTTTGATGAACATTGTTCTGGTAAATAAAAATTTAAAATTTTTAACAAATTTTCTTTTTTATATCGCCGAACGTAAAGATGTCCACAGGTTCTCACCCACATTTTCGAATAGATTACACAATATTCTGACGTTATAGTCATATATTGGCAGCCAGTTCTAAAGGGTTTTGCTATGCCTTTAATAGTATTCATATTTTTATTTGTACTGTTACTACCAGAGATGTCTACATAAGTTAAATTTCTACGAAATAAAAAAACTATACATGTGTGCACATATACAAAATTTCATTTACATGGAATACTTTGGCAAAAACTGTTGCGTGGTTAAAACAAATTAATAATTAAAATTAATTAATTCAATAGTCCCATATATAGACATGGTTTTTTATGATGGCCTAGGTATGTACTTAAATACAGAAATATCAAATGGTCGGTCCCTGGGGTCGGCCATATGAATAACAAGCAAAAACTGCAACAGTTGTTGCACGAGGCTTCAATGAAAAATTTTGTTCTACGAAAGTCAAAAGTCCCATATATAGACATGATTTTTTATGATGGCCTTAGTATGTACTTTAATCCAAAAATACCAAATGGTCGGTCCTTGGGGTCAGCTTTATGAATAACAAGCAAAAACTGCAGCAGTTGTTGCACGGAGCTTTAATGAATAATTTAGTTCTACAGAAGTCAAAAGTCCCTTTAATAGACATGGTTTGGTATTGGTTCTATGTTTTATATATGTGTTCATAATTATTATAAATATTCATAATTATGATAAGTTTAATAAAGATCGAGCTAAATATATATTTAGCTAGAGGTCCAGGATAAAAAATTTCCGTTTTTTATACCGCCGATCGTTGAGATGTCCATAGGTTCTCACACACAAAATTTTTCATTGAAGTTTCGTGCAACAACTGTTGCAGTTATTGCTTGTTATTCATATGGCCGACCCCAGGGACCGACCATTTGGCATTTTTGTATTAAAGCACATACCAAGGCCATTAAAAAAAAACTATGTCTATATATTGGACTTTTGACTTTTGTAGAACAAAATTTTTCATTGAAGTTTCGTGCAACAACTGTTGCAGTTATTGCTTGTTATTCATATGGCCGACCCCAGGGACCGACCATTTGGTATTTTTTGATTAAAGTACATACATTAAAGTACATATATATGGGACATTTGACTTTTGTAGAACAAAATTTTTCATTGAAGTTTCGTGCACCAACTGTTGCAGTTATTACTTGTTATTCATATGACCGACCCCAGGGAACGACCATTTGGTATTTTTGATTTAAAGTACATACCAAGGCCATCATAAAAAACCATGTCTATGAATGGTACTCTTGACGTCAGTACAACCAAATTTTTCATTGAAGTTTCGTGCACCAACTGTTGCAGTTATTACTTGTTATTCATATGACCGACCCCAGGGACCGACCATTTAGTATTTTTGGTTTAAAGTACATACCAAGGCCATCATAAAAAACTCTGTCTAAATTTGGGACTTTTGACATTTGTAGAACAAAATTTTTCATTGAATTGTCGTGCAACAACTGTTGCAGTTATTGCTTGTTATTCATATGGCCGACCCCAAGGACCGACTATTTGGCATTTTTGTATTAAAGCACATACCAAGGCCATTAAAAAAAACTATGTCTATATATGGGACTTTTGACTTTTGTAGAACAAAATTTTTCATTGAAGTTTCGTGCACCAACTGTTGCAGTTATTACTTGTTATTCATATGACCGACCCCAGGGACCGACCATTTGGTATTTTTGGTTTAAAGTACATACCAAGGCCATCATAAAAAACTCTGTCTATATTGGGGACTTTTGAGATTTGTAGAACAAAATTTTTCATTGAAGTTTCGTGCAACAACTGTTGCAGTTATCGCTTGTTATTCACATGGCCGACCCCAGCGACCGACCATTTGGTATTTTTGTATTAAAGTACATACCAAGGCCATTATAAAATGTCTATATATGGGACTATTGAATTAATTAATTTTAATTATTAATTTGTTTTAACCACGCAACATATTTTGCCAAAGTATTCCATGTAAATGAATTTTTGTATATGTGCACACATGTATAGTTTTTTTATTTCGTAGAAATTTAACTTATGTAGACATCTCTAGTAGTAACAGTACAAATGAAAATATGAATTCTATTAAAGGCATAGCAAAACCCTTTAGAACTGGCTGCCAATATATGACTATAACGTCAGAATATTGTGTAATCTATTCGAAAATGTGGGTGAGAACCTGTGGACGTCTTTACGTTCGGCGATATAAAAAAAGAAAATTTGTTAAAAATTTTAAATTTTTATTTACCAGAACAATGTTCATCAATAGCAAGTAACGTATAATTCAAATCAATTAAAACGGGTTCGTCGCTTGTTTGGGAATGCCCAGTATGCAATTATTCCACTGTGTGGAAAAACTGCTCAAATGTCGTACAAAACTCCGTACTACAAAATATCAAAGACACAAAAATATTGATTTTGGAGAAAAATAATTGTTTTTCTCTTTCTATTTCGCGGTAATATTATTTTCGTTTTATAAGTTTCGATTGTATCTTTTATTTTCAGTTTCTTCTGACAAGTCGACGTGCACGGTCGCACTACATAATTAGTTTTTTTACTTTAAAGTGTTGTGTTTCATTATAATGTTTTTCGATTTGTAAAAGTAAATAATTTTAAATTTAAGTATATAATAATAATTATTAACTTATTTAGTGATAGCGATGTGCAAATTTGGGCTAAAAAGGTAATAGAGATCTGTCTCACAATGGCGTCGTCGCAAAATACATTTACGTAGTAAATTTTCAATGATTTTTTTTTTCAAGATCTCAATATGCTGGCGGATGCAATACAACGTGGCGGATGCAATACAAAACTCAATTTATGAAATTTAAATATGTAAATAAATTTTCTATGTTTTTCTGTACACAAATAAAAAATAATGTGAATAAAAAATTAATATTTATTTTATTATAAATGGAAAATTTTGTTTTATTTCGGATAAGAATTATTATTTATTCCAATTGGAAAATATATACAAACACGTGCCTTTTGTTTCTTTGATTTTTTTCTCTTTTTAGTTGGGATTCACACCGACACCGGAATTTTTGTGACACTTTTCTTTGGCGGGGAGTACGAATTTCCGCGTGATACACATGGTTCTTTCCATAGAAGCAGTGTGGTTTTAGAACGGGAATGTAAATGGAATTCCGTCGGCATTGCATATTGGGTGTCAATTTGAAATCTAATTGGAAATATTGCTAAAATTTTGTAGAAGGAAATAATAATATTTTTGTGAAAATCACGTAATTTCAAAATTACAAAAAATCACTGTTAGACTAATTACAATTGACTCATTTTCGCTCCATAAACTAGAAAATATTATAAGCTGTCGAAAAATGTAGAACAGATGCTGTGGACATTTCTGGTAGTGACAGTACAAATGAAAACATGGATTCTATTATAGGCATAGCCAAACCCGTTAGAATCAGATGCCAATCACTATAACGGTAGAATATTGTGTAATCTATTCGAAAATGTAAGTGAAACCCCGTGGACATTTCTAGAATTTCCTGGAATATTATTTGAAACCGTTCAAAAATGCTCAATTTCTAAATATAATTTTTAATAGAATGAATCTCAAAAATATAGTTTACTTAAATCTTATGAATAGGTGTATGCTTTACTTTCTCAAAAATGTCAGCCAGAATTTTAGATATTTCTAGATTCGACGACGCAACATTTAGAATGAATTCAATTTAATAATTTTCGTTTGAAAAATTCCAATAGAAAGAAAAAATGAATTTATCAGTGTAATTTTTTAATAATTTTTTTAGCACAAACTTCACTATCATATACTAATCTTGGTCATAACACTATTCAAGTAAATAGAAAATCATTGACAGCTGAAAATGATATAAATCAAATTATAAAATAATTTCATGTTACTCCCCTTGGTGGACATGGAGGTCGACGATTTCTCAATTTTATTATGTAAATTATAAACGGCCCATTCGCATGCTGTTTTAGATAGCGGAAATTTAACAGAGGAAAATAAGAGAGTACGTTACTCGCTGCAAGTGGCAGCACTATCACTAACTATAATTTAGTTTGTTATGTAATTAAAAGCGGAATTTATTTATTCATTTTGTATCTCTTTTTTCACTAAATAAAATATCCCACTGGAATAAAATATTAAAAGTGATCTTTAAAATGACAAATTGATTGATCTCCTAAGAAAAGGAACTCTTGTAAATGGAAAAAAAATGGTTACAACGAAGAAAAAACTGAATGATTCAAGAAAAATGAGCACTTGATTTTCAGCTAAGATAACTTTTTCATAATGCAAACTTGCAATTTCTTCATTTGATGTTTTTATTTAAATATTAAAATAATATTTTTTTATTGTTGAAAGAAATTCAATTTCTTAAATTCCGTATCTCAAAATGCAATAAATTGAGGCTTGTGTTAAGAAATATTACATATAATTGTATGATCTACATTTCCTTAGTCACGAGTCATTTTCTAACAATTTTTAATGCATTAATATTAAATGTTGCTCCAATAAACCAATTCCAATTTAAATTTATTTTATATTTTTTATTTTATTTTATTATAAAAAATATAAAGAAATATAATTAAATAGAAGACATAATTGGCTTCAATATTTTTGTTCCGTTGGAAGGTTTGTGAAAAAGTAAAGGTTTTAAGAAAACTTTACAACTATAGTTTTTACAATATCCAGATCAACAATAATGAAAAGTTCATTATTTTGATAGCTTAACTCACACATAGTTTTAACATGCAGTAACAAATAAACGTCGGTAAGTTATGAAAAAATTATTAAGGATGAAAAAAATACAAAGTAGATTTTAAAAAAAATCCAGACTACACATTCGTTTTTTGTTTATACTCGTACCTGTAGTTTTTGCAGTAAATTAAATATTTTTTCTGGAAGATTTCTATTTTAAATTTATTTTTCAAATAACCGATCTTTCAGAGCTTACATTAGTGGTTTTTATGCTTGTTGTATAAGCCTGCTAGCTTTTTACCTCCTTTATAATTGAATTCCTGTAAATAAGACAATAATTAGCAATCATTTTTATATATAACTCATTCTTAGTGACCTCTCTTTCTCCAGGAAAAAAATGCTCGATATCACTAGAAATTATATTAAATAAATTAGCCGATACAGGGTCTTCGACCAATATATCCACAACTTTAGATACTACTAGTTCGTGTAGCTGCAGTCAAGATTTTAAACCCTTTGTTTGAGTCGAGAAACTGTTCAAAGTTCTGTGAAATAAAACCAAAATCAATAGTAGCATTACTTAATCTTGTTGGACAGTTCTAACAAATTCTCTTAATGACATTTGTCCACTTGATGGAGAAGAAGGTGCTAATGCTGAGTCCAATTTCTCTAACTAAAAAAATTAAAATAAAACTATAAAATCTTTATGCATAAACAACTCGCACAAAAAAAAGCGATCACCTGTTACATTTAATTACTTAGCTTTACTTTACTTTTTTTTCCAAAACCACTTGAAAATATTTAATTTGACAATCACAAAAACACACCTTGTTCACGAGATAATGAATATTACTTATTTTATATATATATATATATATATATATATATATATATATATATATATATATATATATATATATATATATATATATATATATATATATATATATATATATATATATATATATATATATATATATATATATATATATATATATATATATATATATATATATATATATATATATATATATATATATATATATATATATATATATATATATATATATATATATATATATATATATATATATATATATATATATATATATATATATATATATATTTCTCAAATGTTTCACCCGTTTTCTTGATTTAAAAGATATAGAGTGTACATTGAAAAATCCTGTTCTATAATTAAAAGTATTTTCTCAGCTTGACACATTAAACCAATAAATATTATGTTGAAGTTTAAAAAATTACTTTTTTGTGACAAGAAAAACTTTTCTCGAAGTAAAATAGTAAATTGTATTTGAAATTTTTGAAATTTTTATCTTGATTAAAGAAAACTTAGAATGGCTGAAGATTAATTATTTCTTCAATCAAGATAACTTTTTTGAAATTCTAGAATTCATTAGTTTATCAGAAACAGAAATTACTTTTTTTATTATCAAGAAACGTTTTCAATTTTAAGATGTTGTATTTTAATAAAATTTATGTTTTTGTTTTAAGAAAATATTAAATTTCTTGTTTTAAGAAAATGTAAGATTAAATTAAAAGTATTTCTCTTCAAACTAAATTTTTTATCTTATTATAAAGAATTTATGGCAACGATAAATACAAGAAAAATACTTCTCAAGATGGAATTTAATGTTAAAATTTCCGTCAAGAAATAATTATCTACGTAAGAAAACCATTTTTATAACTAGAAAAACTGGTATGGGCATAGAAATTTCGTTTTTAAAGTAAGCAAAAATAATTTTTATTAAATAAGGAAAACGTTTTCTTTAAGATAGATAGTAAGTTCATTTTTTCCGTGTAAATGAAATCTTGAAATTTAACAATATTCCGTCTTTCCGCCATTTCTTAACGAATAAAGATGAAATTTGGATAGTAGCCGGTCCTTATGAAAAATGGTATCTGTACATTATATACGACATACATAAATTTTAAACTGGAGGGAACTCCTCTATTTCTTAATTAAATTTTGTAAAATTTGCATCGTATACAGGGACAATTCGGAAAAAAATTATGGATTACAATTTTCACTAAAGTTTTTGATTTTCTGTGGCCATATAAGTTATTTTCAGTTTTTGGCCAATATCTTAAAAACTTCCACTAATAACCAATACTTTCGGTTGTTTGTCTCTGTATGCACTGCAAATTTTCCAAAATTTAATAAAAAAATAGCGGTGTTCCCTCCAGTTTAAAATTTATGTATGTCGTGTAAAATGTACAGATACCATTTTGCAGAAAGACTGGTTATGAAATGGCCAGTTTACTCCAGCACGAACAGATAATTTTGTCCAAAACTTTCTTTAAAATCCCCGATCAATACTACTATCCAAATTTTATCGTTATTCGTTAAGAAATTGCGGAAAGACGGGATATTGTTAAATTACATAATAAAATCAATTCTTTTTAGTGACTAATTTCCTGTCAAATTTCCGCTATCTTATACAGCATCCCATTCGCGCGAATATGCGCACTATGCATACAAGTATAAGAAAGAGGTAAAAATTAAGCTTGCTACGGTTTTTGCATTTTTGGAATATCGCTAATAGGCTGCAAAGTTTTGTTAATTTAATTTGACACGTTTATCAAATTGGGTTGACACTGCAAAAGTTATTTAGGTTTAACAATTAATTTTACTTCTACCATCAAAAAAATCAGTATTTTTAAACTAATCGGAATGAATAAAGCATCCAATGTTTGCATTGAAAATGTATTTGTTCAGTGAGCCTAAAATGATAAGATTGATGGATGACACGCAAAATATTTTACGTTTGTTAAATCCTTGATAGTCACGACATGTGGTCGATGTCTTTAAGGGACTTAATGTGTTTTCAAAGCAGGCACTCATCCCCTATGGTATGCAAAGAATTACAATAGTCATCATCATCTTTATTAGTTGTTTTCATAACTATTATTGATGGTTCTTAAATACAACTTCAATGTTGTATAATTTTTAGTAGCGACCTCAATATTAACCATTCGTTTTAAGGAGATACTTACATTTAAACCTTGGTCTATTGAATTGGAAGCGATGACTTATAGTTTGGTCTAAACAGTCACTAAATTTAAAATTTTTCTATTAAAATTAGTGTTGTCGGAATACGGAAGGATTCTAAACATATCTGCTCTAGCCAAAGTTTTATGTTTATGAGGTTAAATATTTTGGCTCCTTCATACAGTATGCTCCTGCACAGAAGGATTACATTGGAAAATCACTAAATCTCTCCACTTTCCAGTAACTCTTGAACGAACAAATTTTTTTAATGCGTTTGCATTATTTTACAAGCTGTTCTTAGATTTATAACGTCAAATTAAAATTTCCAAATAACGAAAAATTTTACGAGACGCGGTATTTTTCAATCTGAATCCTTATTGCGATAGTCGAGTAATAATTTTCAGAATCAGAGAAAAAAAATAAAATTTGTACAGCAGCTGAAATATTTGTTTTGGCACTTTCTCATTAATAGCTCCAGGGGTACTCAACAATCAAAACTCTAAAGCTTGTGCCAAACCAAAAATGGTGGATCATGAACAGGTTTATATGTACAATCCGTAGAATTCAAATAACCCAAAATTACGATAGATTTACAAAAACTTTTCTTCTGTGTTAACTTACTGACTACCTCGGTGTTAGCTTGCCGCTGTGCAAGAATCCATTAATTAAAATTGCGTATTATCATTTATTATGATAGGACATATATAAATTAATTTTACCTTCAAATTCACTTGTAAAGTTGCTGAAATATTGGCGGAGTAGGTAGAGATGCAAAAAGTATTTTCAGACCTATTTCAGTACTCTATTCCTTAAAAGTGGGAAGTGATGAAATAGGTTGTAGCTACATATTCAATATATTGTTTTTAATGTTAATTTTATGTGTCTTTTTCCATATTTATTTAAGTTAACCACCCCCGTAAGTTGACCAAAAAAATGTTTTTTTTTGTGGTCATCTTAGACTGTATATTTTATAGTAATGTTAATTTACACTGACTAAAATCTCCGGTGACAGAAGTTCAAAATATGTAGATCATTCAATCACTGCTGACGAATTAATCGAATCACCACGAATGTCAACGATTAGTCGACGTTATCTATGAGTAATCGACCAGAGTAATAAACTAGTCTTGACCGTTTCTGAGATGAATAATAATATATCACAGATGAGAGTACTCAGCAATCAACACCTCTCAAATATCATTAATAACTGCAACCGAACTTTTGGCAAAATCAGTCAACACTTACTTTCAAGCTCGGATGAAGTTGGCTATCGATTGAATCCAACAATACAAAGAATATATGTAATGAAATCTCGACTTCAGCAGTGGTCGGCATACAAACAGTTTTAGATGACATTTTCAACCGTATCAACATCTAACAGGGACTTTTATCCGATACTTCCAAAACCCAATTTGGTTAACGTCAGTCGATGTCGATGCTAATCTTAATATTTTAAACAAGTTAAATGGTCATTTCCCTGGTTGGCATAGAGTGGCTCCGAAACCTCGGAGTGAGTGTTTTACTTTGACCTTTAATTATTTTCGGAGAGATGCCAGTTATGCTTCAGACTTAAATTTACCTAGCAGAGGAATTCTTGTTTCAGTGCAACTCAACTTTGATAGTTCGGCCTTCACTATCCCCAACACCGAGAATATTGATCTAATATGCGTTGAAATTAACAACAAGAGTAATATTTTATTTTGTGGTGATATATTTCAACAGTCAAGTTGGGTCATACCAGCTCCTTTTCAATGCTATCGATTTTTTCGTCGGTGACCTTCCAAATTTAACATGAACAGACTCAGAGGACAATACGCATTTTATTGCTACACACGCACGCACCTAGGAAAAAACTTTACTTTCGGATAGGTCAATAGAACAACTTTCTCGAAGTGGCAAAAGGATTTGAAGAGCACTGGAATTATCCACATTGTATTGGCGCTCTAGATGGCAAACACATTTGTATACAAGTATTTAACTTTTCGCGCATATATATAAAAACAAGCAAGAAGCTAAAATTGTATTTACCTATAGGCTCCGTCGTATAGTGGATCATTATTTTTTAATTATAAAAAGTTCCACTCAATTGTATTGTTAGCGATATGCGATCATAACTACAGTTTTATGATGTGTGATATAGGGGCCGCTGACAGACAGTGATGAGGGTTTTTTCGAAATAGCAAGTTTGGAAAACAATTTTTTTCGAATTCGTTACCGTAAGTATAAATGATTTTGCAGGATACCACGGCCTTCGGATTTGACAACTACAATAAAAAATGGCCCATTTGCTTTCGTTGCGAATAACGCGTTTGGTTTGGACGAGAATATTTTAAAGCTATATTCGAAATATCCATTAACAATATCCCAGGAAATTTTCAATTATAGACTGTCAAGGGCTCGTCGAATCGTTAAAAATTCATTAGTAACTCGATAGAGAATATTTAGACAGCCCATTATAGCAAACGTAAGTGTTTTATGTTCTGTGTTTTACAATTACTTTTTAAAATTAAAGTTTACAGATTGGTAAAGCATAAAAAATAGTTTGCGCTTGTGTCAGCCTTCATAACTGGCGGAGACTACAATCCAATCCCACGCCATTTATTTTGACTGATTTAGTTGATGTGGAAGACGCGAATGGTAGGGTTAACAATGGAACTTGGCGAAGCTACATTCCATCAAATATTAAAAGTATTAATACTAAACATTTTAATGCTGCCAAACAAGCTAAGGAAAGCCGCGATAAATTTGCAGAGTATGTTAATTCTAATGGAGCTGTACCTTGGCAAATAGACAAAATTTAGTTAGTGCGCCAAAATTAGTTGACCTTACATTTATGAATAGAATCACACCATAATCAGGAGCTATAGACACCACAATTAGGAGCTATATATAAATCCTCATCCTCGATGGATAATAGATATCCTGTGTCTGCAAATTAAAATTTTATATTCAAAATAAAAACATAACCTAAAAATTATTTAATTTACCATATGTTTAATAATCACTTTTTTTGCTGTAATATAATAAATAATTAAGTATCAATCTAATCAAAATTAGAAAATATAGTATTTAAACATGTACTTACAACTCATTGTGCTGCTTGTTACAATTTTAATATGTTGACGTCTCTTCTAATATTTGTTGCCATAAAATATACTCGGGTCAATTATATTTTATGGCATTATTTTTATTTTATGGCTGCATTTGCTCAAAAAAAGACAAAAACTCTTCAGTTTTTGCTGAGTCAACATTTTTTCATAATCTAAATCGCGCTTTATGCGC
This sequence comes from Nephrotoma flavescens, assembly GCA_932526605.1. Classification (NCBI taxonomy): domain Eukaryota; kingdom Metazoa; phylum Arthropoda; class Insecta; order Diptera; family Tipulidae; genus Nephrotoma; species Nephrotoma flavescens. The sequence continues at coordinate 237,209,441 of OW052220.1, forward strand.
GCACATTTACGTCATGCAAAATACATTAGTAGGAGATTACCAATAAATGTACTTTTTAGCAATTCGCGTCTATTTTCAATAGTTGTCAAGTTGTATGTCTTGCACCCGGTTAAATATGGTTAAGTATGTTTTCGTGGTATGGTAGATCATGGTCCTAAACCCATCTATCTTTCCAGGACAAGGAACGTATAAATTTCTTATGAATTTTCTTAATACTTTGTATATGATCTTCGTAGAATAGACACCACATATTTACAGCTGGGATCGAACGTAGGCACAATACAGGATCTTAATTGTTTCCACATCAAAATTTTCACCCGTATTTAGCTATGATATTCTATGAACATTTACGCAATTTTAAATTGCAGCCACTACGATATCTTCATCAACAAGATTAACAGCCAATGTTTAACAAAAAACGAAAATTCAATAAGGCAATCTGCTTACACATTATCCAATCTTGCAGTGGAAAATTGCTAACATTCAAATTCACCGTTCGAAAAAAAACGTTTTCTACAAATCACTTTTTATTAAAATAATCATAAAGATAGTTAAAATGATTATTCCGAACCCATTGATAACGTTATCGATCCGTTTTTATCACTTTTACTTGTAAAAAAAATATGACAGTGTACTATAAATCACTCATTTTCGGCCAATTTTAATTTTTTGATATTTTGCGAAAGGAAAAAGTTTACACGAGGAATCAAAGTATGTTAAACACTATTTCTGTGTTTCTTTTCAATTTGAAATTGTTTTAAAACAAAAAGTTCGCGTTCACCATAACTTCATTCATTATACTCCTCTACACATAATAATAATTCTCCGTACTTATAAAAAGCCAAATTAAAATTACAAACATTATTCAAATACGAGTTACTGTAATTTTTATGTAATTCTGTGAATTTTTTATCTTCCTCGTTTTTAAATTTGTATTAATTATTAATATGGAAAACATCTCTCTTTTGTCTTTTGTTGGTATAATTTACAGCTTCTTCTTGAAATCTAGATAATCTTGTATAGAGAATGAAAGTGGCTTAAGTGAACCCAGAACCGCATTTTTCTAATAAGCTCCACAATAGTATAAAGTACATTTTGGAAATTAGGCTGAATGTATGTCCCCAAATCAAATTTGTGTATTTATATTTCGGTTTATTTGATGAATAACAGAATAATATTTCCAAGAAACTTGTTACATCCTTGGATAAGAGGGGGAATTTCTCTAAATCCAAAATATAAATAAACAGATACAATATTATAGAACAACAATCAAACGACAAGTAAATAAATGAAAAAAAAAATACAGAAAGTAATTTGAACTCAATTGTCTGTTAACTGAAGGAAAAAAAAACGGAAAAACATTTTCCATGGTTGGAATTCAATTTAAAACGACATACCCAAAGAACTGGGGAGAATCGGAATGTCGAGGAGTTTCGAGAATATTAAGAAAAATAACAACTACAACAACATCTACATGCAAAATTATATTTAAAAAAAAATATTTTTTAAACAAGACGACGACACGACCAGAAAAAAGGGAAAAGGGAATTATGCGAAATACTGTGTGTGTGTGTATGCAAAGGTTGCGGGATGAAAACTTGTGTACACAAGGAAAATAAATTTAAAATTTCTCAGTTATTCGGTGGCAAATTCATGGAAATTATATGTCTTTCCATTTATTATATTTGTTTTGAAATGAATTTACATTTAATGGGATACAAATTTTCCAAAGTTGTGCGTTATGTAATTATGGGTTTTTATTGAAGTGAAATAAAAATTGAAAGATTTGATAACGCAACAAATTCTCTAAATTATAAATAATTTTCTAAACGATTAGGAAACTTAGCGGAAAATATTATTATACACGATTTGGATGGATAACATATTATATGTAATTAAATATTCTAGCACAATTTATGTATATACGCTAATGACCTTTATACGCCCAGGTAGACTATACGAAGAATTAAATACTGTCTCGGGGATTTACCATACCCAATAAATATTTTTATTGTTCGTACTTCCATCCGGAAATTGTATTCTAATTACATGTTAATCGGTTCCTAATGGATTTTAACTTTTATCCGCGTATATACCAAGCACCGTATAAAATATTGATTTTATAATATTGTAAATTTTGTGTTATTTTTCCGTTATAATGAATATTGATGATGCATTCAACCAACAATAACATTTTTTTGTTCCAGGAAACTGGAAAAATATCTCCAGAACGCAGGTGATCTTTTAAAATATTATAATCCTGATAAACACATACACATTTTAATATTCTAATCAAAACCCTGAAATTAGAAACCAAAATTGTCAATATATCTCAAGCATAGAAAAAAAGGATTTTCCAATAACATGACATATTATTATAATTTTTTTTTTGTTCGTGTTATGCTCCTTCTGATTCCTTTAATATCAAAAATGACTGAAATTTTATATTTCTGTATTATTATGTTTTCCATATATCGAAATGGCAACAACAAATAAATAATAATAATTTTCTGCTTCAAATCCTGATCCTGATCACATTTTTTTATTGGGAGAAAACAAAGGAACAAACTTTTTTCATTTTGTTTTTATTTTTATTTTTTTTTTTTTTTGATACCGATTTACCGAAGAAGAACTCCGAATTGAGAAACTTTGGCTGCAAAAGAAAAATATTTATGTGGATAGAAAGAAAATTGAGGGGACATTTATCCAATTTCTTTCTATTCAATAATATATACACATTCATATAACTACTATTATTACTATTAATAATAATAATAACAGTAGTAATCATAGATAATCGTATATGGCAAATTTTTATTTTATTTTATTTATTCAAATGGAAAATCTATTCATATGAAAATAATATTTGGCTCTTCTTCTTCGTCATCGCTTTGCCGTCGTCATATTTTGTATGGTGATTTATTGGGAAAATTATATTTCCTAATTTGGTAAATTACATATAGATGGTATTTTTTTCAGTTCAGATTGACGCAAATTGGAAAATTAAAAAATTATTTCAAAAAATTGCGTGTGTGTGTCGATTGAGTTATTCCGCAATGTTTAACTCAATTTATGATTGTTGTTATGTTACCTTGTTTTATATTCCGTGCTTTATATCTCCTATAAATAATAATGATTATGTATATAACGAATAAAAATTATATCATGGAGACCCGCACCAGTCATGTCACCATGAACCACATCTGCACTACAATAATACAAAACCTTACTTTGGGTATCCACACTTTAAAAACAAATACTTCAAAGCCACACTAAACATGGTAAGGCCCAAATGTTTAATGTCGCCGGGTGAGAAAACCAACCACTTTTTAAAAAAAGTTTAGGCAAGTGAAATTGCATGCAGCCAAACTAGTTGTGTTGTTCTACAAAATAGTTGTGTTGTTCTAGTGCAAAATCAAGTGTCCTGCCAGCGTGCCCCCATGTATTCATACTTTAGACCAAATCTGCCCGACTATCCCTGCTGATTTCAGTTTTTCTATTTGCAAAAAGTTTTCTGTTCCGTGTTTTGACGTTTTGAACCAAATCACGTGTCTATCACTCGTAAAAAAACCATCATTGTATTCTGTAGTTTCACCATAACCCCTCCTTAAATTACCTCAGAATAAATATTTGAAATCCGCATGGAATTAAGGCAAGCTGTTACCACCCAACGTTCGCACACTGTGATTGAACATGTCTGCGCACTTCTAAGACGAAATCGATGGTCCCAATATACCTACTATGGAACCCTGGACCACGACAGGCAAAACTCCGTTGATAAATGAATCGTCAATACCAATTTTCACCGATAAAAGATGCCCTGATAGACAGTTGAGCAGATCATCAGAGGCCGCTGGCCTCATCCGCCAGTCAGTCTTTAGGCAACCTTTTTGAACTCTAACAATTCTGCAGCCAAGAACTGGCCGCTTTCCAACTCGATGGTAAATCCCATTCCACTGCTAAGATCTTTAAATATATCATCAACCTCTGAGACCACATCTCTCATCAGATCAACACACTCTAAAACCAAATGCGCTCTCCAAAACACCTGATCTTTCTAAATCAGAATTTTTTGAACTTGTAAGGTTTCCAATTATATAGAGATCAAATATCGTTAACCTGGCGGTGAAACCCATTAACAAAAAACAGGACCAGCAATGGTTAATCCACCATCACCCATTCCAAATACTACACTTAATGAATTCAACATATCAAAACAAAATTCAACGCAAAACCAGAAAAAAACCAATTCATATACTCCTTCTCGACGTCAAAACAACTAGAGTTCGCAACAATTACCCCAAATCAGACTGATACATGAAACCAACAGGATCCGATAGAACACTCAACCCTCCATTAAAACATTCCCCACCAATGAAAACCAACATTACCAATTCATCCATCAATCGAGTGCCAAATATTAGTGATGCAGAGCTCCACAATAAAAATATCAAGACCCTTAATTCCATCCCAAAAACGAATAGTTAACCGAAGAACATCATCAACCAACCAGTACACAAAATCCTTAATAACACACTTAATCATGGCTAAGCTGTCAAATTAAAACTTTGGTTTTGTAAACTTTTTTTGTTTCTCAAAAACTGTTGTTGATGTTTAAGTGACGCCAGCGGGAAAAGAATGTACTACAGAAAGTTGACCCACTATCAGAAAATATGCGACACTAATGCAGGTTTTAAACTGGTATCACACACCGGGCTATTCACAATAGAATGTTTTTTATCAATTTTTTCTCAAAGAATCTCGTGTTTATTAAAAAACGCACTTAACAAAATTTCGAGTTCTAAAATAGATGCTTTGTCAGAAATAAAACAAAATGAATAGAATAATTTTTATTTATTAATTTTTAATATTGCTATACGGGTTTCCCTCGAATTTCCGGGTTTTTTCCCAGATTTCGACAAAATTTCCTGGGTTTGCTGGTTTTCTTCCCGATTTCACCCGAATTTCCCCAAGGTTTTCCGGATTTCTCAGATTTCCACCAGATTATTTCCGGATTTTCCGAATTTCCCGCGCATTTTCCAGGATTTCTTCCGGTTTTCTCGGGTTTCTTCCGAATTTCCTCCGGATTTTCCTCGGATTTCTTCCGGATTCCCCCCGTTTTTTCCGGATTTCCCGGAATCCGGGAGAAAAACGGTGGAAATAAAATAGAAATCCTTGGGAAATTTAAGTCCTGGGCAATCAGGTGAAAATCCGGGAAATCCGAATAATAATATTATTTAAAATTAATAAAAAAACAAATTATTTTATTCATTTTGTTTTATTTCTGACACAGCCTCTATTTTAGAACTCGAAATTTTGTTAAGTGCGATTTTTAATAAATACGAGGTACTTTGTGAAAAAATTGATAAAAAACTTTCTATTGTGAATAGCCCGGTGTGTGATACCATTTTAAATTCTGCATTAGTGTCGCATATTTTCTGATAGTAGGTCAACTTTCTGTAGTACATTCTTTTCCCGCCGGCGTCACTTAAACATCAACAACAATTTTTGAGAAACAAAAAAGTTTACCCAACCAATGTATTAATTTGACAACTTATAAAAATAACTTAATTGGAAAGGCACACTCTTCTAGATCGTATTAAAAAAGAAAGTTAAACAAAAGAACTCTTGGTTTATTTTGAATTAATTTTTTGGTGGGTGCGCATATGATTTCACTAAAAAACACTAAAAGTGGAATAACATTTGCACCATCAACAATTTGAAAATCTTTACTTGGCTGTTTTTGTTGGAAATGGGCTCCTCTATCACCCTGCTTAAACACCCTGTATAGATTCAGTTCCCCGATCCATCTAATATCTTAAGAGGCTGCCAACCTATTACATTTTATAAAAGGAGAACTTACGTAAATATTGCTGGCTCAGGTGGAAACAAACCTGGCATTTGTAGATACGCTATTAATATCAAACTGCACCAAGATTTTCGGCAACATTAGAAATAACGAACATCAAACTACAACAGCCATACGAAAACAAAATCTGTTTTGGAATAATTAGAATGACAACATTCCAGAAGAAAAAATTTCACCGCGGAAGAAATAAAAATTTAAAATTTTTTTGACGAAAATTAGGGGCGCAATCCAGATGGAATGAATAAACATGGTGAGGATTCCATTGTGATTAAAAGAGCAAAAATCACCACGGGTATATCATTAAATGACCTTATCATGGCTGGCGCTAAGCTGCAGCAGAACCTTGAGAACATTCTTCTTGGATGGCTATGGTACAAATTTTTTTTGCTATTATCGAGATAATGTGAATTATGAATTCATGAGGGGGATCGAGATTAACCAACCTATGGCTACCTACATATTAAATACGGTTACTTATTGAACCACAACAGCTAGTTTTCTAGTCGTACGAGCCTCATTACAATTGGGACAAGAATCCTGTCATCGGATCTTTACGAGTTTGATGCTGACAATCATCTTTTGGCTCTTACCAAAAATCAAACAACTATAGTCGGTAATACCATCAATTTAGTAAAACATAACCTTACCACGGCATCGATAAACAAATTAATCAACTATCAACGTCGGCTACTGCAGCAAATACTGGAATAACAAGAATATCGTCGTTTAATTTAGCGTTTAGTTAATTTCCTGGAACTCCCAACACGAAACTTGAACTGCAAAATTTTTCAGATAGCTCCACCAGGAAAATTACCATTGTGACCAATTATAAATCTATGTTGACCCTTTAGCTATAATCAGTGTTGCATTTATAGGCGGTATACTAAATGTTCTGGTTGGATTTTTCTTTACTGGAATGTTCAAAGGCGGAATATGGCGGGTCTTCCTCTACGACGTACTCCGGCTCCGGACCTTGCAACGTGACCCAGTCATCTTATTCGGTTGGGTTTAATAAATCCAATGATATCGTTGTTTCCGAGAAGCCGCTTTATCTGATGGTTCATGCAATTCCGATAGCCATTTCCCCAACTTTAATTGGATCAAAGATGGTACGAATGACTTTGTTCTACACAAAGACATTGCAGAAAATTTAAAAAATGGCGTCGACAATGTAGAGAATGTAGGCAATGTCGAACGTTATTATTTCTGTTAGCAATCACCACAACTATATGATTTCTTTATTATTGGAACCATTTCATTTTAAGTTAGTTTATCATGGTTCGGAATATGGAGTGATTCGGAGAAATTGATGATTTTCATATGTATGCTTTAGATGTTTTAGCACAATTTTAAAACTATTTACAAATCTTGCGTTAAAAACAAGAACTTTATAAACAGTTAAATTTTTAAACCAGATCATACAAGGTCTTCCGTTCAAATTCTTAATAAATGTCAAAATATGGCCGAAAACTCATTGGATTTTCGAAGCAGTTTCACAACAATTTACTGAAAAACAACCGAAAACAAAAATTCACCGAAAAAAATTCACCTAAAACCCAATTAACAGAAAAAGACAATTCAACGAAAAATGACAATTCACCGAATAATCAATTCACCGAAAACGACAATTCACCGAAAAAGCAATTTACCTAAAACCACAGAATACAAATATGGCCAGAAGAGACATTGCGTACACCAAGAAATTTCTTTCCGACCTTAAATGTTTTATAGTAAACATAACTTTTAAATATGAATTTCAATAATTACAGTAATGATTTTATGCTAACTGTTTTTTGTTGAAAAAACTACTAGGTAGTGCTTAAACGACAATTACGATATAACAATTCATTGAAAACGATAATTTACTGAAAATGTTTCAAGGGCTTCGCATGTTATTAAAGAGCTGTTATTAATTTACAGAAATGGAACACTACTATGATTCCCTGTCGGGGTGCAAAACTCATGGGCCGACTCATCTTCCATGCCCAGTACTATAGGCTGGCATGGAGCTATGCAATGTGTAGATGGGGTGATAAAATCGGACCTATAGCCGTACGTCCTCGATTTGGCAGGCACCTGCGTATGGTAAGGACGTAAAAAGCGAAATACGAAAGAGCTGGGAGTGCTTCGGCCACAAAACAGATTGCAAAGAATAAATAATGAAAAATTAAAAATTACTGGAATAAAAAATCCCGAAAAAACACTGATAAAATGAATCTCAAAACTTTGAAATTCTGAAAATAAAAATACTTAATAACAAATCGATAAACTGAAAAATATTGTTAACGATATTAAAAATGGTTTAAATAATTGGTTATGAAAACAGTTATAAAAACAGTTTATCTCTCGACTAAATTTAAAAAAAATGTTCAATACACCAGAAAAAATTAAAAAAAAAATTTAAATTGCAATTTGCTTAACTCTTCGAACTGTTTTTATTTAAATTTCGAGTAGCATACGAGGGGGGGATCTATAAACATAAAATTGGCGCTGTTGCATATTATAAAAGGGATACCAAATCCACTATTTGGAAGGGTTCAGTTAATTTAAGGGAAGGGATTTATGGTTTTTAAATTTAGAGATTATTCTTTGCAGAATTTTTTATTTCAATATGATGTAAAATATTTTTTTTTTCAGGATTTTAAGTTTTCTTTGTTTTATCCCAGGTTTTGATTTTTCAGTAGGATCTCATTATTAAAGAAAATAATTTCTAATAATAAAAAAAAAATTTTTGTTTTAACTTATTAGGTACTACAAATCAGTTAAATTCCGCCTTTCAAAGAAACAACCGGAAGGTTGTAGCGAGAAATAGTTGGTTTCGGTAAACTATAGTTTTTAGTAAATTGTTGTGTTGATGAATTTCGGTGAATTGTCGTTTGCGGTGTATTGCCGTTTTCGGTGAATTGTCGATTTCTGTGAATTCATTTTCGGTGAATTGTCGTTTTCGGTTAATTGACGAGCTGCCATTCCAACCAATATAACTCTAATGAAAAAGGACCAGGAAAAACAAACTTTGATTAATAATAAATTGGTGAATCGAAAACGGTAAAATCAAAGAAAAAACTCATTTATCCTATAAGCTTCGTAGTAACCCCAACTACACTGCTCAAGAAATGGCTGTTAAAATCCAGAATGAAGTATTCGTTCTGGAAGAGAACACAAATTATTTTGGACGCAAAATATGTACGTCAAATCACAAATTTGGTATATGGAACCGGAAGTCGTGTTTAAAATTTTTACTTTTTATGTTTTGAATGTGTAGTAATTGTTAAAAATAAAACTGTAGAGCAAAAAAATTTTTTGTAGTTGTTGTTGTTAAAGTTACAGGGTGTCAAATTTTGATAAAAATTATGAACATTATGTTGTATATATGGCTATAAAACGAAAACTAATTATCCGATACTTATAAACCTGGGCTCATTTTAAAGATAAATGAATAGAGATTTTAAACAAATTATAAAATTGGTACCATGTTTCAACTCTTCCTATTCAAAATGGCCGCCAAATAATACTTTTTTAGAATTTTCTCACAAACCTATTTTTTTTTTTTTAATTTTTCCTCATTTAATTCTATTCAACACACCAAAAAGTTGTACTTGTGTTATTTTTTGTTCTCTTGCAAAAGACGTTTGAGTATGAAGATCTACCCATTTTTTGTATATAAAATCAAAGTCAATGTGGTATTTTTTATTTTCAACTATTTTTACGATCAACTTGATAAAGTAACTGTTTAGAATTATTCAGTTCACAAATCGTTCATAAATTACATCACCCAAGGTTTGATTATTTTTAACTTCCTTTCAGCGTTTTACGTCTACGCGAGTTTATTTATCAAAATTATTCCATTTGATTAAAATTTTTTGCGATTTTCAACGCTATCTTGTTCAAAAGATGGAACAATAGCTTCAGATTGCAAATGGTTAATTATATCCTATCAAAGTGATTGCTGTAATTATAATTAGACATGTTGTCAGGTGACGTCACGTCACAATCTGTCATTTTATAAAACTCTTCCTAAAATACTGTGTGCAACCAGGAAGCAGCGGAACACATACAGTTTGTGTTTGTATAATACACCAAAATGTCAAAGTAATTATTTATGGAACCAGGATGGAAACTGTCGCCAATGGAAAAATTTCGCGATACCAGGACTACATTTCATCCATATTATGTAAAGATCCAACATCAAAATGTTATCTTCTGCAATGCGAGAACTGTCCAGGTTTGGATAATTTTCGCGAATATTTGAGAAACGCATTTTTGGACAATGATTGTCTGGATGCTGAATTATCGTTCAATCAGTGGGTTTCAACTGACCGATGCAATTTGGAAAATCTTTCAAAACCATTCGATGATTTTCTGGAACAACGTGTTACCTGTGGCACTATTCTGGTAATTCCCTGGGAATAGGGAATTGGGGAAAGATTTTATATGTAATTTCTATTTAAAATGTTTTTTTCGGGCATACTGAGGTAGCTTTTTACCTGTGTTAATTTTTTGGAAACATAGTTAAATTAGGAATAACTTTCCCTACCAATTCAGATATGGAAAAATTAACTTTTCTCCTCAGTAGGCCAAAAAAAAATATTTGAACTCAAATTACATATAAATTCTTTTCCCAATTCCCTATTCCCGGGGAATTGCCAGAATAGTGCCACTGGTATCTTCTAAACGTCAGAAAATTGAAAGCGAAGTGTCACCCGTTACTGATTCATCAAATTCACCTGTTACCCCTGAGACATTATCAAGTCACGCATTCAGGTACAGAAAATACGCCTAGTTCCTAACAAAATAAATGACTCATGGCAAAATTTTATTGTTCTACGTATTGCTTTAGGGGCTATCCATAAACTATCTTACATTTTTATGGGGGAAGGAGTATCGATTGTTGTGACGTGTGTCGCTGGAGAAAGAAGAGTTTTATAAAATGAGAGATTGTGACTTAACGTCACCTGACAACTTGTCTAATTATAATTACAGCAGTCACTTTGATAGGATAAACATTCAATATAACAATTTGCAATCAGAAGCTATTGTTCCATCTTTTGAACAAGATAGCGTTGAAAATCGCAAATAATTTTAATCAAATGGAATAATTTTGCTAAATAAACACGCGTAGACAAAACGCTGAAAGGAAGTTAAAAATGATCAAACCTAGGGTGATGTAATTTATGAACGATTTGTGAACTGAATAATTCTAAACAGTTACTTTATCAAGTTGATCGTAAAAATAGTTGAAAATAAAAAATACCACATTGACTTTGATTTTATATACAAAAAATGGGTAGATCTTCATACTTAAACGTCTTTTGCAAGAAAACAAAAAATAACACAAGTACAACTTTTTGGTGTGTTGAATAGAATTAAATGAGGAAAAATTAAAAACAAAAAAAAAAAAAAAACAAATAGGTTTTTGGAGAAAATTCTAAAATACTATTTTGGCGGCCATTTTGAATAGGAAGAGTTGAAACATGGTACCAATTTTATAATTTTTTTAGAATCACTATTCATTTATCTTTAAAATGAGCCCAGGTTTATAAGTATCGGATAATTAGTTTTCGTTTTATAGCCATATATACAACATCATGCTCATCATTTTTATCAAAATTTGACATCCTGTAGCTTTAACAACAACAACAAAAAAAAATTTCCACCAACTTTTTTGATGTGTAAACATCTTTACGCGCGCCTACCAAAATTTTTTGTATTAGAGTAAACTTGTAAATGAAACGAACGGAAATGACGTATACCTACTTCGTTTGGAAAAAAAGCAAGAAACTCAACAAAAACAATTTCTACTATACATTGCATGCTTTTATGTATATGTATAATAGTAGGGAAAATGAAAAAATTAATTTAATGAATCAAATAGAAACCATCGACATTTCCATCGATCAGAAAAATCAAAAAAAAAATTACGATACGAAATACGAATTACGATTACGAAATTGCATACTCATACGATTAAAAACACAGTCAACAACTGCTGTATATTGCTTTATCACGAGTGACGAGTCTCTAGGCGCTGTTCATCACGTCGGCTATCAATGATCATGTCTTCTACTGAATGGGGTTATAATGACATCTCGTTTTTAACATTGAACTGCCAGAGTCTCAATTCATTTCGTTTTCGAGACCTGGCTGCGCAATGACGAACTTGTTAATATTCCTACGTTTGAATGCTGTTTTCAGTTCAAAAGAGATGGTCAGTGGGCTGCCGGAGTAGCAATTCCGTCAAAAGATCCATAAAATGAGCATAGTGGACACAAATAATTTGCCGTACTTTTTCAAAACCAATATTGACGTAACAAATGGACTGGCGAATGGAACTATGGGCTGTCTAAAGTATATCGAATGCATAGGCATCCTAACCAGGACAACGAGAACGATGAAAACGTCGACAGTAGAAAATGTCAAACGGCTCTGGATGGATTTCGGTTCAAATTCACAAGTTGGCAAGAAGGTCAGGTGGCTTGAAGCTGGATGGGCGCAGAAAACGAATATCGACCGATGTTTGGGGCCCATTTCTAGAAAAACCTCAACTGTTAATCGAAACAACAATTAATGTTAAGCATAAACAACAATTAATGTAAAGCGTCGTACCTTCATGTGCAACCACAATTCATGCATCACACGGTGGTACCTACAACGAGATAGTCAGTATATACTCTTACGATAAAAGACACAGTTAACAAATTGTGTATATTGCTTTAGCACGAGTAACGAGTCTCGAAGGACTGTTCATCACGTCGGCTATCGATGATCATGTCGTCTACCATGGACGTAAAAATGGGACCTCAATGGGTCTTCTTCAAAATTAGCTATCGCGCCTCATCACAAATCCGCTTTATCCGTTGTAATGGCGAATTTTGTACGAGATAATAATGACGTCTGGTTTTTAACATTGAACTGTCAAAGTCTTAGGTCATACACATCACCTCGACCATCACCTGCTTTTCCAGATCTGCGTTCAGTTCAAGAGAGACGGTGAGTGAGCTGCCGGAGTAACAATATATAAAAATTCAAATAGAATACTCATACCATACAGTCACCTCGCATAAAGAAATCATCGTTGGACAAACAATTGGTATGAGCGTAACAACACAACTCATTGATGATATATATACGGCTGAACTTCAGCTTCTCAATGGGAATAAGATGCTTTCTGTAGTTGTATTAACCTCGCCGAATAAGTCTTTCGAAGACATAATGAAGTTCATACATTTCGTCCTTGCCCCATATCCTAAAGAATTTCAAAAATTCTCCAAGGAGACTATCATCTTTTGCCGGTGATTATGAGCGGGGATTTCAATATTAATGTTGCTGTTCCTCGAGCTGAACCACTTATAAACTTCCTGCGAGACGAATTCGATTTGCACATGAACTCAGATCGAAATATATTTACTACTAGATATGGGACGACCATATTGTGCAGTTTTTCAATGAAAATTTTTAAAGTTAGAGTCGACAGTATATAATATATCTTATTTTAGCTACCAAAATCCAATTGCGTTGATTATACCGCAAGAGTAATAGACCAATTTAACGATAATAAACAAATGAAAAACTCTGGTTAGTAAAATTGCACTCCTTCTTCCTTCAAAGTAAACTGTACCCACGTACTATACACACGCCATGTTTACACATCTCCTTGAGAGTACTAATGGACTCACTCATTTTTTTTTTTAATCAAGACTGTACATTGAAAATATAAAAAACATGAAATTCAAACATGACTTCCAAAAAGGTGTGATTTCAGGAATTTTTCACCTTTGATATATATTTTTAATCACTGATAACGAGAATCACATTTAAAAATGTGGGAATTTTTTTTTTCATGGAAATATCGGTTTTTCATGTACATTCAAACCTGTTTTTATGCGTTAATCGGGAAGCATAAAAAAATCTTCTGAGCCTTCAAGAGTAGGTATAAAAAATAGTTTTCGCAACACATTTAAAAAGTTTTTTTATGCCGTCAATGGGGACCACCTAAAACAAGTTTCACGTAGAAAACAATTGAAAACGAACCTAACGATACTTACGCAATGTGATGAAATATCAAAAATCGAAAACACAAAATGGTCAACGTCAATTAACTAATCAGATTAATCACATTCAATTTTGTTCTAATTTGATGGAAATTTTGAAAGAACTTAAGTAGATTGTGCTGAATAGATTTTTTTCATACCGCATAAAAAAATCGCACAAAAAAGACCGTACAAAAACAGGTTTGACTGTATATCACATGATATTTTACGCAGTAAGGGCAGAAAAATATATTTGCTACTGTGGACCAAGCATATGGTAGAAAACTCTCATATACCATTTTTTGGATCTTATTTTAATTTTACAACGCCCTAAATTGGCGCCCAGCAGATCTACGCCCCCCATAAACTTATTATATTTCTTCGCTATTGACGGATATTAAACATTGGTAGTGCCAGAATTTTTCTTCCATCTCATCGACAAATACAATGAGATTCTACCAACAAATGTGAACATTAGAATGACAATCTTTGTGTCTTTCCACTGAACTACAGTTATTTGGTTCCCTCGCTTCCCGATATTAAACACGAAAGGCGTTTTTCGAAACACCATCCCAAACGAAAGGCGTTGTTTTAGAAATTCGGCTAATGTTTGTTTTAATAATATTTGAATGCCAATGCCAATGTTTGTTTTAATAATATTTGAAGGAATTATTCGTGCAATACGAATTACAACATTCGAAGCCGCTCCCAAATTTAATTCAGACCTTGGCCGTTTTTCGTTATCATTTTCTTGACCAGTATATAGTTCTAAAATATATGCAAAACCAGAAATTCCACATAAAACGAAAATTGTAAATCCCCATTTATGAAGTTTAGTAGGCATATACTGCTTCAAGAATGAACAAGTTTTTGTACAACACATTTGCTCCTCTACCGATAATCGTGGTCTGAGTGACTTCTAGGAACCATCCTCTCATTTTTGTTAAAATGAATGTTTTGTTGATCGGTTGGGACGAAACCCACACTGATAGTCACCGATAAATTATTGTTGATCCTGATGGTTTAGGAAAACAAATTTTGGAACTGGGTTGTTGATAACATATGGCAGGCTAATAATGTCTGATAATGACTACTATTCTAGTAAATATGTAGATTCACGAATTAAAACAATTTTTGGCAACGTAATCGGGAAAAACGTGCAAATTACAAATGAAAACTGCAGAAAACTATCTGTACTTGTTATCGGATTGTTTTCATTCAATTTTTATTTGCACTATTATTTTTTAGATTTTTAATTTTTTTTTTTTTGTTATTTTTGCAAATTTAATTAAATAATAAACTAAATATATTACAAAAAAATAAAAAATATGCATATAAATGAAGTTTTTTTGGTTTAATTTTTATTTTATGAATATTTAATTGAATTTTATATTTTCCAAAAACAAATAATAATAATGATAATAATAACAATAATAAAATTTGAAAAACTATTTGTTAAATGAATATTTTATTTGGGAAATCATGTGAAAATATTCATTTTTGTATGTTAATTTTCCCGGTGCTCCATTGAAATGCACACAAAAAACTGCTTTGCATGTACAGTAGCCCAGTATAATATTATGTAGAAAAGTTAATGTCACATTTTTTAAAATCGCAAAATTTTCGTTTTATCCTGGTTTTGCCAAAAAATAATATAAATTTTGTATAAATCGCAAATATCTATATGTAAGTTGTGCCAGACGTTATCGATCCAATTATAAATATTCGAAATTTAAATAATTGGAGAGTTATTTAGAAATTGGATCTCTTTAATTCGCATACATGGTTTGGTACACTATATTGGCATTGTGTGTCATTTTCGAGATATAAAAATTATTTGCTGGACATTTGTCACATATTGGGTACTACGTCACCATACACACCATACAATGGTTCTTTGTTTGCATTATACGGAAAAACTTATATAAAACGTAAATCATTTAGGTTTAGAAACGACATGTTCTTAAGAAGTTTTCTATGATTTATGCTACCCCATTAAAAAAAATTATAGTTTTGTTGATTAAATCTGTAAAAAAATATACGAGCATAGTTTTTTTGTTTTTTATAATGCGCAAAGTTTCGAAACAACGAAAAATGGTGATTTAAGATCAGAGATTAACCCGAGATAATTTTTTTTTGTTATATTTTCAGTGCCACCAAATATTGATGATTCGACAACGTCTAGCGATGTGATAGTACGCGAAGGATCAAACGTCACGTTAAAATGTCGGGCGACCGGAAGTCCTGTACCATCGATAAAATGGAAACGAGATGATAGTACAAAGATTACAATTAGTAAGAATTTAGAAGGTCAGTAATTTATTATGTACGGTATACCTCACAGGGTGCATTTCGATTTCGTATATTATTGGAAAATTTAAATACCCAGAAAATGGTTGTTTTCCAATAAATAAATTTCAATTAATTAATTTAAAATTTATGTCTTTTACGGTTTGGTTTTGGGGTGCGCGAACCACACACACACATATAGACATACTATGCCAACAATGACAATTTATTTGTTGTGCTACCGATTTATGTTTATTTATTTTATTAATTACTTTTTTTGTGCTACTGCTACTTTTTTAATTATTTAATTTACTATTAAATTACATTTTTTTATTTGTTCCTGTTAAATTAATATGAGTTGATAATATGTGCATATGTATATAGGAATTTTAACATGTTGAATGTTTGGAAATTATTGTTTGGGGGCGAGTAATTATTTTGTGGATTAATGGATTTTAATTTGCCAGGGAGTTGGATTTCACCTGAACAAATGGACTATGTCACCACTAATTAAGGGATGCAACATTAATTCAGGTTTATGAAAATAATCGTTTAACTTATAGCAAACTAATTGCTTTGGTTACAATAAGCCATATAGGCGATCAAATCTGTGTCTGTGATCTGATTCGTTATTCGATCTGATTTCGTTAATTTTTAAACTTTTTAATTGCTTCTATTTGTGGTCCCTATATATAAGCAAGTAATTCACTGATAATTTGAATAAAAATCATCAATCCATCGAACGATGACATCTCTGTAGAATACGCGAAGGTTTAAGTATTTACATAATTCATATACCGTGTTATTGTCCGTCAAGCCATCCGGAACTATATCACACGGAACCAATCTAACGATGTCACAAGTAGCATATGTGTGCTAGATGAATTTTGAGCCGAACCATACTACAGACACTGACTTACCTCGTTATGGTTTCTCCTGAAAGCATATACATATGTTTCACAACAATTTAAGTACATTGTGGTGATTGTGCAAACTGCAAACGGTTCCGGCTAATAAACTGTTTGAATCTTCTTTGAAGTTTGAATACGAGAACAATATAGTGCGAGCCAACCTTTTACAAGATTTTATTTAGTATAACTTGAAACCATTATTCACGAATGGAAATGATGTTTATGACCTTGCTTAGAAAAATGGTTTAATTCAATTGCGACTTAGACCTTCAGAGCAGTTGTAAAACAGTTAAGAGCAATTTACAGCAGATTATGATGATTTAGAATTTATAGCATTTCGAAGCAGTTCGGAGTGATTAAGAACACGACAAGCCGCGCTGTAATTGAATCTCAAGAACTTAATTCCAAATGTGAATTAGTTAGCTTTCAGAGACTTCTTGTTTTTCTATATAAATGCGGGAGCTTAAAATAACTACAAGAGCAGTTTAAAGTGCTTTATAGCACTTTAGAGTAGTTAAAGCGGTTCAGATAAATTTAGAATGGTTTAGACCAGTTTGGAGTGGTCTGGTGTGATTCATAGCAGTTAAGAGCGGTTCGTTCAGCGCATGGAAAATGCCGCTGTAATTGAATCTGAAGAACTTACTTTCTGATCAATTCCTTTTCTTTCATTCAGGGAGATAGGTCGGCGTTGAGTTCTTTACTCTAAAAAAATTCCTTTTGCTACCTGTCTTTGATGGAATTCGCACCCAGTACCTATAGGTCAACGTGCCAAAGCTTAAACCATTACACCAATAGTTCGGTTCAGAGCAGTTTTTGCGGTTTATAGCATTTTGAAGAAACTCAGTGCAGTTCACGGTGATTTCGACTAGTTTAAAGCAGATTAGAACAGTTTAGATCTGTTCATTGTGGTCTAGAGCAGTCTAGAAGTATTTATAGCACTAGTATTTATAGCACTTCCACTGTGGGAACACTTTTTTGATATAGTAGGAAATCAAAGAATGAACATCGATCGACTACCACCATTATACCAGTCTCAATTTGGATGGATAGCAGCCGGAAAAATTCGATCAAAACCGAATGATAGTCACCATACAACATTAATGGTAAAAGCAAGCAATGGAAGATAAGCCTGAAGATTTAAGTGATTTACTCAAGAGGTTTTGGGAAGTGGAGGAAATTCCTGCAATAAGGCAATGAACTGAAAAAGAAGATTATTGCGAATTATTGTACACTACGACAACAGTAAAAAGGAGCAACAACAGATTTGAATTAAAATAACCTTTCTTATCACGTAGATTAATGTTGGGAAACTCGTATGCCAACGCTAAATGTCGACTGATAGCTATGGAAAGAAAATTAAAAAGGGATGCAGAATTCCAACCACATGAAAAAGGTAACGTGGTCCGAAGTTCCAGATAATGATGACCAGCGATATTTCTTACCACACCACGGTGTAATTAAAGGAAGCAGTACCACTACCAAATTGCGGGTAGTATTCGACGCGAAGTGTAAAACATCCCACTCGACGTCACTGAATGATATTCTCCACGTGGGCCCTAAAATTCAAAAAGATTTGTTCAACATTTTATTACGCTTCCGAATGTACCAAATCGTATTTGTTTCGGATATAGAGAAAATGTATAGACAAATTATGATCAACGACGAAGATTGTAATTATCAATTAGTATTATGGCGGGATGATCCATCATTGGAGATCGCAAGATGAGATTACAATAAAATTCAAGTTACTGGAGGAAGATCAATCTGCCAAAATACTTGGTATAATATGGAATTCAAGGAACGACGTGTTTTCGTTTCAAACACAACAACCGAAGAAGTATGGACAAAGCGCAAAATATTATCCGAAATATCAAAAATTTACGATCCATTTGGATGGCTCTCACCAACTGTAACGATGTTTAAATTTATGATACAGAAATTGTGGGTTGCCAATTTGGATTGGGGCACTCCTTTACCATTAGATTAGATACAAATAAGGAATTTAAGACAATATACGAAAGCCTACCATGTTTAAACAAGATTGAAATACAACGTGCATACAATTATGATAGCATCCATAAATTCTCCAAACAAAGAAAGGATATGGATCCGTAGTGTATTTGCGAGCGGTTGGAATCGACGATAGCATTAGCACACAGATTATATGTTCGAAGGGAAAAGTTGCTCCAATTAAACAAATATGTTTACCAAGGTTGGAATTATGTGGCGCATATATAACTGCAAAATTGGTAAGAGTAATAAAAAGTTGCATTTTTTCGGAGGTGTCTGTTGAGGTACATGCTGACATACCAAGACGCTGGAAAACATTAATTGCCAATAGAACGTCGTTTATATTGATATCTAATACTAGCTCAACAATGAATGGCACTACGTACCTAGTAAGCAAAATCCGGCAGATCTAATTACTCGAGGTGTATTAGCTGATCGACTAAATAAGGCCAACCTATGGTGGAAGGGTCCAATCTGGCTTCAGCAGCATCCTTCAAACTGGCCATGCCAAATGCTACAAACTAAACTTCTTACTCTTTCAAATTTAGAAGCCAAGGTTAATACACTAATTTGTACACACTAATTCGACATCACGGTCTATGATAGACAAACTCATAGATGCATATACTATTAAAGTTAGCCGAAAGTTTCCAGCCGAAAGATCAAAAAAATCGATAATACAGATAGTGTCTTCGCTTTCTCAGCCGAAAGTATATAAATACGTCACCGTTGATCAACATTCTGCAGCCGAAAGTTATCAGCCGAATAATTATTTCAACAATACATCAACAGAAACCAATTTGAAGGTTTTAGTATGCGAAGTTTGTTGTAAAACCTAATCCTATTTAAACTTGAGAAAAACAAATGTTTACATTAACCTAGCTCCAAATGAACATAAAATAAGATGGGGATGCCACTATGGACATTTGATATATCATAATTGTTGGTCAACTTTGGCCTAACTATGTAGAAATTCTGAAGGGGATAAAGAGGTGTAATTTATCAAAATTCCGCTAATTCAATATTGAATGGCCCGGTGATCTTGCTTAACCTTAATTCGCATTGATGCCACTATGGCTATTTGATAGGCCCTAATGCCTGCTAACAACAGTTCAATTTTGAAGAAATTCTGATGGGGATACAGGGGTGTAATTTGATAAGATTTCAATAGTTCAATTTCTGAAAAATTCATTGAATGGCCCGGCGCTCTTGTTTAATCTTAAATCGCATCGATGCCACTACGACCATTTGATAGGCCCTAATGCTTGTTAACAACAGTACAATTTTGAAGAAATTCTGATGGGTATAAAGAGTTGTAATTTGATAAGATTTAAATAGTATAATTTCTGAAAAATTCATTGAATGGCCTGGCGCTCTTGCTTAACTTTAATTCGCATTGATGCCACTTTGGCCATTTGATAGGCCCTAACGCCTGTTTACAACAGTCCAATTTTGAAGAAATTCTGAATTTTGTTAACAGGCATTAGCGCCTATCAAATGGCCATAGTGGCATCAATGCGAATTAAGGTTAAGCAAGATCACCGGGCCATTCAATGAATTTTTCAGAAATTGAACGATGGAATTTTTTTTCAAATTACACCCCTGTATCACCATCAGAATTTTTGCAAAATTAAACTGTTGTTAGCAGGCATTAAGGCCTATCAAATGTCCATAGTGGCATCAATGCGAATTAAAGTTAAGCAAGAGCGCCGGGCCATTCAATGAATTTTTCAGAAATTGAACGAATGAATTT
This sequence comes from Nephrotoma flavescens, assembly GCA_932526605.1. Taxonomy (NCBI): domain Eukaryota; kingdom Metazoa; phylum Arthropoda; class Insecta; order Diptera; family Tipulidae; genus Nephrotoma; species Nephrotoma flavescens. The sequence goes on from OW052220.1 coordinate 237,230,300, forward strand.
TTTTTCAAATTACACCCCTGTATCATCATCAGAATTTCTTCAAAATTGTACTGTTAACAGGCATTAGGGCCTATCAAATGGCCATAAAGGCATCAATGCGAATTAAGGTTAAGCAAGATCACCGGGCCGTTCAATGAATTTTTCAGAAACTGAACTATTGAAATCTTATCAAATTACACCCCTGTATCCCCATCAGAATTTCTTCAAAATTGTACTGTTGTTAACAGGCATTAAGGCCTATCAAATGGCCATAGTGGCATCAATGCGAATTAAGGTTAAGCAAGATCACCGGGCCATTCAATGAATTTTTCAGAAATTGAACGATGGAATATTTTTTTTTTCAAATTACACCCCTGTACCCCCATCAAAATTTCTTCAAAATTGTACTGTTGTTAGCAGGCATTAGGGCCTATCAAATAGCCATAGTGGCATCAATGCGAATTAAGGTTAAGCAAGATCACCGGGCCATTCAATGAATTTTTCAGAAATTGAACGATGGAATATTTTTTTTTTCAAATTACACCCCTGTACCCCCATCAAAATTTCTTCAAAATTGTACTGTTGTTAGCAGGCATTAGGGCCGATCAAATAACCATAGTGGCATCAATACGAATTAAGGTTAAGCAAGATCACCGGGCCATTCAATGAATTTTTCAGAAATTGAACGATGGATTTTTTTTTCAAATTACACCCCTGTATCCCCATCAGAATTTCTTCAAAATTGTACTGTTGTTAGCAGGCATTAGGGCCTATCAAATAACCATAGTGGCATCAATGCGAATTAAGGTTAAGCAAGATCACCGGGCCATTCAATGAATTTTTCAGAAATTGAACGATGGATTTTTTTTTCAATTACACCCCTGTATCCCCATCAGAATTTCTTCAAAATTGGACTGTTGTTAACAGGCATTAAGGCCTATCAAATGGCCATAGTGGCATCAATGCGAATTAAGGTTAAGCAAGATCACCGGGCCATTCAATGAATTTTTCAGAAATTGAACGATGGAATATTTTTTTTTCAAATTACACCCCTGTACCCCCATCAAAATTTCTTCAAAATTGTACTGTTGTTAGCAGGCATTAGGGCCTATCAAATAACCATAGTGGCATCAATACGAATTAAGGTTAAGCAAGATCACCGGGCCATTCAATGAATTTTTCAGAAATTGAACGATGGATTTTTTTTTCAAATTACACCCCTGTATCCCCATCAGAATTTCTTCAAAATTGTACTGTTGTTAGCAGGCATTAGGGCCTATCAAATAACCATAGTGGCATCAATGCGAATTAAGGTTAAGCAAGATCACCGGGCCATTCAATGAATTTTTCAGAAATTGAACGATGGATTTTTTTTTCAATTACACCCCTGTATCCCCATCAGAATTTCTTCAAAATTGGACTGTTGTTAACAGGCATTAAGGCCTATCAAATGGCCATAGTGGCATCAATGCGAATTAAGGTTAAGCAAGATCACCGGGCCATTCAATGAATTTTTCAGAAATTGAACGATGGAATATTTTTTTTTCAAATTACACCCCTGTACCCCCATCAAAATTTCTTCAAAATTGTACTGTTGTTAGCAGGCATTATGGCCTATCAAATAGCCATAGTGGCATCAATGCGAATTAAGGTTAAGCAAGATCACCGGGCCATTCAATGAATTTTTCAGAAATTGAGCTATTGAAATCTTATCAAATTACACCCCTGTATCCCCATCAGAATTTCTTCAAAATTGGACTGAATTCAATTGAGTTCAATTTTTCAGAAATTGAACTATTGAAATCTTATCAAATTACACCCCTGTATCCCCATCAGAATTTCTTCAAAATTGTACTGTTGTTAGCAGGCATTAGGGCCTATCAAATAGCCATAGTGGCATCAATGCGAATTAAGGTTAAGCAAGATCACCGGGCCATTCAATGAATTTTTCAGAAATTGAACTATTGAAATCTTATCAAATTACACCCCTGTATCCCCATCAGAATTTCTTCAAAATTGGGCTGTTGTTAGCAGGCATTAAGGCCTATCAAATGTCCATAGTGGCATCAATGCGAATTAAAGTTAAACGAGAGCGCCGAGTCATTCATTTATTTTTTCAGAAATTGCACTATTGAAATCATCCTCATCAGAATTCTTTCAAAATTGAAAAAAAAAAACTTTTATTTTAATATCAACTTAAAGAAATTAATTATATTATTAAATAATATTTCTTAAATACCTAACTTTCGGCTGAAATATATTGATCAACATTGTTGAATTTTTCTTTTCTGCTATCAAACCAAAGACACAATCTGCATTATCATTTTTGTTATTTTCGGCTGGCAACTTTCGGCTAACTTTAACAAGGTTAGATGCATGCTCGTCATATCTAAAGATTAAGCGGAGTTACGATTCTGCCGAAGATCTACAGAAGAAAAATTGGCCATTAAAGGACCATTACAAATCAACGAACTACATTGTGCCGAGATAATAATTTTTCGTGCCATTCAATATCAAGAATTCCACGATGAATTATCAAACATCCGAAAGGGGCGACCAGTTAGTCCGAAATCGAAGCTAAACGCATTAGATGTTTTCATATCTACGGATGGCCTACTTAGAGTAGTTGGTCGACTTAGAAATTCCAGTTTAAATTATTCAATACGTCATCCAATTATCTTACCACGAAGGCATCCTATCAATATACTAATTATTAAAGAAATTCACCATTCCTTGTTACATGGAAGCATATCATTAGTGCTAAATATGCTTCGTTTAAAGTACTGGATGATATAGATGCCAGAAACAATATTAAAGCTTACATTAAAAACTGCACGAGATGTATTCGATTTCGTTCAACTACGAGATGTCCGAAGATGGGAGATTTACCGATATAAAACGGGTCACGCAACACAGACGTTTTTTGAATGTGGATCTAGACTACGCTGGTCCCATACGCATAAAAAATAGTAACCTACGAACGACTTCGTTATCTAAAGCGTATATCGCCGTGTTTGTTTGCTTAGCAGATAAAGCGGTTCATCTGGAGTTCGTTAGTAACTTGGATACCGAATCATTTCATGCCGCATTACGCAGATTCATAGCTAGACGTGGGTTTCCAGCTCTCATTTGGTTTGGTGCGATAATGGGTCAAATTTTGTGGCTGCCAATTCTGAACTAAAATTGTTAAAAAAGCAACTCATACAACAACAAAATCCTAATAATGTTCTTGATTTTTGTTTGCAGAGAGAGCAACATTCAGTTTCGTTTTAGCCCGCCAAGTGGTCCACATTTCGGAGGTCTGTGGGAGTGTACAGTGAAATCAGTTAAACATCACTTACGGAGAGTAGCTGGAAGTACTAATTTCACTTTTGAAGAGCTCAGCACTTTGAAATCACAGATTGAAGCAATACTTAATTCTCGGCCACTCTGTCAACTTCATAACGATTCAGACGAATTACAAACATTAACGCCGGGACATTTTTTAATTGGGGGACCAATACAATGCCTTCCAGAACCAGATCTTATCAGCATTCCAGAAAATAAACTGAATTTATGGCAAAACGTCCAAAAGAGGACACAAGGTTTTTGGAAAAATTAGAAAAAAGATTATTTAAGTACTCTTAATCAACGTGTAAAATGGCAAAAGGATAGAACGATATTCTACAAAAACGACGTCGTATTAATAAAAGAAACCAACTTACCCCCAACAAAATAGTTGATGTGACGAATCATCGAGATCTATCCAGGGAAAGATGGAACTACACGAGTGGTAAAAGTACGAACCAACAATAACGAATTGATACGACCGGTAGTGAAGTTGATTAAATTACTAGCTCCAAGTCAAGATGCAGAGAAAATTCGATTATTCCGTAATACCAGGCGAAATGTATACAAGAAACCGCCGACGAACACGTTGAACAACAAATGGGAGATCAAAACCAGTAACTATAATCTTAGTTAAATTTCATACATATTTTTTTTAACATCGAAGATGTTTTTGGCGTCGCATTATATAGAAAAATGCAACGATTTTGTCTTAAGAATATGCAACGAAATAAAAAAAAAAAAAAATAAAGTAAATAAGAGAGAACCAAAACACGCTGGAGCGCCAATTTTGTTTTGTGCTCTCTCTATGCATCCATTTCTCATCTACAATATCAATTAGTGAGCGTAATATACAAACAAAAATAAAAAAATAAGGTAAATACGAGAGAACCAATACACGCTGGTGCGCACAAAATCAATTTTTCGGCTCAAACTTTTTTATTTTTTAATAGGTACGGGAAAAGTTCGTGGCCTGTTTTGGGTGACATTGAAACAAAAAATTTTCTTATTACAAATTAACTTTATTAAACCAAATATGTACCATTTTGATCGATGACGTTTTGCCTTTTTTCTGGTAGAGCCATGATCCCATCACTGAAGAACTTCTGTGGGTTTGAGGAGAAAAATCGAAACAACTCATTTTTCCTGGCCTCTTTTGAAGGAAAATGATTCTGCATGGACCGAAAAAAATAGTAGTCCGATGGTGTAAGGTCAAGACTATATGGTGGGTGCTTCAAAACTTCCTAGCCAAGCTCTTTCAGTTTCTGCTGGGTGATGTGTGTGTTCCCTATCGTTATCATGATGGGACACAACGCCACTTCTGCTGATCAATTCTGGAGGTTTTAACTGAATTGCTTGCCTTAAACGCATTAGTTGCTGACTATAAAGATCAGAATCAATTTTTTGTTCCGGTGGCAGTAACTCATAATGCACGATTCCTATCTAAAACCACCAACCACACAGCATTACCTTTATTGGCCTTCACAGCATTACCTTTCAAAGCTTCACCTCGTTTTGTCCATGAGCTTTTTGAGCATTTTGAGCTCGTTTCGTCCATGATCTTTTTGACCACGAGCACAACGTTGTTGAATGTTATCCACTTTTCATCACCAGTAATTATCCGCTTTAAAAATGGCCCGATTTAGTTCCGTTTCAACAGTGTTTCGCAGATAGAAATCCGGTCCATTAAATTTTTAACTGTTAATTCATGTGGTACCCAAACGTCAAGGTTTTTTTTGTACCCAGACATTTTCAAATGGTGTGGAACTGTTTTGTAATCAATATTTAGTTCTTTGACATTTGCATGGCTCTGCTTATAAGCCGGTCTTCTTCAATTTTCTGCATGATTTCATCGACTTTTCCAGTGGTTGGTCGACCAGAGCGAGGTGCATCTTTGACATCCATATTTCCAGAACGAAAGCGCACGAACCATTTCTTTGCGGCTGATTTTTATAAAGCACCTTCTCCGTAAACAGCACAAATTTTTTCGCAAGCCTGAGCCGCGTTTTTACCTTTGTCGTAATAAAATTGCAAAAGATATCGAATTTTTTCATTATTTATCTCCATGTTTAAAATTTTCCAACTTTTTATTCATTTCACTGATTTTAATGTTTTGAATGTCGAAGTACAAGTTAAAATGTCGCCTTTCAAACACACATAAGAATTGCCCGATACGATCAATGGTTACTGAGATATATGAAAGCCATCTACTGGGAAAAAGGCCACGAACTACCCAATATTTTTACCCTACCCAATATTTTTAAGTTTATATAAAAACAAGTACTCTAGCCCAAAACAAATCAGTCGGCTTAAGCTTTTTTATTTATACATTAAGCAAAATTTCAAGCCCCATTTTCGATTTTTAAATTTTTAGCCATAGGTTCAAACTTGGGATTTTTTTTGTACACTATGTATATACTAATTAGTTAAGATTTGGGTGGGAAAATAATTAGTTAAGAGAATTATTCGTGTTGTACTTCAATCCCTTAACGGGTGGGAGTATGTTAGAAGCACTATACTTAGCTATAATTTTAACCGCTAGAATTATTATATGAACTTGGAATTTAATAATTGATTTATGTAAATCGTCAAAATTATATAAGATTTCGTTTTAGAACATAAAATTATAAAACAAAACTAATACAATTTATAATAAGATGTTAAGTATGGAACAAGCAGTACTAGATTTAAAACAACATACTGTAAACCATTTTGGTAATTATTTTTGGTTTTTTTCACTTCTTTTGCTGTCATCGAGCTGTACACACACACACACACACACACACACATAAAAACGCACGAATTTTGCTTCATGCTAAAAACCAGTAAGAATTATAATTTAAATTTTTAAGTTTAGAATCCTAATAAACATTGTGTAATTTCATATAATTGATTCGTGTAAATTCATATATGTAATTGATTAATTAAAATAAAATCGATTCAAACATAGGTTGAGTGCATTAAACACCAACCTCCATTTTTCTCCTCGCTAGACCTCTGTCTCCTAGACCCAAGATCCTCTTTACGTGCTTTGCTCACATCAGCAATGTAATGTTGCGCCCACTTATAACAGACTGCTTTTGTTCCTCCGTTGATCGCTCCTTCGGGACTGTAGCCAGTCTGTCCAATACTCGGAAAGCCGAACGTTTAGTCTTATACCTCTGAACCGAAGGAGCAAAAACCTTCTCCTTTTTCCCGCTACTACTAGTTCCTGACTTACAAGCGTCGGAACCAGTGTTAGCCCCACTCGTGACTGGAGTCGCCAGGTATCCAGAGGGCTCTGTTCAGGAGTGGGCAATTATTTATTAACCCGCCCCACACCTAGGTTACTCATTTCACCCATTCTTGTTGCAAGAATGAGAACCTGGAAGCGGTGGCGATTGTGACGCAACGGTAACTGTAATAAATCGTAACAAATGTGTAACAAATTATGATACAGGTTTCATTGGGGCGGGCTAATTTAATCGTTGCATGTTTAGAGCACTTACAAATGTTGCCGTCACGCTCATGATTTTATAGTTGGCCAAGGTAATCTATTTTTTTTTAAATGTTATTATATTTCCCAGCCTTTAATCCACGATTCATTAAAATATTGCAAAAGTACATGTCATGTCAACAAAGTTTTATTTTGTGATTTTTTTTTATTTAATTGAATTCATCACATAATTTATCAAATACAATATAGTTTTGTATTAAAATATGCTAATAATTCATGTGATTTAGGATTATCTCAACTTATTTGGGCGTACGATATTTTTGAACGAATTTTGATACTAGAGATTTTCTTGAATGACCTCCTTCCGGATTTGTAGGTATTCCTCAGGTGTTTTTATTTCATTGAACGTCGTTGGCTTTAATTGTTCACGTTAGGTTAAAAATAAAATTAATAAAATATTTTTTGACAAATGTCTGTTTAGTCTCCTGATAAGAACGCCAAGAGGTCGATTCCGATTAGTATCTATGAGAACGTTTATGGTATCTATCAGTTGAATATTCTTGTGTTTTCACTTTGTTTGCGATCAACTATAACTGATGGTTGACATTGGTGTAGAATTTGTCCAATGTGTTGTTCTTTTAAGACATGTTACTGAGTTGATGCTCCATTGTCCTCAGTTTCTCTTATCCACGGAGTGGAGAAATTAAACTACTGATCAAAGAATTAATTCTCTGTCAATATTGTTCTAAGGTTATTTGACTAGGATAATGTCTATTTCTTCTACTCTTAGTTCGAGCATGAGCGGAGCCACAGTTTCATACTGCTCAATCGCTGCGCAAGAAGATATGGTTTGGAGGTGAACAGTAGTAAAACCAGATTATTAACAACACCCAGGAACATCTCCGCATGGCAAATCTGAAATTGGTGATCATAATTTTGATAGCGTCGAAAATTTTAAATGCCTCGGGTCAGTTATAACATTGTTGAATGATATTTAGGCAGAAATAAATAAAAGCCTGAACCGCTGCCGGACAACGAGTTTTCTCCGCCCAATCAAAATATTTGCGATCTAAACGCATTTCGCAGTCGTGTAAGCTCGCACTTTATAAGACCAATGTTGACTTTCGGAAGTGAGAGCTGGACCATGATCTCTAACTGCTGTAGATTGTTATCTACCTTCGAAAGGAAAGTCATCCTTTCAATTTTTGGTCATATTAAAGTTGCGAATCGAGTAAGATTGCTCGAACGAGACCTACTCGTATTAGGATGTCGAAATTGGAGAACGAGATTGATGGGCCGAGACGGAGGGCCATAGTGAGAGCGGCAAAATATCTTCGTGGGATGTGAAAGGATGTGAGCCGGAGCTGCCTTGAAATGATGGAGGTTAATCTGCAGGAACCCCAACATTAGGTTTGCTCCTTTACTTCAAACTCAATCACAGTTGCATCAGAGTCTTCCGCTGGCCGTGATTCCTCCAGGGATCTACAAAGTAATACTATCGAATTGGACATCTTCGGACAACGTATCGCACCTGAGGCATATTACCTCAACTTTCTTATAAACCATGAGTGTGACCGCGAAGAAACCATAGCTTGTTAAACCATTAGTTCTCGCTATCGCAGCCAAAGACTCTCTATTTAATTAGATAATAGCTTACCGTTAATCGATTTTTGGTTCTTCCGAATTAGCCATTCTTCAGTCGGCAGTCGGCAGTTCAGGAATGCTTATTTGTAGCATTTTCAGAATTTTTTTCGGGTTGTTTGGTTTCGCTAGGATGAAGCTCTCACAAGTGTGCAAGTAATATCGTCTCTAGCGATGACTTTAAGCCTAGTTTCAGGCCAGTCTTCACCTAGGCTCTCTACTGATTGTTTTACCGGGTCAATGACCGTTGTTCAACATAAGATGTCAATGTGACACGATTCCAGTGCCACCCTTCATCCCTTCGCCTAAACCGGTCTGTCTCCTGTCTGCCAACGGAATATTATTGAACTTTGTTAGAGGTTCCAGCCTCTTTTGCAGGGAATCATTCCAATTTTTTCTGAAATCAGCACTGCTTTATAGAAATTAACAATTTTCATTTTGGTTGAAATCGATCCGTTTTTCACAATCACATCATTTTCAGATCATAATCAGACAGATAGTAAAAACATTACGAAATTGCGAAATCGGCAAATGTGCGAATTAAATATGGAATAACTGTTATACTGATCCGAAATCGTTCAAATATAAATAATGTATTCGCCAAATGATTCAGCCTTGATCCAATAGACTACTTTGTATGGTTTCCTACCTAGTCAACCAGATTTGTATTGGCTAGCTTCCGTCAAGACTGTTACGGGCACGCGGGAAGTCTCTTCTTTTCCAAATTTAATCGTTCCAAGTATAATAAATTTAATACGGGTGATGAGGGAATCATCATTAATGTCGGTAAAGTAGTATAGCCTTCATTTACAAATCGATTTTTAATTGTGTGAATGTTTTGAAAACTTTTTCGCACTTTTACGGATTTCAGACTTTAACCGCAACGCCACCTCGTCCATAGAAAAATCAAATTATGTTTGTAGCTTTGTTCGGAAAAATCTGAAAGACTATACGGCGGATGGACATGAAAGTTTCTCATAATATGTATCTCGGCAAGGGGGTGGTCGTGAGCATAGTGAGATTTTTTTTTACAATAAGTGGCACACGAGTCACACTACCAAATATCGCGAACCGCCCAACCGATCGTCTTGAAATTTTTACCGTGTTTAAGTTGCATTTCTGGAACTAAGGGCCCCAGTTCAAATTTATCTAAAACACTACCAAATAACGGGAATCACTTAACCGATCGTGTTGAACTTTTGAACGTGTATAAATTACATGTCCAGAACTAACCATACGATATTTTTGAAGGGGTTGAACCCCACGGTCTAGGGACCCCGGTATAAATTTGTCTAAAACACTACCAAATATTGCAAACCACTCAATCGATCGTATTAAATTTTGACCGTGTAAAAGCTGCATGTCCAGAACCAACTTTACGATATTTTTTAAGGGGTTGAACCCCGGGATCTAGGGGCCTCGGTACAAATTTATCCAAAATTAAAATTTGTTTTACTTCCTTGACGGGAATAAGTAGAAGAAAAAACTTAGATGAAATTAGCGATATGCTTGAATCGGAGGCCTACATCCCTTAGGTTAAGGGGGCCCTCCTTATAAGTTGCCACACCATCCAATCAGTTTCACACATTGGATAGGGATTTTGTACCAGTGAGCAGAGTTTCAAAATTTTTTTGAAGGGATTGGGTCCCTGGGACTGGTGCTCCATACAACTATTTTCCAAAATACGAAAAAAATTGCATTGCAAATTAATCAGAGCTATCGAGAAATTGTACTTTATAAAAATTTGGTTGTTTGTTAAACATCTACCTAAAATATATGGAGCCCATATAAACGATTTCTCTCTGATGTAATCGTCAACAATTGGGAATGAAATATCGCCTCAGTGAAAGAGCAGCATACTGTTGACCCTGAACTATTGTACAAAACGAATTGCTTTATCAATCAATCGGACCCGTCAAAATAAATTGATGGACTCAAAAAGATATTTTTTTATTAATAAATTTTAATTTAAAATTAAATTTTTGTAATTTTTAAGCTGTTTTCTGACGTTTAAAAAACCTTAATCAAATGAAATGAAATAAAAAAAATAATACTTCAGACTAAATATTCGTCTAACTCGATTTTTTTAATTATTTTAACAAAAAAAATTAATATAAAAATGTTATTATATAATCTACATATAACTTCAGAAAGCAATCCATGCAATCGCTCCAGACTTATTTGAAGTAGTCCCCAAAAATATGATCCATGGACCATACGGAATCATCAATCCAACGTTTTCGTGCATGGTAGATGGAAAATGCACAAACAAATTATTTAAAGAAACCATCACTAGCAATGATGGTTATCCTCGTTGTTACTCATTTATTACGATATATTACAACAAATCCCGATTTTATTACAGTTACCGTTTTCGAGGAACAAGTGGTCGGGTTAGCTTACAATTAAAGCTGCGCCGCCAAAATTGTAACTTTTGATGTAGCTATGATATCGAGATGGTTCTTGGACCAGAATTTATTTCAAACTAATTACATTAAAAAAGGTTAGTTAAAGACCACCCCTATGATTTGCATAAGTGTAAATTTCACCCCAAAACGATTATTTATTTCAAAAACGTCAATTTTACCAACTTTAAACATTTTTGCTAAAGTTTACTTTACGTATAACATTTGCAGAATTGTATATCGTTTTTCGGAGGAAAAAGTTAAATTTTTCCAGAAAATTACCCCATTTTCCGGGAAAATTTTCACTTAAAAAAAATTGCGTATTATTTTATTCAAAATACGTACAAATGTGTAATTTTTATAAAATTTTTGATATTAGGATTATAATATCTTAACAGTTTTTCGACAGTTCAAGTCGAAAGTTCTCGGGAAAGTTTTGCAATTTTTCCAGCAAAATTTTGAATATTTGTCAATTTTTTTTACTAAGTTTTTAAATTATAAATAAAATTTGACACTTGAAAAAATGTATAAATTTTGGAATAGCGGGGGATAAGCCTCGATCCTCTAAGGTATAAAACGAATTAAAATTACAATAAAAAAAATTTATATTTACAGAATTTGATTTTGTTAACATTTGTGGCACTATCAGAAGAAGTGATAAGAGCGATAGAAGCTCTTTGATCTGTGTCTGCAAGGTTGACGAAGCAATTAATATTAATAAAAATAAAAAAAAATATTGTAAAAATAAAAAAAGTTAATTTTTCCGGAAAATCAAAAAAATTAGCTTTTCCCTCCTAAAAACTGATAGTAAACAATCCTGCATTTAAAATTTTTCAAAATTTATACTCCTTACCTGATTTTTTCGATGTATACGCAAAGTAAAATTACAATTAAATGTTGCTCTAAAAGTCTTGTCAGGGGTAGGTGAACCTTATCCTCTAGTGTGTAATAATTAATTTTTTTGTCAGGATACGCGGAATTGGCTCTAAACTGTAAAGGCTTCAGACATGTTATTTAAAGTTCCTATAATATGTCCGTCGATGTGGTGGCGGTCTGGTGTAATAAATTATTAAAGTTGGTATAGATTCCACCTTTAAATTACCTTTTTGAGGCCTTAACAGTTTGGAGCCAGTTTCGTGTAACCAGACAAAAACTTATTTTTTACTCGTCTGGATAAGGTTGGTCTGCCCTGCACAATGTCCATCGAGTCACATTTAGCCACACTTCTGGTGGCGGTCTGTTGTAATAAATTATTAAAAACGATTAAATTATTATTTTTGAAACAATCGTTTTGGGTTGAATATTACCGTTTGGCAAGTTATAGGGGTGGTCTTCTTGGGGGAGGGAAGAGAGGACACCTACCTGGGGTGTTCCTCGAATAACCTGACGAAAGCTTGCCATATCCCCTCTATAACGCTTCTGCTACCTAGCAAGTGATTAATTAGCCTGGTTACTGGGTCTTTATTCTCAAGTGGCAGCGATCCCTCGCCCTCGATATCGAGAAACGCTTCCAAGGAGAGTTCTTGAAAATCCGGTGACTTTTCAATTTCCTGAATACGGGTGTGTAATGCCGTACTCACTTATGAGTTTCCCACTCACAAATGAGTTTCCATCAACAGTCTCTTCGCTAGAAACCAATCGCCATTCGGTTTTATCAGATATCCTTGAATAGCTGGACTGGTAGAGAGAATCTTTCTTAAGCGCGGGGTTTCCTAGACCCTTTCTATTCTGTTACGAATTCCTTTGCTCCTTCCTTGTTTCCCTTTTGTATACTCTGAGCCATTCTCTATAAGCAAGTCCCAGTCTTGACTTCCGTTCGATCTTTTCGCTCTATTGAAAGCAGACACACAGATTTTTCGGCACTCTGCAAGTGCCGAGGTCCACCAAACAGGTTTATCCTTCCCTTGAGCTTTGTTATAGGACAAGTTTCCCTCATGGAGATATGGCAAGCCCTAGTAAGAGTATCCACCATTGAACCCAGTTCACTGCCAGGGTCGGGGAGTCCTGGAACTCTCTAGATGGGATGATGCCCTCGATATGCGCCATATCGTCCTCCTTCAACTTCTGAACACGTACTAATTTGAAATTTGGAGGTTAAACGTTAACGATGGTCAGGCAGAGAAGGAAAGCTCCTTCGACACCCTCCATTCCGTGAATATCAGAGAAATAAAATCAGAGACCATAGTAACATCCAGAAACTCCTGTCTATTACTAATAATAAAGATGGGCTCCTCACCTATATTGCTAATAGTGAGGTTAGTTCTTAAAAGATATTCGAAAATTAACTCACTCCTATCATTTATATCTGAGTTACCCCAGATAGTGTGGTGCGCGTTCGTGTCACATCCTAGGATTTCTCCTACCCCTTCCGCATCACTGACAAATGCCCCAGTGTGGCTGGCGGCACTGACTTCTCCCGGCGCAAGTATGCGGCTGCAAGCCAGATCCTCCTCTCCTCCGTTTCTATGCAGAGCACAGTTATGTCCCCATTGCAATACTGCGGAAGTAGAAAACCATTTATGTTATTTGCATCCAGTATACATGATCTGCTCTTTTCCATCCAAGAAGCGTAAAGTAGGATGTACCTCTTCGCTCGCAGACCACAGATTGTGTTACTTTTGAGCCAAGGTTTTTGGATCAAACTATTTCCTTCCCTTACTCTCTCATCCAAGTTAGCCGGCTCCGTGGAAATCTAGACCATTGCCCTAGGTCTGCTCGGTATTTCCTCCTTGGAAATTGCCCTAAGCGTGGCTGAAGGCCATACCTCGCCTACCTTCTCCATGGATTTTGAGAAAAATTAGGTTGAGTGCATTAAACACCAACCTCTACTTTTCCCCGGTGATGATCCCATCTTCATGGCATTCGTCCACGACGGCTAGCACCACCTCCCTCTTCTTGATAACGTCGCTGAGGAGCTTAGGCCCATTTTGTGCCTGGCCCACCTGAAGCTTTTGCCCGTTTTCTCTCGGCATCCAAGCCTCCATGCTCTTCCTCGCTAGACCTTTGTCTCCTAGACCCAAGATCCTCTTTACGTGCTTTGTTCACACCAGTAATGTAATTTTGCGCCCACTTAACAGACTGCTTTTGTTCTTCCGTTGATCGCTCCTTCATTGAAGCCGAACGCCTAGTCTTATACCTCTGACCAGAAGGAGCAAAAACCTTCTCCTTTTTCCCGCTACTACTAGTTCCTGGCTTGCAAGCGTCGGAACCAGTGTTAGCCCCACTGGTGACTGGAGTCGCCAGACATCCAGAGGGCTCTGTTCATGACTCGGCAATTATTTATTAACCCGCCCCACACCTAGGTTACTCATTTCACCCATTCTTGTTTCAAGAATGAGAACCTGGAAGCGGTGGTGATTGTGGCGCAATGGTAACTGTAATAAAATCGGGATTTTATTCTAATAAATCGTAATAGGCGGGCTAATTTGGTCGTTGTAGGTTTAGAGCACTTACAAATGTTGCCGTCACGCTCATGATTTTATAATTGATTAAGGTAACCGATTTTTTTTAAATGTTATTATATTTCCCAGCCTTTAATCCACGGTTCATTAAAATATTGCAAAAGTACATGTCATGTCAACAAAGTTTTATTTTGTGATTTTTTTTTTATTTAATTGAATTCATCACATAATTTATCAAATACAATCGTTTTGTATTATAATATGCTGTTTGAAATCCTTTAGTGACATTTAACCATTAAATGCGTAACAAAACATTAAATTATACACAATGTTATTGTTGTCACACACACGTTAATTTTAATTAATTTTATCAACAATAATATTTATGATTTTTAATTTGCTGCGCACCAATATATATTTTTATTCATGAAAATTGGGTAGAGATTAACCAAATAATGGTGGCACAGTGCAGCAAAAATAAAAGCTTTTTTTCTGTATTTTGCTCTATAAAAGTTCATTAATTGTATTAAAAAAAATTGTTTGTTTATTTTATTTTCATGTACATACGCAGTTCTCGAATGGGAGAGTGAAACATTAGAGCTTATCAAAATTTCCCGGCTAGGAATGGGCGCATATTTGTGCATTGCATCGAATGGTGTGCCGCCAAGTGTATCGAAACGTATAAAAGTCAGCGTAGATTGTAAGTATAAAAGGAAGAATTATTTTTTATATTGCGCCATTCATTAACACTGTGCGGTACACAATTAATTAAAATATTATGGTTGAAAAAGCTTTTTTTCTTCATAATTTTACTTGTTTAACTTTGTATTTCATTAACAAAAAACGAACGCAAATTAGAATTAAATGCATTTTCTTTATAAAAAAAAAAATCGTCATCGCTTAATTACCAAGTGTGCAAACACTTTGACGAATAAATATAACGTGTTTTTGAATAATTATATAATTTTTTTTGCTTTATAGTTCCACCGATGCTATGGATACCGCATCAATTAGTGGGGATACCCTTGTATTATAATATTACATTAGAATGTTTTATTGAGGCGCATCCAACCTCGCTAAATTATTGGACACGTGAAAAAGCGGAAATGATTCACGACTCAAATAAATATAAGTAATTTGTAGCCAATGATATAGTGGCGTAATGAAATACTAAAATATATGTTTTTTTTTTCATAATGTTACAGGACAGAAACAGTGCCTGGTTCACCGTCTTACAAATCAATAATGCGCTTAACTATAACAAACGTACAGCATACTGATTACGGGGTATACAAATGTGTTGCAAAAAATCCGCGCGGGGATACCGATGGAACAATACGATTATATTGTAAGTACAATACATACATTATCACTATATATAGATATACAGCACCGACATAGTACCCACAAATTTAATATTTTCTTTCATCATAATTTTATATCCTTATTTGATTTTACTTGTTGGCACAATAACGGATATTATTATCCTTCCTTACTTGTTATACAATAAAAAAAAAAAATTATTATTATTATTGCAAGAAATTAAATTGTATAAAATGAATATAAAACGAGGACGCGTTCCCTTCGACGGCACAGCAGATGGGAAAATGAGAAATGTCGGGAGTGAAAATACGGAAATATTTTTAAATTAAAACAACAAGAAGGAAATCTTTTATCCTTTTAAATAATTTTATTTTTTATATGAACAGGAGACGAGATGAATGATTATGATTATGGTGATGATAAAATAATAATTTTTGTGTTTTACTTACTTTTGTATTGTGTACTAAAAAAATATAATAATATGAGGGAGGCTGTGTAGTACACAAGGAGTAGACTGACTTTGTTGCGCAACGATATAAAAATCTTCGTCTTTTCTTTGTTGGTTATAAAGATTAAACTATTACATAATTTTTTATGTTTTGAGGTTAAATTATATTGTTATTTTTATTTCATTACTTGTTGGTTTGTTATTTTTCAATTTAATAAGAATTTTGTATGTTGCATATTATCTATGCGAGCGGAATTTATATATTTTGATAAAATTATATTAATTTTTTAAAGCATAATTCTCAGAATAATTCCGGGCTCTTCAGTGACGCATTCATATAACCGAAGCAATTTTTAAAATAGCTTTGCGAATTTCGGGCGTTCAATTATTTTTCAAATGCTGTATAAGCTAGCAGAAAATTTCCAGCAGAATAAATGTATTTTTCTTATTCACCGCTAGAGGCATCACTATCACAAAAATGATTTTTTTTCTGCTGATATTTTTTGAAACCAGCAGAAATTTTTTGAAATTTTTAAGCAAATTAATAATTCTCAGCAGAATCTGAAAAATCAAAGAATTTTTGAAAAAAAGAGAAAATATATGTTTGAAAGTTTTGAAATGAAAAATGTGAATGTTTGTTAAAAAACGATTTGCGTATGGATAGTATATGGACTCTCAAAATATACTAAAATTACCATAATCATCATAGTGCAAATACAGTGAAACATAAAAAAATCACCCAGTTTGATAGCACTCCATACATTTCTGAAGTCATTTTAATTTGAAATGTTTTCAGTGTTCTAACAAAAGTGCTGGGAAAAACTCCCCTGGTTTTTAAAACTTTTGTTAAAAAACTGAAAACCTTTCATTTTAAAATGTCTTTAGGAATGTATGGAGTGCTATCAACCTGGGTGATTTTTTTATGTTGCACTGTATTTGCACTATAATGATTATGGTAATTTTAGTATATTTTGAGAGTCCTTATACTAAACATACGCAAATCCTTTTTTTTAACGAAAATTCACATTTTTCATTTCAAAACGTTTAATCATATATTTTCCCTTCTTATTAAAAATTCTTTGATTTTTCATATAATTTTCCGCTGAGAATTATTAATTTGCTTAAAAATTTCAATAAATTTCTGCTGGTTTCAAAAAATATCTGCTGAAAAAATTTCATTTTTGTGATAGTGATGCCTCTAGCGATGGATAGCAACACATTTTTCTGCTGAAAATTGCTGCTATCTTATACAGCATATTTTCCCACACCTTTTAATTTCTACGTCGTATTCTAGCACACCTCCTTCTCAACCCCAATGCGTGCCACCTTTGCACAACAGTTCGTCACGGCTTTTTGGTTCACTCTCTCTTTATCAATAAATTCCAGTGCCGGACCCACCCTCAACAATCGTACTGTAATCTTCAGCTGCGTCTCTCCAAAGGATCTTTACACTATTTGATAAGCCAATTTGTCCCACTTATTCTCTGCCCATAAACACTCGTCAAGCAGACCCGCACTCTCCGAGCTAGAACCAAGCGTTTCCTGGTCTTGGTTATTTCTTGAAGCCTCTGTATTTTTCAGCATTCCCGGTCTCTGTTCCCTTCGCCAGTTTTCATATCGCTTATCTCAGGAATTACCTCATCTGAAGGATCTTCTTTGACTTGTGATGTCATCTAATCAACTGTTGACTGTTGTAATTTTTCTGTGACTCCAATAGGTCTGTGCTACTTACTTTCCTTAACTTGAAATCCAGCTTGCTCAACTTTATTGTTTCAGTGTCTAACTTTCCTCTATAGCTGCCTCATAATTTAACGACAACGCCAATACTTAATTCATGCTTCATGCGCTAATTTCGTTACTTCCCTCTCGGACTCTGTTTGCAAGACATATAAAGCTTTCCCACGAATAGCCAAAATGAGTACGTTTGCTTGATACTGCACTTTAAAATTCTCGATTGCGATTTTGGCTTCGGATGTTGAAGGTTTCAAAATTCTCATTGAGCTTCCAGCAATTGGTTGTGTTGGGAACGTTTTATCTAGCTGGCTATCTCCAATAGTTTGCAAGGTTTGTGTTTAGAGACGGGCCTCAAAATGTTTAATTTTATTTTTAAACTCCTGATTTGTCAAACAACTGATTCGCTCTTCAAATACGTTTAGCTGGCCCTCGTTTTTTCCCTCAAGGGATTTTATTTCTCGTCTAAGCTGTTTAATTTGAAAATCTTGGATTTCGTCCAGTTTGTTATTTTGCACGCACTGCTGTTTGCGGTGGCTCGCTTGTCTAATTAGGTACCGAATTTAGTATTCGTCCCCTTTAGTTGAAGTGAGTGTTTGCATTATATCTCCCATGTCCAGAGTTGTTTTCTGTTCTTCTGGATTAGGCGGCTGAATTGAAATGGTTGTTCCTTTTTGATCTATCGCGTCGGTTACCTAATTAACTTCTTCTTACAAAGGCTAGACTTGCTGCTCATGATTTGAGGTAACTGGTGGAATTCCTGATGGCCCTGGCGTCGATGAAGATTGTCGCGATCTTCGTCCTCCGATTTCAGCATTCTCCTACATGGTGGTCTGCAGTCTCGAAATCAGCTCACTCTTATTACCTTCCGTTGAAAGCCCGAGGCTCTGCAGCTTGTCTCTCAATTGCTGTGATGTGTAGGTGCTTCTGACACCAAATAGTTAAGTTCTTCCCTGAACACTCTGTATATCGTTGTACTTAACTTTCCGGATCGCTTGTAGTACTCTAAAGGCTTTAGATTAACTTTGAACATTTTTCGGCCAGATTTGTGGTAATTTGTAATTCTCGAGCAGCTTCTAGTAGATGGAGCAGAATTCATAGATAATTTCACAAAGCCGGTACATTAAATTTTTCAATTTCAGAAATTAAGTGTGTATAAATTTTAATTTTGATCAATCAATCAGCACCGCGTCGAATTCTTATTAAAAATCCGTCTTTTTTTGACGAAAATAGTCAGTTCTGGTTAAATTTTGGAAAATTGATCTGGGTCAATATTTTTGCAAACTTAAATTAAAATCTTCTAAAATCTTTTTCAAAATATTTGCAAAAAACCAAAAAGATTATATGGAAGCTACACTGCCGCGATTTCCTCCAAAAACACTGGGAGCTCCCAATCAATGCAAAAACCTTATATATGAAATTTCAGCCCGATCAGAAAACCTGTATGGGCTATAGAGAGAAAACACCTCCATTCTGAAGCACAACACCTCGATTCTCACAGTCACTGACTGAAAAATGGTCTTAGACTTTTGACTTTGTTTTGAGTTTTGTCTTAATCACGACACTTTGACCAACAAGACGTTCGGAATACAAAATATGCACGCTTGAAAATAGACGGCTTCTCTTGGGCGCGACTTTTATTGGTAACGTTTTGCTTGGTCACGTTGATTCAGCTTACATCTTGGAAAACATAACAATTCACGTGCCATGCAGAACATTTCGAAACCGTGAATTTTTAGCACTTCTACACCATTCTACTAACTATGGAGAAAACAACCCCATTAATAGGATGACTAAATCGTTCAACTTAATTGACGACCTATTTGATTTTAATTTATCAAAGAACAACTTTAAAAATATATATATTGAAGAACTATTTTTTAAATTTTATTTGTCAAACTAAAATTTGGTTTATATTTTCTATTTTCTTTTTTTAAGTTTTTTGTTTGAAATTACTGTTTTAACTATTGTAAAGAATCTGAAATCATTCATGTTAATTACAAAATAGATTTCTTTAAATAAATAAATAAATAAAATAAATAAACTTTTCGTGTTCTGCGCATAATCTTAGCTGGCATTGGTCTTAAAAAAATGTCTTGCGTACATACACATTTGGTAGTCTTATTGGTCACAGACTACGCGCAGAGAATCAAACTAAAGACAAATAGTTTTTAGGGAAGGAGGGGGGGGGGTGAGTTTGTATTGGGTGTAATTGTTGCAGTCAACACCCGAATTTCTTTTACGACAAATGTACATAGATCTAGAATACACAACATTAATTCTCTAAAATGAAAATTGAACCTACCGCATTTGTGATAAAAAATAGTATTTTACCATATGATCAAAAACCATTATTTCTGCTTAAGGTCAGCTTTTGTTAAATAATTAATACTTCATTCCACATATTAAAAAACTTCCAACGGCAGCTGTCACTTTTATGTATCATCAAATACT
Organism: Nephrotoma flavescens; assembly: GCA_932526605.1. Lineage (NCBI taxonomy): Eukaryota > Metazoa > Arthropoda > Insecta > Diptera > Tipulidae > Nephrotoma > Nephrotoma flavescens. The sequence goes on from OW052220.1 coordinate 237,250,445, forward strand.
TGAAAAAAAACGAAAAATGTCCTATATGAGCTGCTACTTCCGGTGGACCGAGGACACAAATATTTTGTCAACAATGAACAAATATGACACAAATATGAAGTCAACAATTTTTATGGATACTACATATAAATAAAGTTTTTTTGTCAAAAATCGAACTTCTGCATAAATTTTGGAAAATTGTTCTGAGCCGATATTTTTGCAAATTTCATTTAGAATCTCTTGGTCTTTGAAATTTTTGGCCGTATGTCTTTACGTGCCTTTCAATACATTTTGCAAAAACATAAAAGTTTCTATGGAACGGGCGGAAATCACTTCGATTTCACCAAATCATACATACGTACGCACACACACACACGCACGCACAGACATTGTTTAAAAAGTATTTCTTTCGACGTTCTGGTGATAAAAATCACGGTTCAAAGTTCTTCGTGGTTTACTTTACTTTAGTTTACTATGTAAAAACAGTTTTTTGCAAAAAATCAACATTCTGATTAAATTTTAGATAAATGACCTGAACCAATGTTTCTGCAAATTTTATTTCATAGTCGATTTTCGTTCATAATGTTTTCAAAAAATGAAAAAACTCCTATTAAAGGTACCACTTAACAGCGCATGCCCAATAGAATTCCTTTAACGTTTTCCTTACAGAAAAGAATGAAATAAAAAACTTGAGAAATAAAAAATTTCTCAAGTTTTTTTTCATACTTTTCTGCAAGGAAAAGGTTAAAGGAATTCTGTTGGGGATGCGTTGTAAGTCTCACTTCGATCAATCAATCCGTTTGACTCAAACAGGGATGAATTTTTGTGTTGAACTCGAAAAAAATCATCTTTTTCGATAAAATTTGCAAATTTAACAGACACGTACGTGCGTGTGTGTTTGTGTACGTGGATGCATACGCACACCTAATGCCTGAATTCTCTCTACAGCACAGACGGTTTGTCTGATCTGGGTTAAATTTCATATTTAATTTTTTGAACTATGTCCGAAATCGGTCCACCGGAAGTGACTGGTTGCATAGGATCTTTCTCGTTTTTTCATCGAAAGTGACAGCTGCATATTAGTTTTTTTCATTTTTTGCATGTATTTTGAAATTTAGGCATATTATATTTAAAAAAAAACGATTAGTTATAAAAGGATTATAAATTAAGTTTTTAACAAAATTAGTTCAGGTTATATTTAAAATTTTGCCGGAAAGGACGATTTTGGATTGTTCCACAAACATTTGGCATATCTACAGACCAGGCGGATTGACTATTCGGAGTCAAACATCATACAAATTTTTTTCCTTAAATTTGGAGATCCATGCAAAATACGGTGGACATCTGTGTACCAGAAGTGGCTTTTTCATAGGAGCTTTTTCAATTTTTGCAATGAAGATTAAATTTTAAACAAGGGTTGCCCTTGTTGGTTTCTAAAATTTAAGCAAGAATAACGAGTTTTGATTATATTACAAGACAATTTTTTCTACAAATCCGGTAGATTCTATTTTTGAAAATTGAAGCTTAAAAGCTTAAAAGCTTTAAAGCTTTAAAAAATAGTTCTAGTGTATTTTTGTTTAAAAAATGCAATATGGTTTCGGTTTATCGTCTTTCCATATAACCGCCTGTGTCCACGATAGCTTGTGAACGGATGGAGATATCAACTTACTTTCTTCACTAAAAGTTCAAGAAATTCATGGTATAGAGCCCTATTTTATTTATTTATTTGTTTATTTAGCTACAATTCAATTAAGATTTGAGCTTTACATCAAATTTTAAGCTAGCAAGCTTATTTATAAGATGATGTGTAGCCCATTTAACTTCCAATCATTCGTGTCCAGAGCCACAGTTTTTCCGATTTAGAGCCAATCCTGAATAGCTAGGATTACAGTTCGGTGTATTTAAAACCAATTGGAATTATATGATCCGCCTGTTGTAAATATTCCGTTCATCTTTTAAAACTAGGTAAGGCTGGTGCAATTTATTAAATTTTTTATATGCACTCAGAAAAAAAATATGATGATTGCATTTACCATAATATCTTTGACTTTATCATACTATGATATGCTTGATCATTTTTCTTGATCTTCTTCATCATAACAATGATGATCACTCAAAAAAATTTCACTCAAAGAAGACCAAGAAAAATGATCAAGAATATCATAGTATGACAAAATCAATCATTTAAATAATTGTATTAAACATACAATGATGATATTATGGTAAATGCAATCATATTTTTTTTTCTGAGTGTGTGCAAAGCCTAATAAAAAAAATTAAGATTTAAAAAAAACGCGGCCACTCGACACAAAAGTCAAAGCCAACTCTCTTTTTGGACATTCTATGTTTAGGGTGTTCGGAGAAATGTAGGGCTTTGTTAACCCCCTCATTAAAGTTGATAGAATTTTGTTTTATTTTCTATTCTATTTTGGTTTCATAGAGCATTGAGTGTGTGTGGGTGGATTGGTTATGGGGGTGATAGGAGTGGTGGTATGGGAGGTGGAGGGGGTGGGATGAGGTGTTTTGGGTTTGGTGTGTTAATTTGGGATTTCCTGGATGAGGGTTATTGTGTAGGTGGCTACAACAATGCTTGTAGAGTTCGGCTCCGAACTTTTCTCATCTTTTTTATTTTTAATTTCGTTCTTGAAATAGCTAAAGAACGAGATTATTGTTAGGTTTTTATTTTGATTTGCCAAATGTAGCAACATTTGTTGGCCACACCCCTATTCCATCAGTGTTCAATCAATATTCGGCATATCTAAAATCCAGGCGAATTGATTATTCGGAATAAAATGCTTAAAATTTTAGTTTATTTTTAAGATCCTAGCAATTTTTTTTGTGGAAATAAATACCGGTTCAATGGAAGCTTTTAAAATTTCGCCGTAATGTTGTAAAGTTTAGCATTTATGGAAAAGGAAAATTAATTAAACGATTTAAATAAATTTATAGATTAAATTTTCAAGCAACAGGAGCTGACCTTGTCGGTTTTCCGAAATTTATGGGAGGGAGGGGGGGGGTAATTGTTTTTTTTTTTTGTTTTTGTTTTATTAAAGCACGCTGGCTTCTCATTTATTTTCAAAACGATTTTTTTTACATATAATGATAATAATATACAAAATGAAAATAAATGAGTAGTGTAATCATCACCGATTTAACGGCAGTATTGATCTACCCTTTAACAAGAAAAATTTGAAAAAAAAGTTATGAATATTACAAAAATTTAACAAAAAAATATAAAAAATATAAACAATTGAAACTAAAATTAAAATTAAACTGCATCAGACTAAAACTCTAAATAAGAAATCGATATTAGGGTGCTCAAAAAGCCAAACTTTAAGTAATTTGAGAAATGATTTTGAATTTATTTGTTGCCGTATGCTAAGTGGAAGTTGGTAAGCATGTGAAGTTAGCCCAGTTTTTCATCCCAGAAAAAAAAAATTTCCTCAAACAATACTATTTTATCTCATCCCAGTTTTTTCAATTTAAACTTGTATAAGACGAAAATTTTGTTTTTAATTTTTTTCTCAACAACAAAATATCCATCCCAGATTTGTTAATTTAATTGTTGTTTTTGTACTCTGCGTATGAATAAATGAAAATAATTTTTCGAAGTGAAATGATAATGATTGTATGTTTTGATTAGAGATAAGAACAATATCAGTCAATATATTGTTTCATGTTGGTAACAGTAAGGGCTTACAATGAGTAAGAGGGCAGTACCAGCCGTATGGTAGTATTGGCGCAAATGGCCAACTTCCATATGGCACCATAGAAGAATAACAGAAAATCAAGCCATTCTCCTAGAAATATAATTACGGCTGGTACTGCCCTCTTAGTCATTGTAAGCCCTTACTGTTACCAAGTCAAAACTGTATCAATCATTTCATAGAGAATAGAGAATTGCTTGATTTTCTGTTATTCTTATATGGGGCCATGTGGAAGTTGGCCATTTGCGCCAATACTACCATACGGCTGGTACTGCCCTCTTAGTCATTGTAAGCCCTTACTGTTACCAACTCAAAACTGTATCAATCATTTCCGGCAAATTATATTTCTAGGAGGATGGCAATAATTAATTTTTGTATTTGGCCATATGGAAGCTGGCCAATTGCGCGAATCCCACTATACGGCTGGTACTGTCCGATTGGCCACAGTTAGTCCGTACCATGGTTTATTCGAAACATAAATAATCATTTCCGGCAAATCATATTTCTAGGAGAATGGCTTGATTTTCTATTATTCATATATGTGGCCATATGGAAGTTGGCCATTTGCGCCAATACTACCATACGGCTGGTACTGCTCTCTTAGTCATTGTAAGCCCTTACTGTTACCAACTCAAAACTATATCAATCGTTTCCGGCAAATTATATTTCTAGGAGGATGGCAATAATTAATTTTTGTATTGGGCCATATGGAAGCTGGCCAATTGCGCGAATCCCACCATACGGCTGGTACTGTCCGATTGGCCACAGTTAGTCCGTACCATGGCTTACTCCAAACATAAATAATCATTTCCGGCAAATCATATTTCTAGGAGAATGGCTTGATTTTCTGTTATTCATATATGGGGCCATATGGAAGTTGGCCATTTGCGCCAATACTACCATACGGCTGGTACTGCCCTGTTAGTCATTGTAAGCCCTTACTGTTACCAACTCAAAACTGTATCAATCATTTCCGGCAAATTATATTTCTAGGAGGATGGCAATAATTAATTTTTGTATTGGGCCATATGGAAGCTGGACAATTGCGCGAATCCTACCATACTACTGGTACTGTCCGATTGGCCACAGTTAGTCCATACTATGGTTTATTTGAAACATAAATAATCATTTCCGGCAAATCATATTTCTAGGAGAATGGCTTGATTTTCTGTTATTCATATATGGGGCCATATGGAAGTTGGCCATTTGCGCCAATACTACCATACGGCTGGTACTGCCCTCTTAGTCATTGTAAGCTCTTACTGTTACCAACATGAAACAATATATTGACTGGTATAGTTCTTATCTCTAATCAAAACATACAATCATTATCATTTCACTTCGAAAAATTATTTTCATTTATTCATACGCAGAGTACAAAAACAACAATTAAATTAACAAATCTGGGATGGATATTTTGTTGTTGAGAAAAAAATTAAAAACAAATTTTTCGTCTTATACAAGTTTAAATTGAAAAAACTGGGATGAGATAAAATAGTATTGTTTGAGGATTTTTTTTTTTTTCTGGGATGAAAAACTGGGCTAACTTCACATGCTTGAAGTTGGTTAAATAAGGAAGGAGCAGTTACCAGGAAATATTTTCTAAAATGTTCACTTAAAAAATGTGGAACAACAAATGAGAACTGATCATTGTTCCTAATGTTGTATCGCACATTTGATCTCAATAATCGGTGCCCACTTCGCAAATAAAATAAACGTAAAACCTTATAAACATATAGATGTTGTAATGGTAAATTTTTAAAACTCAAAAGTAATGGCCATGCAGAAAGACTTAAAACACATGATACGAATAGCATATTTCTGAACAATAATGAGGATTTTTAAAGCTGAATGATAGCAACCACCCCAACACGAAAAAGCATATTCGAGCCTAGAGTTAATGCAGGCATAGTAGAATTTTAGCAATACCGATTTAGGAGCTACAGGTCTTAATAGATATAAGGTTCGTGATGCATTGTTGAGAGACTTTTTTAATTTATCGACATGATGCTTCCAACTCAGATTACAATCAACAATAATTCCAAGATACTTTAAACTCTCAACAGCTTCAATGGAAATGCACGAGCTGGAGCAATTAACGGCATTACGAAATCTGGAATGATACGTTAACGGTGAATGTAAAATACTGCCACTCAAACTAAAATGCATAATCTTAGTTTTGTCACTTAAAATTAAGAAATGCTGGGCAAACCATTTCCTTAAAACTAAAAGGTCCGCTGCAATTTTACGGCAAACATCAGTTTGTGAGGACCCACGATAACATAAGCTCATATCATCTGCAAAGGCAACAATCGTGCCTGCCAAATTTGTACTAAAAATTGAGTTTATGTAAATCAAAAATAAAAGGGGTCCCAAGACGGAACCTTGAAAAACACCAATGTTTAAAACATAAGGACAGCACATAGTTCCATTCACCTTAACAACATGATTACGATTTGCAAGATATGATTATCTAGTTTTGATTATACAAGACAGTGTTACCACAAGTTCGACAGTTGGGTGTTGGCCACAACAAATTGATTGCTACACACTTTCAAAATATTGGCAAAAAACGAAAAAGCTCTTCTGAAGGTTGGCAATTTCGGTGGACCGATTTCAATTACGCATCACATAGATCTCCCAATTTATAGCAAAACTTAAGTATGAAGCTGTACATCGATCAGTTTATTCGATTGGTCTTAACAAAGGCCGAATTTTTGATGAAAAACGATTTTTGGTCATAAGTCCTGTCCCATAGATGATATACTTTTCAAAATAATAGCAAAAAATGAAAAATTTAATATAGAAGCTGTCACTTCCGGTGGAACGATTTCCGCCTAAATTAGCTTTATTTCGTTCAATCAATCTGTCTGGGCTATACAGAAACGCAAAGAGTAGCCGAAAATCAGTCACACTAGAGACTAAATTAGAAGTTTCCCCTAAAATTTTAAAAATTTGTAGGGCTTTGGGTTTTGCAAAATCTATCAAATGAAACCCATTCGGAATAATAAGGAGAAAATAAAGGAACATTTGCAAGCAGAAGCATCGGCGCTAAATGTTCCACAATTAATTAGTACGTACTTACATTTCAAGAAAATAAGGTGTCCAAAAACGATTGACATTGCTCCTTGGCGGCAGGTGATGATTTTAAGCTAAGCCCCTTTTAATGTATATTTCAAAAATCCAAGACTCTTGGGGTCCAGATCACTTGGAGATCGATCGGCTTAAAAATTTCTTTTTCTCTAAACTGAAATTGTTTTTGCAAAACTTAAGCAACAAGAATTCGCTTATTTTAGATAATGCTCTAGGACATCCAGTTAATTTAGCTGAATTATTTCAAAATGTGGTTATTGAATTTCTTCCTAAAAACACAACGGCCTACGAATCAGGGTGTAATAGTTAAGTTTTTAGCATGTTTTTTGCGCTAAACCTTTTTACAACTGATTAACGTGACAAATGATAAATCTACGGTCACAAAATTTGAAAAAATATAACATCAAAGATGAGGTCGAAAGTATATATTGGCGATTCATGGAAAGATTCGAAATCAATCATAATGAAAGTCCTGTGGAAAACAATATGGAACACATAACAACGAATCAAATGTTTGTCGAAAATTAACGTTAAACGGTTTATCAAAAGCGCTTTCTTGCTTAGAACATGAATAAACTTCTTCTGCCAAAATGACCTCGACGATGAAAGAATCATTAAGATTTCATGAAGCGTTGATACAGTTGAAAATTGCTGTACGAATGTCCTTATAGAAGCAAATAAATGCAAAACAACTAAAGTAGTGGCTAAGGATTGTGAAAGTGATTAAATTCATCCTCGACACAATCATCCTGCCGAGTCGACTATTCGTCGTTTGGTGCGGGCCAAATCCGAGTGAACCGGTTCGATAAATAATCAAGCAACACCTTATGCATCACTGCAGTCAATTTGTTGTCATTCACAAGAACTTGGCACTTCTGTGACTTAACTTGATGAATTTTGCGTCGGGACTTGGATCTGCATACATATAACATCAAACTGACCCCGTTACTTAAGTTAAATGACCATAAACAACACATTTGTGGATAAATGGATATGTGAATAAGCAAAACTATCAGATTTGGGGCAAGTTCAATCTACAAGAGATACTCCAACACCAAATGCATCCCGATAATATCACTGTTTGGTGTGGATTTTGGTCTGGTAGAATCATCGGTCTTTGATTCTTCTAGAACAAAACTGGCATTGCCATAACTTTCAAGATCGTGCGATTTGGCGCCTTTAGATTTTTTTTCTTTGGAACTATCTTAAATTGTAGGTATATGTAAATAAACCGGAAGCAATTGATGCCTCCAAAGTCAACATAACGAACTCCGTCCAATAAATTCAGATAGATTTAAGGCGGTGATACATGTACAAATTTTGTATTTAAGGCAAAAAAAATTGCCTTGTACAAAATTGAGAAATGTTCAATTTAAAATTTTTGCCTATAAGTCGATTCAAGATGGCTGACTTTTAGCCAATCAGCGCGTATAATTTTTATGCCTTAAAGGCAAAATCTGTACATGTATCACCGCCTTTATGCGTCAAAGTTATCGAAAATTCCCCCATCCGAACAAGTGTCTCCAAACAAAGTGTCATCGAACATTTTAAAAAAATGCTGTATATCTCCCACACAACTTTTTTTATTTTCATTTAGAAATCGAGCGTCCTTATTTATTTATTTTTATTTTTTTTTATTTATTTTATTTCATTACCAGCTTAATCATTATAAATAAAATACATTGTGTGTAAAACATTATTAAAACTAACAAGATTAAGAAGGTAAGATAAGAGAACCATTGGATCAAATAGATCACGTGACTGGTCCCCTGATTCTAAGCCACAAAAAAATATTTGAATTCTATTTACAAAATTAAAATCAATTTATAGTCAAATTATTTTACAGTTAAAATTGAGAGAAACAAAAATTATATAATAAAATTATAACTACATCTTAATTACTACACATGAATATATTAAAACCTCTTAAACTACACCATTTAATTTTAACATATATAATTTTAAAACCAATAAAAACAAAAACAATAATATTTTAAACCAATAGTTGAAAAAGATGGTCAATATTTTTAGTTTGATGAAGCCATTCTTTAAGGTATATTGAAAAACTAGAGAAGTTGCCGCACTTACGAATATCCAACGGTAAATTGTTAAAAATGATTGGTGCAACGATATTAATAAAGTTTCTCCGTAGATCTAATCTAAACTTAGGAATATGTTTCAAGAAAGTATGATTTGATCTGAGATTATACCCTGCATGAGTCACAAAATTATTCCCACTTTTAACATAGAATATTCTAAGTACCTTGAAGACGAATATGTGACGTAGAGGAAGTATGCTGAGATTTTCAAATAATGGCCACGAAGGCGAAAAAGATGGTTTAAAGCACATTATTCTGATTAACTGCTTTTGTCGCACGTAGACAGGACGTAGTGTAGCATTGCAAGCACTACCTCAACATGATAAACCATATTGCAGTATTGAGTCCGCTAATGCAAAGTAAATCGTCCTAAGTAAATATTGCGGACAAAATAGCCGTAAGACATACATTTTTCTGGAGACCAATGATAGTCTAGTTTTCAGTCCTTGTGTGTGCGCTTTCCAATTTAAATCTCGATCAATAATAATACCTAGATATCGAAATTCATCAACAGTGTTCACTAAGAAGCAGTCATTAGGAGGGCATTGCGTGTTATTGTTTCTGCTGCATTTGAAAGTATGATACGTTGTCTCAAGATACAACGATGAGGTATCCCTAAAATGTAATAATTTCGTTTTGTGACTCAAAACAAAATTATGTGCTTCCAACCAAATAGACAAACTTTTTAAATCATGATCTATGAGCATGATATTTTCTTGATAACTTGGACTAGCATATGTAAACGAGAAATCGTCAGCAAAAGCAGTTGGAGACCCTCGAAATTGTAGTCGAAAGATACCGTTTACATACACTAAAAATAATAAAGGTCCTAAGACAGAACCCTGTGGGACTCCCACATTTATCGGTAACTCTTTACTTAATTGTCCATTTACTCTAACCAATTGCGTTCGCCCATGCAAATACGAGGACAACCAATCCCGGGTTATCCCTCTGAATCCACAACAATATAGCTTTTTTAACAATGTGCTATGTTGAACTCTGTCAAAAGCCTTTGTTAAGTCTATAAATAGAGTAGATACCTTGGACCCTTTATCAATATGTTCAGTTACTTGTTCTAGGAAAGATACAATAGCTTGTTCAGTATTTTTATTTTTCCTAAAACCATATTGGTCAGGAGAGAAAAAGTCTCTTTTTTCTAGGAAGAAAACGATTCTACTTTTTATGACTTTTTCAAATATTTTCGAGAAGACCGAAAGTAGAGAGATTGGTCTATAGTTGTTCATACTTGTTTTATCATTATTTTTAAAGATCGGAACAACTAAGGCTCGCTTTAACGATGTAGGAAAAGTTCCAGTTACCAAGCTTAAATTGAAAATAAAAGATAAGACATCAACTAAGAACCAGGACATTTTTTTGACAACATTATTTGAAATCCCATCCAAACCAGGAGTTGAATTATTTTTTAGCGAAAGAATTGTAAAATACACTTCTCCAGATGAAATTTCCGAAAAAACGCAACTATCTATAGATTGGTAATACTGACATATTATTCTATTTTTGTCATCATTCAAGAGGAGACTGGCAGCATTTGCATCACTAACACTAGTAAAGAACTCGTTAAATTCATTTGCAATCTGCACTGGACCAGATATTTTGCAGCCTCTTTGATTAACAATTTCTTTAATTTCAGCTGAATCAGGCTGTCCGTTAATTATTTCATTGACTGTTTTCCAATTTTTACGAGCATCACTACCATTGTTGCTGAACTTTTGAGAATAAAAGCTTTTTTTTGCTATATCAATTTGTAGGTTAACAGAGTCACACAGCGTCAAGCTATATTGTTTCAATCTACGGTTGCTGTTATGTTTTTTTGCAAGGCGACAAATATTATTTCTTTTACGTATAAGTCTCAATAGATCATCAGACATCCATGGCTTTAGCTTCGTTGACCTATTGGCAAACAACTTAATGGAAGTGCTTTTTTTAATATGACCTTTAAAGATTTTAATAAAATTATCGTAGGCCTTAGAAGCATCTAGGCAAGAATAAACATCAGTCCATACTTCATACAATAGTAGTTCCTTTAGCTTATTGAAATCAATCTGTAAAACTTCAAAGGTTCGCCGAGAATTAGATTTAATGTTAAAGGTACCTGTTATTTTAATTTCAATTAAACAGTGATCTGAAATTTTTAGGTCTAATACACTGTAAGAGACTACCGGAAAATACCTTTGATCAAATCTATGGAGTACATTATCAATACAAGTAGCTGTGGTATTTGTAATTCGTGTTGGTTCAAGAATATTATCCAAACCATGTTCCGATAATAAAATTAGCAGCCTATCAAGCATTGCGTTCTGCTTGAGGAAGTCGATATTAAAATCACCCATGATAATTAAGTTAGAGTGGGATAGACCTTCCAAAAGCCCACTGAATTCATCAATAAAACTGGAGATATCTGTATATCCCAGACGATAAATACAAATAATACAAACTAATTTAGAATTTATAAAGAAAGTCAGACCGACCGCGTTGAAAGTTTGGAAAAGTAGATTAAATTGTTTGCAATTTAGACTGCTATGGGCATAAACAGCAACACCTCCCGAACGTTTATCATGCAGGCAAGAAGTGAATAGATCGTACCCCTTTACACCATAATTCGCGACTTCATTGTCGTAAATCCAAATTTCAGACAAACCAATAATTTGAGGCTGTAGATTACCGGAGCCTATGTATACAAGCAGCTTATCTAAATTTTTCCTTATACTACGTATGTTTTGGTAAACAAGATTAAAGTTCATTGAGCTGCCCATTGAAATTAATAATAATCAAATTAATGTAACCATTCATAATAAATAAAATTATTTCGCGCCGCTTAATTAAATTGGTAAGACTACCGAGCCATTCATCAAAATAAAAATATCGATCAAATAAACCGACCATGTAGTGGTAAAAAATATTGTAGTGTAGTTGAGCCTTTAGACAAATGCCAAAATGACATTTATAAGGTTTTAATTCAATTCCAGTATGACAACAAGACAAAACAAAATTATTTGATGTCAAAAGAGAAAATAATAATAATACATAGAAAACATGTAAACAACAACAACAATGACAATAATAATAATAATATACAGTGGATAAAAAGTTGGAAATATAGTTGATGTGTAGTATGAATAAAATATTAATAATAAACAGAAATGTAAATGATCTAATTCTAATAAAAGTGAATATAAAACTATAATTACTGTGATTCAAGAGTGTGAATGATGATGATGTGAATGTGACCAGTGCTTCAGGTTCCTTTACTGGATGATGAACCATTTGGAGAATCATGATGTGTTGTCTGCTTATCCAGCCGAAAAATATCATTGAGACTAAAAATATGGTGGATTGTCGATTCAACTGTCTTTCGTAGAAATATTTTCCCATCTTTGGCCCATAAATACTTGTAGTTGTGTGCACGTTGCAGTTTCTTTGCTTCATTATATAATTTCGATTGAAATTTAGTGAAGTGCTGCATAACATAATATCCTGTTTGTGTAGCCGAGGTAGATGAACGACGATGCATTTTAAATTTAGTTAAGATATCATTCTTAATCTCAACAGAATTTAAGGTAATTATGTATGAATTTTTTAACTTTGATGTCGAGTTAGGAGTATGATACATTTTTTTTATTTCAGTTATCTCCGCTTCACAATTAATGTGTCGTATGGCTTCTGAGATGAATTTGGGGATATTGGGAACATCCATAGGCAAACCACCAATAACAATATTGTTCACAATTTCTTTCTGTGAAGCGACATCAAGTTGTGCCTCCAATATATTAATGCGTTCTTCTTGCTTAGTATAATTTTGTTGTATCAAATTATATTTTTCAGCTAAGATTCCATTATTTGCAGCAATAGTTTTGAATTCGATTTTAATTGCATCAAACTCGTTACAGATGAACACCTGAGATTTTTGGATGTCAGAGATCAATGATTTGACTTCCGCGAATTGTGTATCTATATGCATCATCAGGGTCCTGATTGCATCTTCAAATTTTTCATCAGATGTTTTCACTGTTTCTGTCGATGATGTTGCTGAAGGCTCACGATTGGAGGTGAATAACTTAGCACATTCAGGAGAACAAGCCCAATTAGATTCAGCTGCTTTTTTTATTTTAGCTGCTCCAAAAATACCCTTACATGGTGGGTGGTACATTTTCTGGCAGTAGCCGCACATCACAACCGATTGTTTTTGTGATATCACCTTCTTGCATGAGGATGCAGAACAAACCGAGTTTAGATGGAAATTATGAGACTCCTCCGCGTTTTCGTAAAAAGGCATTTTTATGACAACCAAAATCCACTTGGCGCGAAATATTTTTTTTGTTCTTTTTATTTATTTATTTTTTTGTTTCACTTTTGATAGACCCTTTACAAGAATAACACAAAAATAGCATTTATCATCAAAATTATCATAACTAGAAATTTTTCTAAATCAATTTTTATCGAACAGTTTTTGCCAAAAATCAACATTCCCACTTAAATCTTGAAAATTGATCTGAACTGATATTGTTGAAAATTTAATTTAGATTTTTTTAGTTTATAACCGAATTTCTCATTAATGATATACTTTTCAAAATAATTGCGAAAAACGAAAAAGCTCTTTTGAAAGCTCCCACTCCCAGAGACAAGAATTAAGTTTCACTCCGATTAGTCGCTCCGTCTAGGCTGTAGAGTGGCCAAAATCTTTTAGTTTGAGGTCACACACATAAACACAGACACAAAGGGGTGTTTTTTAACCGAGAGGTTTGACGGCGATATAACGAATGGTAAATCTGTAAAATTTCGAGGCCAAAATACTACGTAAAAGAAAGTAAAAATTTAACACGACAGTTTTAATTCAACAAGTCAAATTCCACAAAAATTGTATTATCAAAAATTCGTTAAAAATCGATGTTGCATACCATCAACGGTTACAATTTTGTCAGACGTGAATGACATCAAAATGTAATATCAAATTTATCTCCTTTATGTCTCATATCCTTTACCATTCATATTTTTATTTAATATACAGTTTTTTGTTTGTCGGTGGAGGACATTCCCATACATTTTTGGTTTTATGCATAAATTGGCTTTAATCCATATTTGTATGAATAAATAATCGGTGAATACATCAACGAAGGAGAGCAGTGCAGCTTACAAATATTCTTGTCATTTTGTTGGTTTGAATGACAAAAAAAAACCCAAAAAAAACTTATGTTTGACATACATTTATACAGCTTTGGTTTTTCTGCCATCCTTTCGATATCGGTCTGTGTACCATAGATACGTTGCAGTGGCGACACGAATCCTGTAAAACTAAGTTTTTTTTTTCATTATTTTGGTTGGTCGTTAGATTTGACATCAATTAATTACAGATTTTTTTAAATTATGATTTTTTTTGTTGTTTCTAAAATAATAAAAACGAGCCAGGTAAATTTGGAACACTGCGCGAGCTTTTAAATGATGTAATAATCATAATAAACAAAAGAACGAAGGTAAAAAGTTATATTTAGAGGAAATTTTTTTCTGTTTTATAATTTAATGAGTTTTGTTGTTGTAGATATTATTTTTCATTTTTTGGCGTAATTTTGGTACAGAAAAAAAGTTTAAATTAGATTTTTATGGAAATAAATTAAAACCAACCAAAAAAGAAACAAAAAAAATAAACTTTCGACCCAACAATTATTGAAATGACGGCAATTTTTCAATAACACCGTACATATTTTACATATGCCACCAAAAATTTATTCCAATCATGAATTAGTAATAAGAAGTAGATGTGGAGCCCAATGATAATTTTTCTAGAGTTCGCGATGTATATGCGGAAGAAAAACAAAGCAAACGGCCATTAAACTAACGTTTTTATTGTTGCACCAATTTCCGGTTCATAATCTATAATTTAAGCAATTTGAAGATGTAGATAGTTACAACAAAAAAAAACACAAATAAGAGGAAAACTTTTTATTTTACTCCTTCTGTTATTGTTATTTTTATATGCTACGAAGAATATTTACATTATTTATATTGTACAGAGCAGAAAGAAAACCTCTCATATATAAGAGTATAGTGTGCCGCTGTATACACAGTCATTGAAATAATTTTTATGATAGCAGTGAAATGAAAGATTTTAATCTTAACAGCTTTTCTTGTTTAATTACTTGACAGAATTAAAGACTTTTTCTTGTTGGGTCATTAATGTACATATTTAACAAAAAAAAAAAAAAAAAATAATAATAATAATAACAGAAATTATGTATACCTTTTAGTTGTTGGTGGGGCACCCCTCTTGCTTCTTAAAATTGCTTTTCTACGTCATTTGATGAAAAATCATGATAACATGAATTTTTTTGTTCTTGCTGGTGGATGCCCATTTGTCTAGTCTTAAGTTATTATAAAAAAATGGGGAAGTACAACACTGGTATGATGTAGTTGAGGCATCGACGGAGTTTGTTTTTAATGTGCTCATTATATATTAGTTAATCTGTAAAAGTATGAACGCTGTTAATGTAAAAAAGGTTTTTTTTCGTAAATAATTTTTCTTGTACTTTGTGATGATGACGATAATAACGGTGATTATGGAAGAAGTTTCATTGTGAACTTTTGCTTTTCCGGGCCAAGAATAAAATTATAATTAAATTAATTGATATGGTTGGGCCTGCTGAATTTTACTAAGGGTATAGATCTGTGTACTTAGGAGGTACGGGACAAATTTAACCCCAATTGAGTTTAAATTTTGGGGTTTTGAAGATAATTTATCAACCTTAAATAAAGTTTTAGTAGTTTAGCGGAATAATTTAATACATTCTCTGGGCTGGACGCAATGAATAAGGGAAGCTCGCGGGCTTCTTAAAAACAGCTAAGCCCAAGAAGGCTAATTAATATAAAGTAGCAGAATAATCTTACAATCGTAACAAGTTTCCTATCAAAAATACGAAACATAACCTTATAATATTCAGTTATATGATCCAAGAAAAGAAGTAGATGAAACAATCAAGGATGAGTTCAAAACTGAACCACTTATTAGCCACAATATCAAGGACACACAGAAAATGATTAAAATAATACAAGAAGGAGATTAAAATGCAAATGTTCCAATGTTCCGACGACATTGTAATATTATGAAACGATCTTCCACTGGCGTTGTCTTTCTGGGCCTTCCAGAGCCTTTCTTTCGTTGTGTACTGCCAATCTCTCGCATTTTTTTAATATTCCACGCGACAGTACTTTTAGGAATGTCTAATCTTTTTGCTATTTCACGCGTGGTTAAATTTCTCCCGCCAAAATCAACATATTGCTTTTACACTGCTCACTAACTTTCCTCTTTTTTTAACTAAAATTGCACTTTATTCTTTATTTGACTAGGATCACTTACAGAATAACTTAACATTACAAAATATGCACTATTTATACTCAAACAAAAAAAATACAGGCAATAAAACATCTGTACCCTAATGACGACCAAGGTAGGCGTAAAATAAAATAATTGCTTGACCAATTTTTTTGTACATCAGTTGCGGGGTTGTACTGGTATAATAAAACCAAAAGGCGGTCCAACAAAATATTAATACTAAAGATAGAACTTCAATAAATCAATAAAAAACCAAAAAAAAAGTAAAAAATCGGTGTTTAGTTTATTCCATTACTTTAACTCCAATCAACGTATTTTCAATATTTTGGCATTTTTCGGCGTTTTGCCCCTAAATTGCAAGTACATTTTTTTTTTCAAAAAATTACGTCATACATGTATTTAAAATGAAACAATAAGCTACTTGCTTTCAAAAGTTTTGTAATTTTAGCATAAAAAGGCTCCAATTTGCAATAAAATATGTTTGCCGATTTTTTTTCACAGCACTGTACACCTGCTTTTTCTAGTATAGGGTTTTCCAATAGGAATGATATAGTTTTTAAGTGACGTTTCGGCCATTTGTAATATGTCATGATCTGTCTTTTTTTGTTTCATTGTATTCAGTAATGTTTACAATTTCATCATGGTAAGATATACGCAAGAACAACGTTTACAAATTATTTAGTTTTATTATCAAAATAATCGTTCTCCAATTGCAACTTTTCGTGTGCTTTTGCCATTTTATAGTCGTAATAATCGTCCAAGTGTGCTCGCTATTCGTCGAATTGTTGAAAATTGTGAGCGTACATTTTCTTTACATAATGTTCAAGTGCCAATAAGACAAAGAAACGCTCGAAGTAATGCAAATATTGCTGCCGTTCAGGCAAGTGTTACTGAAGACCACAATTTGTCGATTCCAAGAAGTTCTGAAGAATGGGGACTTTCTCAAACCACAACCTGGCGGATTTCGAGAAAGGATTTGGGTTTGCATCCGGTATAAAATTGTTCTCACTCAATAACTAAAGCCATTGGACCACCATAAACGTCGTGAATTTGCTGATTTCGCCTTGGAACAACTTGAAAACGATAACGGTTTTTTTAAAAAAATCATCTTCTCCGATGAGGTTGACTTTCATCTGAGTGGTGCGGTAAATAAACAAAACTGTCGATTCTGGTGCGAAGAAAATCCACAAATTATTCATGAAAAACCATTACATTCACCTAAATTGACAGTTTGGTGTGGTTTTTGGTCTGGTGAATACATCGGTCCATATTTTTTTCGAAATGAAGCTGGTAACACCGTTACTGTCAATGAAGATCGGTATAGATCGATGATAACCAACTTTTTATGGCCGAAATTGGAAGAATTTGATCTTGACAACATTTGGTTCCAACAAGAGGGGACTACGTGCCACACAGCAAGTGCAACAATTAAATTATTGCGAGAAAAGTTTGGAGATTCGGTTATTTCAAGAAATTGTGATATTGAATGGCCTCCAAGAAGTTGTGATTTAACACCATTAGACTATTTCTTGAGAGGTTATTTGAACTCATCGGTCTTAAGCAATAAGCCAAACTTTCTTCAAGCTTTACAAGTCATTATTGAACGTGCTATTCATGACATACGACTTGATTTAGTGGAAAAAGTGCTCGAAAATTGGGTTCATCGAATTCGTTCCTGCAGAAGAAGTCGTGGAGGCCATTTGTATGACGATTTATTCAGAACTTAATTGTATCGATTGTACTTCACATTACATAAAAAACATTTCAGTTTCCTTAACAATTAGTGTTTTTTTTTAAAGAAATCATATCACTCTTATTGGAAAACCCTATATATTTCGTAAACTACATTCGATTTCCAATTTTTTTTTATTTTTTTTTTTAATGTTTATTTTTTGATATATAAATTAATGATATGGAACACATTTCAATTTTATAGACACATGTTCTGATAAATAAAAAATACATAAAAATTAATAGAACAAAAGTTTACATACAGTATCCAATTTTAATTAATTAAAATTATATTATAATAAATACAGGTAATCTTTTATTTAATATCGGGTTGGTTCTCCATCACCATCATTCACTGCTTGTAGACGGCGACACATAGATAATACTAAATTGCTGGTTATTTCGGGAGTAATTTCCGCCCAAGCTTTTCTCAGCGCATCCTTAAGTGTTTCCTTGTTGGAGATCTTCTCTTTTCGTAATCTCCCAAATATGTTCAATTGGGTTTAAATCTGGCGACTGGGCTGTTTAGGTACATTATACAAGAACTGGTACAACACTTTTCGAGTCCTAGCCTTTCAAAATATGTCTTCAAATTTTCTTTCAATATGGCCAAATACAAATACTAAAATCGATCCATAGGGGCCTACCATCAGACCCGAATATGTTGAATTTACTTTCGTCTGTAAATAAAATACTATTCCAGGATCCGATACCCTCCTTAAAATGCCTTCTAGCGGACTTAAACCTGAATTCTTTATTCTTAGCAGAAATTAGCAGTTTTTTCGTGCAATCCTGCTATAATATCGAAATCGTTTGAGTGCTCTACCAATAGTTTTTGAACTAATGTCCTTTCCTGATGTATTGGCGATTCGACCGACCAATTTTGGGCATCCTATTGCTGGATGTTGTACCACTATTTTCAAAATTTACCGCACATCTTTTTTGGATATCTATTTTGGGCGGGCACACCTTTGTTTATTAAGTATAGACCCTTACTCTTCACAGTTTTTAATTATTTTTTGGACAGTAGCACGACTGAGTTTCACAGTTTCAGCAATTTCACCAAATGATTTTTCTCTTTTCTTAATTGAAATATTAAATTCCGAATACTGGCACTGATTGATAGATATAGATAGAAATTTATATACATAAAATTTATTATTGCGAATAAATTTGAGATTTCTGGCTGGTGGTCGATCAGATTTTTATTTCGCTCGTTTTTGATACGTTACCAGTTTACGCAAGAGCAATAGACCAAAACCATTTGCATGCTTTCAGAATCTCTATTTCCTCTATCTAACCGTATATCTCTTGGCCTGATATCCTAAATGCACCTCACGTGTTAGAAAACAAAAAAAAAACTTTTGATGTAACTAAAGCCCAAACGGTGCAATTGTGATAATAAATTTATGACTAAGCATCAGCAAATAGTTTTTTGTATAGATTTATGTCGTACCGCCCAACTATCACAAACGTGACACTCAATTTTAGAGTTACTGGAAGTCATCGATAAATAGAAGATCGCATTATTTTGTGAAATTTTGGTGAGTTGATCTTTAAAACACCATAAACCAGATTCCGCAGTTTTATCCTTAAAAACATTTGGTTTTTTCGAGAAAAACCAACCTCACATTTGTGTGGTGTGGGCTTTCCCATATACATTACTCTGGTTGTTCTTTGTTGAATTAATTCGTATTATTTATTAATATTACAATGCCGTTTCGTGTGAGCCCAGATGAACCGACAAACTGATATCGTACTCGTCAAGAAATAACAAGGAAAACGTTTATCTTCAGAAATCAGGTTTTATTAAAAATAAAATAAATTTTATTTTATATATTTATAACATTCATGTATACATATTACCTCTGTACCTAATTTTCATCTATCAACTATCTACCTTTGGCAAAAACAACTAAAAAAATTGTATGGCGTGAAGTCTATGTGGCACATGCGTGATTGTGAATTTTTAATCATAATATTTAAATACTTAACAAATATAAAACTCAATTTTTGTATGATAAATTTATGCTTTAACATTTTATGAATGAATATACATAAAAATTGGAATTTGATTCTAATTTTGTATAACTAAAAACAATTACTTTCGATCCCTCGATTTTTCTCCTTTTCACATGATGAAATTTGTCATATAACCAAAATTTTTACCAACGCAATATTATTATACAAACTTTAGATTTTTTAGAACCGACTTATATGTGGAATCCAAATCGAGTCGAAGAATATTTTCAGAAATGTGTCAAAACGAACAAATTTTAACCCTGACGATTGTGACAGCTGTGCTTTAATTTATACTAAAGAGAATTTAGAAAAATAATTTTTGGCGGTACCATTTTTTTTTGTCACATACGGTGACATACAGGCTTTAAGCTGTACAAATAAAAAAAATTTTAACGTCATATATTGTAACCCTCACAATTGTGGTATCCGATCTACCGAAAGGGATATACATTATTTTCCATGTGCGCTGAAATCCAGTGGTAAACATGTGCACGTTTTTAGTCTCAAGGCATATAGGCGGAATAAGTCATATTCTTGTTTTGGTACACAGCATAACACTAAACCTGATCGTAAAATAGAAATGATTTTTGTGTATTTAAAATATTCGAGCTCAAAAAATAACTGTTTTGTAACTGTATCTTCTGATAATTATTTTTTTCGGGAAATTTTGAGTTATTTCTTAATATTTTCGGGCTGAGAGGCCTTTTCTTTTAGAAGAAATTTTTCGGGCTGGGTTTCGGGCTAACTCCACATACATAGTAAAACCAGTGGTGTGATTTTGTAACATCGTGATTTTGTAACATCGAATGCAATCGTGACTGGGATATACCATCATGACGACGGATCTAATTGCGGATTTAAACTTGAAGGAACGAAAAAATCTCCGGGCACTCTGAGCGTTTGTCCGTAGACCAACTCAGCCACGGAACAATTTAAATCTTCCTTGACTGCTGTACGAACTCCCAATAAAACGAGCGGAAGTTCTTCACTCCAATTAACTGTGTTGTCGCGTGCGATTAGGATTTCTTTTAGATTGCGATGGAATCGCTCGATAATCCCGTTAGATTGCGGATGATACGAAGTCGTTCTAATTTTATGTATTCCCAACATTTTCATCAATTCTTGAAATAGATTTGATTTGAATTGAGGACCCTGATCACTAGTAAGTTCTAGTGGAACGCCAAATCTAGCAATGAAGTTAGATAATAAAGCTTTCGCAACAGTTTGAGCGGTAGAATCCTGAAGAGGAATTGCTTCAGTCCACCTAGTGAAACGATTGATAATAGTAAGTATGTAGATGTTGCCATTTGATGGTGCTAACGGACGTACTAAATCGATGTGAATTTTGTCAAATCGTCCCGAGGGTAAATCGAATCTTTGAAATTCCGATCGAGTGTGCCTTGTGATTTTGGCTTTTTGACAATAAATTCAAGTTTTTGCCCTATAGGAACTATCCTTGTTCATTGAAGGCCAAAAGTATTTCGATGCTACTTTTTTTCTTGTAGCTCTAACACCTGGATGTGTCTAGTTATGAACACCGTCAAAAATATGACGTCTCATTGGTTCTAGGATATAAGGTCGAGGAGAAATGGTTGAAGTTTCACACCATATTGATCTCGATGTATTATCAGGTGAGACTTGCTTGAGTTTCAATCTTTTATTTAGCGGTTTCGAACCGTCTAAGTATTCTTTTAGTTCTGGATCTTGTTCTTGCGATTGAATTAATTTCTCGATGTCAAAACCAATGAAAGTTAAAACTGCGATATCATCAGGTCGCGAGACGCCACTCACGTGACGAATATCTATTGTGAACTGGGCAATAAATTCCAAATGACGAGTTTGTCTTGGACTTCGTTCCATTTTGGAATTAATTGCAGTCACTAAAGGTTTATGATCAGTATAAATTCTTACTTCTCGTCCTTCGAGAAAATGCCTAAATTTCTTTATTCCAATAAAAATTGCTAATAATTCACGATCAAAAGTGGAATATTTTTGTTCTGCGGGTGAAAATTTCTTTGAAAAGAATGCTAAAGGTTGCCATTCATGTTCGTTTAATTGTTCTAACACACCACCACATGCCGTATCCAGTTCTAATGCAATATACGGTGTTTTCTTTTGGATGCGCTAGTAACGTGCAGTTTGCGAGTGAATATTTTGTCGTCTCGAGAGCTATTTGGCAATCTGAAGGCCAAGAGAAGATAGCTTTTTTACCTAATTTAAGCAAAGAGTTCATTTGATTATAAATTGGCACTAATTGATCGGCCAAATGTGGTAAGAATCGTGATAATAATTAACCATACCCACAATACGTTGGATTTGACGGATTGTGGTTGGATGCGGAAATTCTGTAATCGCAATTATTCTGTCATTCGATGGTTTAATTCCATTACTAGTAATCTCGTGACTTAAGAAATTTAGTTTTGCCACATCGAACTCGCATTTAGCTAAGCGTATATTGATACCATAATCAGATAATCGCTTGAAAAGTATGCGTAAGTGTTCGACATGTTCTTCAGGTGTTTTGCTTGCAACGAGTATGTCATCGACATAAGCAAAAAGAAAATCTAAATCCTTGGTTACTTCATCAATGAAACGTTGAAATGTTTTACCTGCGTTTCTGAGACCAAAAGTCATTCGACAAAAATCAAACATTCCAAACGAAGTGGTTATTGCAGTTTTGAATTGATCTTCTTCTGCTACTGGAATTTGGTGATAAGCACGGCAAAGATCAATTTTAGAAAAAATGTTACATCCATCTAAATGTCTTGAAAAATCGTGTATGTGAGGTAGCGGATACCTATCTGGTATTGTTACTGCATTCAAACGTCTGTAATCGCCCCATGGTCTCCAATCATTTTGCCCCTTTTTAGGTACCATATGAAGTGGAGAACAGGTTGACGATGATGATTGTTTGCACAGGCCGAAGTTTTGCATGTGTTGAAAAGCGTGTTTAGCTAGTGAGAATTTCGTTGGATGAAGACGACGCGGTTTACAAAATGGAAGTTGGCCTTCTGTCACAATTCTGTGAACTACATTATGCTTTACGGGCAAGTCATATCTTGGTTCTTGCGTAAGTTCAGGAAATTCCTCAAGCAAAGATCCATATAAACCTTCGATATTATAAATTCGTGGTGATGGTGAGCTTACGGTGGAGATTGTTCCTGTGGTAGTTATGGTTGTTGTTGGGTCGATCAAGCGCTTATTCTTTAAGTCGACTGTTAAACCAAACTTTGCCAAGAAATCAGCACCAATGATGGGCTTATTTTCTGTTGCCACAATGAATGGGTGTCGAAATTCTCGACGAAGTCACAAGTTTAATAATAGGAGTTTTGTTCCATATAGGTTTTGATCAGTGATCCGTTTGCTGCGGTTAAATGAAGATGTTGGTCTTCAGTGAGATTTTTAAACGATGACGCAGGTATGACAGAAATGTCAGCGCCTGTGTCAATCAAGAAAGTTAAATTAGTATTTTTGCATTTTACAAATAAACGACGGACTATACGGATAATCCAGCATCTGCCGTAGTGATGATGGAGGAAATTAGTTTTTTTGATTTTCCACTGTCTTGAAAGTACAATTTGGTTTACCACATTTTCTAGCCATATTGCCAAATTTATAGTGATACCAACACATAGGGTGATTCACCGAGCGAGATCTAGAACTTGATCGTGAATGATTTATATTACGAAATCTAGATCTTTGTTGATTCACGCGATTCTCGAATTTTTAGAACCGAGTTTTCAGTTCATTTATTGATTTACATAATTCGTGTAAATCAAATTGACCATTTTGCATGCTATTAACATTTAGGGTATTTTTAAAGTCGGTATTTATTGTAGATATATGAGAATGAGACACTGGTTCGCAAAATGGATTTGTGAATGGATTGTTCATTCTTCAAATCCTATCTGCTGTTTCATATAACTTAGCAAGCTCGTCACCTTTCATGCCGACCAGTATTGCACCAATTGTGGGAGGTAATCTTGAGACCCATAACTTTTTTATTAAGTCAGATGACAGCGCGCTTGAGTCACTTGCCATTCGACTTAATTGCCGATGGAAACTTGAAGGCGATTGTTTTCCCATTTCCACAGCGTGCAATTCTGATTGAATCCGTCTCATTTCGGATTCCTCCGAGCGCTTGATGAGGGCATTTTTCAATGTATTGTATTTGTTTTCCAGTGGTGGGTTCAAAATCACGTCTGACACCAGACTTGATTGTGACTCACTCAGATATGATTGAACTGCCGTTCATCTGACGTGATGCGCACCGAAAATAGTTTAGACATTCACAGTTCTATCCCGCAACACCAAGCTAAGAATGTTGTAATTCGAATGTGAAATCATTGTTGATGTGCGGTTGCGAAACCTGGAAGGAACACATACACGATCAATAATAAGCTACAGGTGTTTGTTGATAAGAGAATACTGAGGTGCATAATAACATAATAACAATTGTTGAGCTCCTAAATGGATTGTCCCCATTGAGGAAAACATTGAACGACATGATAAGAAGGTATCTATAACGGAACCCACGAGAGAACAAGAAAGTCGGATGACGAGCTGTCGATACAACTCTGAAAGTCATGGGTGAAAATCAATAAAAAAGAAGCCAACAGAGTTAAATGGTCTAGTCCAGTAGACACCTTTTGCTCCTAAATTGGAAATAAAAGGGAAAAATATGTCGCTTAAAATATCAAGTGAGCCCTCGGTCATATCTTGCCATTATGAACCGAGGAACTTGTGCTCGTATGGTAATTTTTTGCCTTACAATTTGTTTATGCGTGCTAGTCGAAAACATCAGTGGATGACCCCGGGTAGTTCATTACGAAAATGTCATTCCTGGAAACGATCTGTTCTACTTTTTGTCCAATATCATTATTAGAGCTACGGTGCGGTCAGTCGTGCCTATAACTTTGTTTCTGCTCCATTAAAGTAACATTGAGCTATTGCAATATTAACTAGCTTTATTATGAGCATACCCTTACGAATTTCGGGAGTGCGTTACGGAGTCGTAATGGATTTCGCAAATAAAATTTTAAAAATTTACCAAATCTCTCAATTTAACAAATTCACGAATTACAAGACTGTATGCGTTCCAAATTGCTCGCGCTTATATTCTTATGTAGCGCTGTTCCAGATTATTTCATTTATATAAATAATCTATTGTCAATGTATGCGTATTTCAGCAGCAGCACACTTTACACTCTCTGCACCAATGTTCAACGTCTTTACGGCAATTGACCCAATAATTTCGGTACCTTATTATATATAATCCTTACAATGTCCTACAAAACCTCTCGTATCCGATTGGATGATAACACAATTTGAAAAGGGGGGTTGTTAGCCACGTCAAACTGTCTACCATATAGCCAACAGTTCTCTGCATATTACACAATAGTTTTTCTTAGTTTTTTAATTTTTCAAATGATTTTTGATGTTCCGTGTTCCACGCAAGGTTACGGCCGCCCCGGTGGCAAAGTGGTTAGCATGCTTGCTCCAGCGACCGGAGGTCCCGGGTTCGATTCCCGGTGGTGAAAAGGAAAAATTTCACGGCTGGTTTAGGATCAATGAATTAATCACTCATTATCCGAAATGAAAATATGATTATGAAACCTCATTAGAGGCGGCCAAATCCCTTGATGGGATATAATGCCAGAGAGAGAGAGAGAGAGTGTTCCACGCAATGGACTGTTTTTTCGGTATGACGATGAATGATATGTGCAACCTATGCGAAGTTTGATACAAATCGTCGATTGTAGGAGCATAATTAAAGTAAATTTCTTAGTTGGATAATTATCCTATGGTGTTGGCAAATCCATCTGATACAAACTTCTTTGAATTCATTCGCACACCATTTGTTTGACAGAATATGTCCCAAATAGTTCATCATAAGAAGATACCGAAAAATTGTGTTGATTCATGAATAACCTAAAAGATGAAGCGTTCTTCCGACGTGGTCTTCGTATACTGCCAGAAAAGGTGGGAATAAATTAGTGGCTAGCGATGGACAATAATACTTTGAGAAGTCATAACCTACCGTTCTTTTACAATAAATGTCCAATGTTTGATAGAAACGGCAGAGACTATACCAAATATGTTCATTAGAATGTCATTTTGACATTTTCGAGAACACTATAAATCGCAAATATCGTTATGAATATTCACCACGAAGCTTAAAATCAATTTCTGGGGATTTAAATAAATCCATTACACATCCTCAAAATCAACACTGTCTATCTTTAAATTTCATTGATTTTATTATTAAGGTGTGCGATTATAAGCTTTAGGTGGAAATGAAAATGCAACGGAAGTAGAATCCCATAACCTACCTATGTAGAAAAATAACCATTATATTCCATGGAGAGACAATAGATAAAGTCAATTAAAAGCTTTAGAATAAAAATAAATTGATGTACATTTGTGTGACATATAATCGGATTAAAACATGTGAAATTTAAAAATCTGTTTTTTTCACTCCGTTCTAACAATTTTCCAATAACTTCTACACCAACACATGATGTATGGTACACATAACGAAGAGATGATGGAAATATTTGGAAAATCTCTTGTGACTTTTTGATTTTTATGTTTTCAATTTGTATCTCCTGAGTTTATTATGGTCAATTAGAATCTGCTCTATGTGATCAAATTTTCTGCTAATCCTAAAATATCGGCTATCGCATGAAGGTATCAAATATAATAAAACCACGTTGATTGTGTAGAAGTAGCAAATTAAGGAAAAATTGTCTGTTTCGACCTAATTTAAACGGACTGTTATTCTAAATTAAATAACCTTTCATTATTGGTACAATATACTATGATTTGAAACAAAAAAAATTTCGGTTTCAAACAAAAGTGCATTTGTCCGGGTAAAAATACAGTCGAATTCAATCGACGATTAAACGAAAACGGGTCGTTGTTTCGACCTAATTTAAACGGACTGTTATTCAAAATTAAATAACCTTTCATTATTGGTACAATATACTATGATTTGAAACAAAAAAAAGTTCGGTTTCAAACAAAAATGCATTTGTCCGGGTAAAAATACAGTCGAATTCAATCGACGATTAAACGAAAACGGGTCGTTGTTTCGACCTAATTTAAACGGACTGTTATTCAAAATCAAATAACCTTTCATTATTGGTACAATATACTATGATTTGAAACAAAAAAAATTTCGGTTTCAAACAAAAGTGCATTTGTCCGGGTAAAAATACAGTCGAATTCAATCGACGATTACTCGAAAACGGGTCGTTGTTTCGACCTAATTTAAACGGACTGTTATTCAAAATTAAATAACCTTTCATTATTGGTACAATATACTATGATTTGAAACAAAAAAAATTTCGGTTTCAAACAAAAGTGCATTTGTCCGGGTAAAAATACAGTCGAATTCAATCGACGATTACACGAAAACGGGTCGTTCTTTCGACCTAATTTAAACGGACTGTTATTCAAAATTCAATAACCTTTCATTATTGGTACAATATACTATGATTTGAAACAAAAAAATTTTCAGTTTCAAACAAAAGTGCATTTGTCCGGGTAAAAATACAGTCGAATTCAATCGACGATTAAACGAAAACGGGTCGTTGTTTCGACCTAATTTAAACGGACTGTTATTCAAAATTCAATAACCTTTCATTATTGGTACAATATACTATGATTTGATACAAAAAAAATTTCGGTTTCAAACAAAAGTGCATTTGTCCGGGTAAAAATACAGTCGAATTCAATCGACGATTACACGAAAACGGGTCGTTCTTTCGACCTAATTTAAACGGACTGTTATTCAAAATTCAATAACCTTTCATTATTGGTACAATATACTATGATTTGAAACAAAAAAATTTTCAGTTTCAAACAAAAATGCATTTGTCCGGGTAAAAATACAGTCGAATTCAATCGACGATTAAACGAAAACGGGTCGTTGTTTCGACCTAATTTAAACGGACTGTTATTCAAAATCAAATAACCTTTCATTATTGGTACAATATACTATGATTTGAAACAAAAAAAATTTCGGTTTCAAACAAAAGTGCATTTGTCCGGGTAAAAATACAGTCGAATTCAATCGACGATTACTCGAAAACGGGTCGTTGTTTCGACCTAATTTAAACGGACTGTTATTCAAAATTAAATAACCTTTCATTATTGGTACAATATACTATGATTTGAAACAAAAAAAATTTCGGTTTCAAACAAAAGTGCATTTGTCCGGGTAAAAATACAGTCGAATTCAATCGACGATTACACGAAAACGGGTCGTTCTTTCGACCTAATTTAAACGGACTGTTATTCAAAATTCAATAACCTTTCATTATTGGTACAATATACTATGATTTGAAACAAAAAAATTTTCAGTTTCAAACAAAAGTGCATTTGTCCGGGTAAAAATACAGTCGAATTCAATCGACGATTAAACGAAAACGGGTCGTTGTTTCGACCTAATTTAAACGGACTGTTATTCAAAATTCAATAACCTTTCATTATTGGTACAATATACTATGATTTGATACAAAAAAATTTTCGGTTTCAAACAAAAGTGCATTTGTCCGGGTAAAAATACAGTCGAATTCAATCGACGATTACACGAAAACGGGTCGTTCTTTCGACCTAATTTAAACGGACTGTTATTCAAAATTCAATAACCTTTCATTATTGGTACAATATACTATGATTTGAAACAAAAAAATTTTCGGTTTCAAACAAAAGTGCATTTGTCCGGGTAAAAATACAGTCGAATTCAATCGACGATTACACGAAAACGGGTCGTTGTTTCGACCTAATTTAAACGGACTGTTATTCAAAATTCAATAAACTTTCATTATTGGTACAATATACTATGATTTGATACAAAAAAAATTTCGGTTTCAAACAAAAGTGCATTTGTCCGGGTAAAAATACATTCGAATTCAATTGACGATTACACGAAAACGGGTCGTTATTTCGACCTAATTTAAACGGACTGTTATTCAAAATTCAATAACCTTTCATTATTGGTACAATATACTATGATTTGATACAAAAAAATTTCGGTTTCAAACAAAAGTGCATTTGTCCGGGTAAAAATACATTCGAATTCAATTGACGATTACACGAAAACGGGTCGTTGTTTCGACCTAATTTAAACGGACTGTTATTCAAAATTCAATAACCTTTCATTATTGGTACAATATACTATGATTTGAAATAAAAAAATTGTCGGTTTCAAACAAAAGTGCATTTGTCCGGGTAAAAATACAGTCGAATTCAATCGACGATTACACGAAAACGGGTCGTTGTTTCGACCTAATTTAAACGGACTGTTATTCAAAATTCAATAGCCTTTCATTATTGGTACAATATACTATGATTTGAAACAAAAAAATTTTCAGTTTCAAACAAAAGTGCATTTGTCCGGGTAAAAATACAGTCGAATTCAATCGACGATTACACGAAAACGGGTCGTTGTTTCGACCTAATTTAAACGGACTGTTATTCAAAATTCAATAACCTTTCATTATTGGTACAATATACTATGATTTGAAACAAAAAAATTTTCAGTTTCAAACAAAAGTGCATTTGTCCGGGTAAAAATACAGTCGAATTCAATCGACGATTACACGAAAACGGGTCGTTGTTTCGACCTAATTTAAACGGACTGTTATTCAAAATTCAATAACCTTTCATTATTGGTACAATATACTATGATTTGATACAAAAAAAAATCGGTTTCAAACAAAAGTGCATTTGTCCGGGTAAAAATACAGTCGAACTCAATCGACGATTACACGAAAACGGGTCGTTGTTTCGACCTAATTTAAACGGACTGTTATTCAAAATTCAATAACCTTTCATTATTGGTACAATATACTATGTTTTGAAACAAAAAAATTTTCGGTTTCAAACAAAAGTGCATTTGTCCGGGTAAAAATACAGTCGAATTCAATCGACGATTACACGAAAACGGGTCGTTCTTTCGACCTAATTTAAACGGACTGTTATTCAAAATTCAATAACCTTTCATTATTGGTACAATATACTATGATTTGAAATAAAAAAATTGTCGGTTTCAAACAAAAGTGCATTTGTCCGGGTAAAAATACAGTCGAATTCAATCGACGATTACACGAAAACGGGTCGTTGTTTCGACCTAATTTAAACGGACTGTTATTCAAAATTCAATAACCTTTCATTATTGGTACAATATACTATGATTTGAAACAAAAAAATTTTCAGTTTCAAACAAAAGTGCATTTGTCCGGGTAAAAATACAGTCGAATTCAATCGACGATTACACGAAAACGGGTCGTTGTTTCGACCTAATTTAAACGGACTGTTATTCAAAATTCAATAACCTTTCATTATTGGTACAATATACTATGATTTGATACAAAAAAAATTCGGTTTCAAACAAAAGTGCATTTGTCCGGGTAAAAATACAGTCGAACTCAATCGACGATTACACGAAAACGGGTCGTTGTTTCGACCTAATTTAAACGGACTGTTATTCAAAATTCAATAACCTTTCATTATTGGTACAATATACTATGTTTTGAAACAAAAAAATTTTCGGTTTCAAACAAAAGTGCATTTGTCCGGGTAAAAATACAGTCGAATTCAATCGACGATTACACGAAAACGGGTCGTTCTTTCGACCTAATTTAAACGGACTGTTATTCAAAATTCAATAACCTTTCATTATTGGTACAATATACTATGATTTGAAACAAAAAAATTTTCGGTTTCAAACAAAAGTGCATTTGTCCGGGTAAAAATACAGTCGAATTCAATCGACGATTACACGAAAACGGGTCGTTGTTTCGACCTAATTTAAACGGACTGTTATTCAAAATTCAATAACCTTTCATTATTGGTACAATATACTATGATTTGAAACAAAAAAATTTTCGGTTTCAAACAAAAGTGCATTTGTCCGGGTAAAAATACAGTCGAATTCAATCGACGATTACACGAAAACGGGTCGTTGTTTCGACCTAATTTAAACGGACTGTTATTCAAAATTCAATAGCCTTTCATTATTGGTACAATATACTATGATTTGAAACAAAAAAATTTTCAGTTTCAAACAAAAGTGCATTTGTCCGGGTAAAAATACAGTCGAATTCAATCGACGATTACACGAAAACGGGTCGTTGTTTCGACCTAATTTAAACGGACTGTTATTCAAAATTCAATAACCTTTCATTATTGGTACAATATACTATGATTTGAAACAAAAAAATTTTCAGTTTCAAACAAAAGTGCATTTGTCCGGGTAAAAATACAGTCGAATTCAATCGACGATTACACGAAAACGGGTCGTTGTTTCGACCTAATTTAAACGGACTGTTATTCAAAATTCAATAACCTTTCATTATTGGTACAATATACTATGATTTGATACAAAAAAAATTCGGTTTCAAACAAAAGTGCATTTGTCCGGGTAAAAATACAGTCGAACTCAATCGACGATTACACGAAAACGGGTCGTTGTTTCGACCTAATTTAAACGGACTGTTATTCAAAATTCAATAACCTTTCATTATTGGTACAATATACTATGTTTTGATACAAAAAAATTTTCGGTTTCAAACAAAAGTGCATTTGTCCGGGTAAAAATACAGTCGAATTCAATCGACGATTACACGAAAACGGGTCGTTCTTTCGACCTAATTTAAACGGACTGTTATTCAAAATTCAATAACCTTTCATTATTGGTACAATATACTATGATTTGAAACAAAAAAATTTTCGGTTTCAAACAAAAGTGCATTTGTCCGGGTAAAAATACAGTCGAATTCAATCGACGATTACACGAAAACAGGTCGTTGTTTCGACCTAATTTAAACGGACTGTTATTCAAAATTCAATAACCTTTCATTATTGGTACAATATACTATGATTTGAAACAAAAAAATTTTCGGTTTCAAACAAAAGTGCATTTGTCCGGGTAAAAATACAGTCGAATTCAATCGACGATTACACGAAAACGGGTCGTTGTTTCGACCTAATTTAAACGGACTGTTATTCAAAATTCAACAACCTTTCATTATTGGTACAATATACTATGATTTGAAACAAAAAAATTGTCGGTTTCAAACAAAAGTGCATTTGTCCGGGTAAAAATACACTCGAATTCAATCGACGATTACACGAAAACGAGTCGTTGTTTCGACCTAATTTAAACGGACTGTTATTCAAAATTAAATAACCTTTCATTATTGGTACAATATACTATGATTTGAAAGAAAAAAATTTTCGGTTTCAAACAAAAGTGCATTTGTCCGGGTAAAAAATACAGTCGAATTCAATCGACGATTACACGAAAACGAGTCGTTGTTTCGACCTAATTTAAACGGACTGTTATTCAAAATTAAATAACCTTTCATTATTGGTACAATATACTATGATTTGAAAGAAAAAAATTTTCGGTTTCAAACAAAAGTGCATTTGTCCGGGTAAAAATACAGTCGAATTCAATCGACGATTACACGAAAACGAGTCGTTGTTTCGACCTAATATAAACGGACTGTTATTCAAAATTAAATAACCTTTCATTATTGGTACAATATACTATGATTTGAAAGAAAAAAATTTTCGGTTTCAAACAAAAGTGCATTTGTCCGGGTAGAAATACAGTTGAATTCAATCGACGATTACACGAAAACGAGTCGTTGTTTCGACCTAATTTAAACGGACTGTTATTCAAAATTAAATAACCTTTCATTATTGGTACAATATACTATGATTTGAAAGAAAAAAATTTTCGGTTTCAAACAAAAGTGCATTTGTCCGGGTAAAAATACAGTTGAATTCAATCGACGATTACACGAAAACGGGTCGTTGTTTCGACCTAATTTAAACGGAGTGTTATTCAAAATTAAATAACCTTTCATTATTGGTACAATATACTATGATTTGAAAGAAAAAAATTTTCGGTTTCAAACAAAAGTGCATTTGTCCGGGTAAAAATACAGTCGAATTCAATCGACGATTACACGAAAACGGGTCGTTGTTTCGACCTAATATAAACGGACTGTTATTCAAAATTAAATAACCTTTCATTATTGGTACAATATACTATGATTTGAAACAAAAAAATTTTCGGTTTCAAACAAAAGTGAATTTGTCCGGGTAAAAATACAGTCGAATTCAATCGACGATTACACGAAAACGAGTCGTTGTTTCGACCTAATTTAAACGGACTGTTATTCAAAATTAAATAACCTTTCATTATTGGTACAATATACTATGATTTGAAAGAAAAAAAATTTCGGTTTCAAACAAAAGTGCATTTGTCCGGGTAAAAATACAGTCGAATTCAATCGACGATTACACGAAAACGAGTCGTTGTTTCGACCTAATTTAAACGGACTGTTATTCAAAATTAAATAACCTTTCATTATTGGTACAATATACTATGATTTGAAAGAAAAAAATTTTCGGTTTCAAACAAAAGTGCATTTGTCCGGGTAAAAATACAGTCGAATTCAATCGACGATTACACGAAAACGAGTCGTTGTTTCGACCTAATTTAAACGGACTGTTATTCAAAATTAAATAACCTTTCATTATTGGTACAATATACTATGATTTGAAAGAAAAAAATTTTCGGTTTCAAACAAAATTGCATTTGTCCGGGTAAAAATACAGTCGAATTCAATCGACGATTACACGAAAACGAGTCGTTGTTTCGACCTAATTTAAACGGACTGTTATTCAAAATTAAATAACCTTTCATTATTGGTACAATATACTATGATTTGAAACAAAAAAATTTTCGGTTTCAAACAAAAGTGCATTTGTCCGGGTAAAAATACAGTCGAATTCAATCGACGATTACACGAAAACGAGTCGTTGTTTCGGCCTAATTTAAACGGACTGTTATTCAAAATTAAATAACCTTTCATTATTGGTACAATATACTATGATTTGAAAGAAAAAAATTTTCGGTTTCAAACAAAAGTGCATTTGTCCGGGTAAAAATACAGTTGAATTCAATCGACGATTACACGAAAACGGGTCGTTGTTTCGACCTAATTTAAACGGACTGTTATTCAAAATTAAATAACCTTTCATTATTGGTACAATATACTATGATTTGAAAGAAAAAAAATTTCGGTTTCAAACAAAAGTGCATTTGTCCGGGTAAAAATACACTCGAATTCAATCGACGATTACACGAAAACGAGTCGTTGTTTCGACCTAATTTAAACGGACTGTTATTCAAAATTAAATAACCTTTCATTATTGGTACAATATACTATGATTTGAAAGAAAAAAATTTTCGGTTTCAAACAAAAGTGCATTTGTCCGGGTAAAAATACAGTCGAATTCAATCGACGATTACACGAAAACGAGTCGTTGTTTCGACCTAATTTAAACGGACTGTTATTCAAAATTAAATAACCTTTCATTATTGGTACAATATACTATGATTTGAAAGAAAAAAATTTTCGGTTTCAAACAAAAGTGCATTTGTCCGGGTAAAAATACAGTCGAATTCAATCGACGATTACACGAAAACGAGTCGTTGTTTCGACCTAATTTAAACGGACTGTTATTCAAAATTAAATAACCTTTCATTATTGGTACAATATACTATGATTTGAAAGAAAAAAATTTTCGGTTTCAAACAAAAGTGCATTTGTCCGGGTAGAAATACAGTTGAATTCAATCGACGATTACACGAAAACGAGTCGTTGTTTCGACCTAATTTAAACGGACTGTTATTCAAAATTAAATAACCTTTCATTATTGGTACAATATACTATGATTTGAAACAAAAAAATTTTCGGTTTCAAACAAAAGTGCATTTGTCCGGGTAAAAATACAGTCGAATTCAATCGACGATTACACGAAAACGGGTCGTTGTTTCGACCTAATATAAACGGACTGTTATTCAAAATTAAATAACCTTTCATTATTGGTACAATATACTATGATTTGAAACAAAAAAATTTTCGGTTTCAAACAAAAGTGAATTTGTCCGGGTAAAAATACAGTCGAATTCAATCGACGATTACACGAAAACGAGTCGTTGTTTCGACCTAATTTAAACGGACTGTTATTCAAAATTAAATAACCTTTCATTATTGGTACAATATACTATGATTTGAAAGAAAAAAATTTTCGGTTTCAAACAAAAGTGCATTTGTCCGGGTAAAAATACAGTCGAATTCAATCGACGATTACACGAAAACGAGTCGTTGTTTCGACCTAATTTAAACGGACTGTTATTCAAAATTAAATAACCTTTCATTATTGGTACAATATACTATGATTTGAAAGAAAAAAATTTTCGGTTTCAAACAAAAGTGCATTTGTCCGGGTAAAAATACA
Source organism: Nephrotoma flavescens (assembly GCA_932526605.1). Classification (NCBI taxonomy): domain Eukaryota; kingdom Metazoa; phylum Arthropoda; class Insecta; order Diptera; family Tipulidae; genus Nephrotoma; species Nephrotoma flavescens. Next base: position 237,285,748 of record OW052220.1, read on the forward strand.
GTCGAATTCAATCGACGATTACACGAAAACGGGTCGTTGTTTCGACCTAATATAAACGGACTGTTATTCAAAATTAAATAACCTTTCATTATTGGTACAATATACTATGATTTGAAACAAAAAAATTTCGGTTTCAAACAAAAGTGCATTTGTCCGGGTAAAAATACACTCGAATTCAATCGACGATTACACGAAAACGAGTCGTTGTTTCGACCTAATTTAAACGGACTGTTATTCAAAATTAAATAACCTTTCATTATTGGTACAATATACTATGATTTGAAAGAAAAAAATTTTCGGTTTCAAACAAAAGTGCATTTGTCCGGGTAAAAATACAGTTGAATTCAATCGACGATTACACGAAAACGGGTCGTTGTTTCGACCTAATTTAAACGGAGTGTTATTCAAAATTAAATAACCTTTCATTATTGGTACAATATACTATGATTTGAAAGAAAAAAATTTTCGGTTTCAAACAAAAGTGCATTTGTCCGGGTAAAAATACAGTCGAATTCAATCGACGATTACACGAAAACGGGTCGTTGTTTCGACCTAATATAAACGGACTGTTATTCAAAATTAAATAACCTTTCATTATTGGTACAATATACTATGATTTGAAACAAAAAAATTTTCGGTTTCAAACAAAAGTGAATTTGTCCGGGTAAAAATACACTCGAATTCAATCGACGATTACACGAAAACGAGTCGTTGTTTCGACCTAATTTAAACGGACTGTTATTCAAAATTAAATAACCTTTCATTATTGGTACAATATACTATGATTTGAAAGAAAAAAATTTTCGGTTTCAAACAAAAGTGCATTTGTCCGGGTAAAAATACAGTCGAATTCAATCGACGATTACACGAAAACGAGTCGTTGTTTCGACCTAATTTAAACGGACTGTTATTCAAAATTAAATAACCTTTCATTATTGGTACAATATACTATGATTTGAAAGAAAAAAATTTTCGGTTTCAAACAAAAGTGCATTTGTCCGGGTAAAAATACAGTCGAATTCAATCGACGATTACACGAAAACGAGTCGTTGTTTCGACCTAATTTAAACGGACTGTTATTCAAAATTAAATAACCTTTCATTATTGGTACAATATACTATGATTTGAAACAAAAAAATTTTCGGTTTCAAACAAAAGTGCATTTGTCCGGGTAAAAATACAGTCGAATTCAATCGACGATTACACGAAAACGAGTCGTTGTTTCGACCTAATTTAAACGGACTGTTATTCAAAATTAAATAACCTTTCATTATTGGTACAATATACTATGATTTGAAAGAAAAAAATTTTCGGTTTCAAACAAAAGTGCATTTGTCCGGGTAAAAATACAGTCGAATTCAATCGACGATTACACGAAAACGAGTCGTTGTTTCGACCTAATTTAAACGGACTGTTATTCAAAATTAAATAACCTTTCATTATTGGTACAATATACTATGATTTGAAAGAAAAAAATTTTCGGTTTCAAACAAAAGTGCATTTGTCCGGGTAAAAATACAGTCGAATTCAATCGACGATTACACGAAAACGAGTCGTTGTTTCGACCTAATTTAAACGGACTGTTATTCAAAATTAAATAACCTTTCATTATTGGTACAATATACTATGATTTGAAAGAAAAAAATTTTCGGTTTCAAACAAAAGTGCATTTGTCCGGGTAAAAATACAGTCGAATTCAATCGACGATTACACGAAAACGAGTCGTTGTTTCGACCTAATTTAAACGGACTGTTATTCAAAATTAAATAACCTTTCATTATTGGTACAATATACTATGATTTGAAAGAAAAAAATTTTCGGTTTCAAACAAAAGTGCATTTGTCCGGGTAAAAATACAGTCGAATTCAATCGACGATTACACGAAAACGAGTCGTTGTTTCGACCTAATTTAAACGGACTGTTATTCAAAATTAAATAACCTTTCATTATTGGTACAATATACTATGATTTGAAAGAAAAAAATTTTCGGTTTCAAACAAAAGTGCATTTGTCCGGGTAAAAATACAGTCGAATTCAATCGACGATTACACGAAAACGGGTCGTTGTTTCGACCTAATATAAACGGACTGTTATTCAAAATTAAATAACCTTTCATTATTGGTACAATATACTATGATTTGAAACAAAAAAATTTTCGGTTTCAAACAAAAGTGAATTTGTCCGGGTAAAAATACACTCGAATTCAATCGACGATTACACGAAAACGAGTCGTTGTTTCGACCTAATTTAAACGGACTGTTATTCAAAATTAAATAACCTTTCATTATTGGTACAATATACTATGATTTGAAAGAAAAAAATTTTCGGTTTCAAACAAAAGTGCATTTGTCCGGGTAAAAATACAGTCGAATTCAATCGACGATTACACGAAAACGAGTCGTTGTTTCGACCTAATTTAAACGGACTGTTATTCAAAATTAAATAACCTTTCATTATTGGTACAATATACTATGATTTGAAAGAAAAAAATTTTCGGTTTCAAACAAAAGTGCATTTGTCCGGGTAGAAATACAGTTGAATTCAATCGACGATTACACGAAAACGAGTCGTTGTTTCGACCTAATTTAAACGGACTGTTATTCAAAATTAAATAACCTTTCATTATTGGTACAATATACTATGATTTGAAACAAAAAAATTTTCGGTTTCAAACAAAAGTGCATTTGTCCGGGTAAAAATACAGTCGAATTCAATCGACGATTACACGAAAACGGGTCGTTGTTTCGACCTAATATAAACGGACTGTTATTCAAAATTAAATAACCTTTCATTATTGGTACAATATACTATGATTTGAAACAAAAAAATTTTCGGTTTCAAACAAAAGTGAATTTGTCCGGGTAAAAATACAGTCGAATTCAATCGACGATTACACGAAAACGAGTCGTTGTTTCGACCTAATTTAAACGGACTGTTATTCAAAATTAAATAACCTTTCATTATTGGTACAATATACTATGATTTGAAAGAAAAAAATTTTCGGTTTCAAACAAAAGTGCATTTGTCCGGGTAAAAATACAGTCGAATTCAATCGACGATTACACGAAAACGAGTCGTTGTTTCGACCTAATTTAAACGGACTGTTATTCAAAATTAAATAACCTTTCATTATTGGTACAATATACTATGATTTGAAAGAAAAAAATTTTCGGTTTCAAACAAAAGTGCATTTGTCCGGGTAAAAATACAGTCGAATTCAATCGACGATTACACGAAAACGGGTCGTTGTTTCGACCTAATATAAACGGACTGTTATTCAAAATTAAATAACCTTTCATTATTGGTACAATATACTATGATTTGAAACAAAAAAATTTCGGTTTCAAACAAAAGTGCATTTGTCCGGGTAAAAATACACTCGAATTCAATCGACGATTACACGAAAACGAGTCGTTGTTTCGACCTAATTTAAACGGACTGTTATTCAAAATTAAATAACCTTTCATTATTGGTACAATATACTATGATTTGAAAGAAAAAAATTTTCGGTTTCAAACAAAAGTGCATTTGTCCGGGTAAAAATACAGTTGAATTCAATCGACGATTACACGAAAACGGGTCGTTGTTTCGACCTAATTTAAACGGAGTGTTATTCAAAATTAAATAACCTTTCATTATTGGTACAATATACTATGATTTGAAAGAAAAAAATTTTCGGTTTCAAACAAAAGTGCATTTGTCCGGGTAAAAATACAGTCGAATTCAATCGACGATTACACGAAAACGGGTCGTTGTTTCGACCTAATATAAACGGACTGTTATTCAAAATTAAATAACCTTTCATTATTGGTACAATATACTATGATTTGAAACAAAAAAATTTTCGGTTTCAAACAAAAGTGAATTTGTCCGGGTAAAAATACACTCGAATTCAATCGACGATTACACGAAAACGAGTCGTTGTTTCGACCTAATTTAAACGGACTGTTATTCAAAATTAAATAACCTTTCATTATTGGTACAATATACTATGATTTGATAGAAAAAAATTTTCGGTTTCAAACAAAAGTGCATTTGTCCGGGTAAAAATACAGTCGAATTCAATCGACGATTACACGAAAACGAGTCGTTGTTTCGACCTAATTTAAACGGACTGTTATTCAAAATTAAATAACCTTTCATTATTGGTACAATATACTATGATTTGAAAGAAAAAAATTTTCGGTTTCAAACAAAAGTGCATTTGTCCGGGTAAAAATACAGTCGAATTCAATCGACGATTACACGAAAACGAGTCGTTGTTTCGACCTAATTTAAACGGACTGTTATTCAAAATTAAATAACCTTTCATTATTGGTACAATATACTATGATTTGAAACAAAAAAATTTTCGGTTTCAAACAAAAGTGCATTTGTCCGGGTAAAAATACAGTCGAATTCAATCGACGATTACACGAAAACGAGTCGTTGTTTCGACCTAATTTAAACGGACTGTTATTCAAAATTAAATAACCTTTCATTATTGGTACAATATACTATGATTTGAAAGAAAAAAATTTTCGGTTTCAAACAAAAGTGCATTTGTCCGGGTAAAAATACAGTCGAATTCAATCGACGATTACACGAAAACGAGTCGTTGTTTCGACCTAATTTAAACGGACTGTTATTCAAAATTAAATAACCTTTCATTATTGGTACAATATACTATGATTTGAAAGAAAAAAATTTTCGGTTTCAAACAAAAGTGCATTTGTCCGGGTAAAAATACAGTCGAATTCAATCGACGATTACACGAAAACGAGTCGTTGTTTCGACCTAATTTAAACGGACTGTTATTCAAAATTAAATAACCTTTCATTATTGGTACAATATACTATGATTTGAAAGAAAAAAATTTTCGGTTTCAAACAAAAGTGCATTTGTCCGGGTAAAAATACAGTCGAATTCAATCGACGATTACACGAAAACGAGTCGTTGTTTCGACCTAATTTAAACGGACTGTTATTCAAAATTAAATAACCTTTCATTATTGGTACAATATACTATGATTTGAAAGAAAAAAATTTTCGGTTTCAAACAAAAGTGCATTTGTCCGGGTAAAAATACAGTCGAATTCAATCGACGATTACACGAAAACGAGTCGTTGTTTCGACCTAATTTAAACGGACTGTTATTCAAAATTAAATAACCTTTCATTATTGGTACAATATACTATGATTTGAAAGAAAAAAATTTTCGGTTTCAAACAAAAGTGCATTTGTCCGGGTAAAAATACAGTCGAATTCAATCGACGATTACACGAAAACGGGTCGTTGTTTCGACCTAATATAAACGGACTGTTATTCAAAATTAAATAACCTTTCATTATTGGTACAATATACTATGATTTGAAACAAAAAAATTTTCGGTTTCAAACAAAAGTGAATTTGTCCGGGTAAAAATACACTCGAATTCAATCGACGATTACACGAAAACGAGTCGTTGTTTCGACCTAATTTAAACGGACTGTTATTCAAAATTAAATAACCTTTCATTATTGGTACAATATACTATGATTTGAAAGAAAAAAATTTTCGGTTTCAAACAAAAGTGCATTTGTCCGGGTAAAAATACAGTCGAATTCAATCGACGATTACACGAAAACGAGTCGTTGTTTCGACCTAATTTAAACGGACTGTTATTCAAAATTAAATAACCTTTCATTATTGGTACAATATACTATGATTTGAAAGAAAAAAATTTTCGGTTTCAAACAAAAGTGCATTTGTCCGGGTAAAAATACAGTCGAATTCAATCGACGATTACACGAAAACGAGTCGTTGTTTCGACCTAATTTAAACGGACTGTTATTCAAAATTAAATAACCTTTCATTATTGGTACAATATACTATGATTTGAAAGAAAAAAATTTTCGGTTTCAAACAAAAGTGCATTTGTCCGGGTAAAAATACAGTCGAATTCAATCGACGATTACACGAAAACGAGTCGTTGTTTCGACCTAATTTAAACGGACTGTTATTCAAAATTAAATAACCTTTCATTATTGGTACAATATACTATGATTTGAAAGAAAAAAAATTTCGGTTTCAAACAAAAGTGCATTTGTCCGGGTAAAAATACAGTCGAATTCAATCGACGATTACACGAAAACGAGTCTTTGTTTCGACCTAATTTAAACGGACTGTTATTCAAAATTAAATAACCTTTCATTATTGGTACAATATACTATGATTTGAAAGAAAAAAATTTTCGGTTTCAAACAAAAGTGCATTTGTCCGGGTAAAAATACAGTCGAATTCAATCGACGATTACACGAAAACGAGTCGTTGTTTCGACCTAATTTAAACGGACTGTTATTCAAAATTAAATAACCTTTCATTATTGGTACAATATACTATGATTTGAAAGAAAAAAATTTTCGGTTTCAAACAAAATTGCATTTGTCCGGGTAAAAATACAGTCGAATTCAATCGACGATTACACGAAAACGAGTCGTTGTTTCGACCTAATTTAAACGGACTGTTATTCAAAATTAAATAACCTTTCATTATTGGTACAATATACTATGATTTGAAACAAAAAAATTTTCGGTTTCAAACAAAAGTGCATTTGTCCGGGTAAAAATACAGTCGAATTCAATCGACGATTACACGAAAACGAGTCGTTGTTTCGGCCTAATTTAAACGGACTGTTATTCAAAATTAAATAACCTTTCATTATTGGTACAATATACTATGATTTGAAAGAAAAAAATTTTCGGTTTCAAACAAAAGTGCATTTGTCCGGGTAAAAATACAGTTGAATTCAATCGACGATTACACGAAAACGGGTCGTTGTTTCGACCTAATTTAAACGGACTGTTATTCAAAATTAAATAACCTTTCATTATTGGTACAATATACTATGATTTGAAAGAAAAAAAATTTCGGTTTCAAACAAAAGTGCATTTGTCCGGGTAAAAATACACTCGAATTCAATCGACGATTACACGAAAACGAGTCGTTGTTTCGACCTAATTTAAACGGACTGTTATTCAAAATTAAATAACCTTTCATTATTGGTACAATATACTATGATTTGAAAGAAAAAAATTTTCGGTTTCAAACAAAAGTGCATTTGTCCGGGTAAAAATACAGTCGAATTCAATCGACGATTACACGAAAACGAGTCGTTGTTTCGACCTAATTTAAACGGACTGTTATTCAAAATTAAATAACCTTTCATTATTGGTACAATATACTATGATTTGAAAGAAAAAAATTTTCGGTTTCAAACAAAAGTGCATTTGTCCGGGTAAAAATACAGTCGAATTCAATCGACGATTACACGAAAACGAGTCGTTGTTTCGACCTAATTTAAACGGACTGTTATTCAAAATTAAATAACCTTTCATTATTGGTACAATATACTATGATTTGAAAGAAAAAAATTTTCGGTTTCAAACAAAAGTGCATTTGTCCGGGTAGAAATACAGTTGAATTCAATCGACGATTACACGAAAACGAGTCGTTGTTTCGACCTAATTTAAACGGACTGTTATTCAAAATTAAATAACCTTTCATTATTGGTACAATATACTATGATTTGAAAGAAAAAAATTTTCGGTTTCAAACAAAAGTGCATTTGTCCGGGTAAAAATACAGTTGAATTCAATCGACGATTACACGAAAACGGGTCGTTGTTTCGACCTAATTTAAACGGACTGTTATTCAAAATTAAATAACCTTTCATTATTGGTACAATATACTATGATTTGAAACAAAAAAATTTTCGGTTTCAAACAAAAGTGCATTTGTCCAGGTAAAAATACAGTCGAATTCAATCGACGATTACACGAAAACGAGTCGTTGTTTCGACCTAATTTAAACGGACTGTTATTCAAAATTAAATAACCTTTCATTATTGGTACAATATACTATGATTTGAAAGAAAAAAATTTTCGGTTTCAAACAAAAGTGCATTTGTCCGGGTAAAAATACAGTCGAATTCAATCGACGATTACACGAAAACGAGTCGTTGTTTCGACCTAATTTAAACGGACTGTTATTCAAAATTAAATAACCTTTCATTATTGGTACAATATACTATGATTTGAAAGAAAAAAGCTTTCGGTTTCAAACAAAAGTGCATTTGTCCGGGTAAAAATACAGTCGAATTCAATCGACGATTACACGAAAACGGGTCGTTGTTTCGACCTAATTTAAACGGACTGTTATTCAAAATTAAATAACCTTTCATTATTGGTACAATATACTATGATTTGAAAGAAAAAAATTTTCGGTTTCAAACAAAAGTGCATTTGTCCGGGTAAAAATACAGTCGAATTCAATCGACGATTACACGAAAACGAGTCGTTGTTTCGACCTAATTTAAACGGACTGTTATTCAAAATTAAATAACCTTTCATTATTGGTACAATATACTATGATTTGAAAGAAAAAAATTTTCGGTTTCAAACAAAAGTGCATTTGTCCGGGTAAAAATACAGTCGAATTCAATCGACGATTACACGAAAACGAGTCGTTGTTTCGACTTAATTTAAACGGACTGTTATTCAAAATTAAATAACCTTTCATTATTGGTACAATATACTATGATTTGAAAGAAAAAAATTTTCGGTTTCAAACAAAAGTGCATTTGTCCGGGTAAAAATACAGTCGAATTCAATCGACGATTACACGAAAACGAGTCGTTGTTTCGACCTAATTTAAACGGACTGTTATTCAAAATTAAATAACCTTTCATTATTGGTACAATATACTATGATTTGAAAGAAAAAAATTTTCGGTTTCAAACAAAAGTGCATTTGTCCGGGTAAAAATACAGTCGAATTCAATCGACGATTACACGAAAACGAGTCGTTGTTTCGACCTAATTTAAACGGACTGTTATTCAAAATTAAATAACCTTTCATTATTGGTACAATATACTATGATTTGAAAGAAAAAAATTTTCGGTTTCAAACAAAAGTGCATTTGTCCGGGTAAAAATACAGTTGAATTCAATCGACGATTACACGAAAACGGGTCGTTGTTTCGACCTAATTTAAACGGAGTGTTATTCAAAATTAAATAACCTTTCATTATTGGTACAATATACTATGATTTGAAAGAAAAAAATTTTCGGTTTCAAACAAAAGTGCATTTGTCCGGGTAAAAATACAGTCGAATTCAATCGACGATTACACGAAAACGGGTCGTTGTTTCGACCTAATATAAACGGACTGTTATTCAAAATTAAATAACCTTTCATTATTGGTACAATATACTATGATTTGAAAGAAAAAAATTTTCGGTTTCAAACAAAAGTGCATTTGTCCGGGTAAAAATACAGTCGAATTCAATCGACGATTACACGAAAACGAGTCGTTGTTTCGACCTAATTTAAACGGAGTGTTATTCAAAATTAAATAACCTTTCATTATTGGTACAATATACTATGATTTGAAAGAAAAAAATTTTCGGTTTCAAACAAAAGTGCATTTGTCCGGGTAAAAATACAGTCGAATTCAATCGACGATTACACGAAAACGGGTCGTTGTTTCGACCTAATTTAAACGGACTGTTATTCAAAATTAAATAACCTTTCATTATTGGTACAATATACTATGATTTGAAAGAAAAAAATTTTCGGTTTCAAACAAAAGTGCATTTGTCCGGGTAAAAATACAGTCGAATTCAATCGACGATTACACGAAAACGGGTCGTTGTTTCGACCTAATTTAAACGGACTGTTATTCAAAATTAAATAACCTTTCATTATTGGTACAATATACTATGATTTGAAAGAAAAAAATTTTCGGTTTCAAACAAAAGTGCATTTGTCCGGGTAAAAATACAGTCGAATTCAATCGACGATTACACGAAAACGAGTCGTTGTTTCGACCTAATTTAAACGGACTGTTATTCAAAATTAAATAACCTTTCATTATTGGTACAATATACTATGATTTGAAACAAAAAAATTTTCGGTTTCAAACAAAAGTGCATTTGTCCGGGTAAAAATACAGTCGAATTCAATCGACGATTACACGAAAACGGGTCGTTGTTTCGACCTAATTTAAACGGACTGTTATTCAAAATTAAATAACCTTTCATTATTGGTACAATATACTATGATTTGAAAGAAAAAAATTTTCGGTTTCAAACAAAAGTGCATTTGTCCGGGTAAAAATACAGTCGAATTCAATCGACGATTACACGAAAACGAGTCGTTGTTTCGACCTAATTTAAACGGACTGTTATTCAAAATTAAATAACCTTTCATTATTGGTACAATATACTATGATTTGAAACAAAAAAATGTTCGGTTTCAAACAAAAGTGCATTTGTCCGGGTAAAAATACAGTCGAATTCAATCGACGATTACACGAAAACGAGTCGTTGTTTCGACCTAATTTAAACGGACTGTTATTCAAAATTAAATAACCTTTCATTATTGGTACAATATACTATGATTTGAAACAAAAAAATTTTCGGTTTCAAACAAAAGTGCATTTGTCCGGGTAAAAATACAGTCGAATTCAATCGACGATTACACGAAAACGGGTCGTTGTTTCGACCTAATTTAAACGGACTGTTATTCAAAATTAAATAACCTTTCATTATTGGTACAATATACTATGATTTGAAAGAAAAAAATTTTCGGTTTCAAGCAAAAGTGCATTTGTCCGGGTAACAATACAGTCGAATTCAATCGACGATTACACGAAAACGAGTCGTTGTTTCGACCTAATTTAAACGGACTGTTATTCAAAATTAAATAACCTTTCATTATTGGTACAATATACTATGATTTGAAAGAAAAAAATTTTCGGTTTCAAACAAAAGTGCATTTGTCCGGGTAAAAATACAGTCGAATTCAATCGACGATTACACGAAAACGGGTCGTTGTTTCGACCTAATTTAAACGGACTGTTATTCAAAATTAAATAACCTTTCATTATTGGTACAATATACTATGATTTGAAACAAAAAAATTTTCGGTTTCAAACAAAAGTGCATTTGTCCGGGTAAAAATACAGTCGAATTCAATCGACGATTACACGAAAACGGGTCGTTGTTTCGACCTAATTTAAACGGACTGTTATTCAAAATTAAATAACCTTTCATTATTGGTACAATATACTATGATTTGAAAGAAAAAAATTTTCGGTTTCAAACAAAAGTGCATTTGTCCGGGTAAAAATACAGTCGAATTCAATCGACGATTACACGAAAACGAGTCGTTGTTTCGACCTAATTTAAACGGACTGTTATTCAAAATTAAATAACCTTTCATTATTGGTACAATATACTATGATTTGAAAGAAAAAAATTTTCGGTTTCAAACAAAAGTGCATTTGTCCGGGTAAAAATACAGTCGAATTCAATCGACGATTACACGAAAACGGGTCGTTGTTTCGACCTAATTTAAACGGACTGTTATTCAAAATTAAATAACCTTTCATTATTGGTACAATATACTATGATTTGAAAGAAAAAAATTTTCGGTTTCAAACCAAAGTGCATTTGTCCGGGTAAAAATACAGTCGAATTCAATTGACGATTACACGAAAACGGGTCGTTGTTTCGACCTAATTTAAACGGATTGTTATTCAAAATTAAATAACCTTTCATTATTGGTACAATATACTATGATTTGAAAGAAAAAAATTTTCGGTTTCAAACAAAAGTGCATTTGTCCGGGTAAAAATACAGTCGAATTCAATCGACGATTACACGAAAACGGGTCGTTGTTTCGACCTAATTTAAACGGACTGTTATTCAAAATTAAATAACCTTTCATTATTGGTACAATATACTATGATTTGAAAGAAAAAAATTTTCGGTTTCAAACAAAAGTGCATTTGTCCGGGTAAAAATACAGTCGAATTCAATCGACGATTACACGAAAACGGGTCGTTGTTTCGACCTAATTTAAACGGACTGTTATTCAAAATTAAATAACCTTTCATTATTGGTACAATATACTATGATTTGAAAGAAAAAAATTTTCGGTTTCAAACAAAAGTGCATTTGTCCGGGTAAAAATACAGTCGAATTCAATCGACGATTACACGAAAACGGGTCGTTGTTTCGACCTAATTTAAACGGACTGTTATTCAAAATTAAATAACCTTTCATTATTGGTACAATATACTATGATTTGAAAGAAAAAAATTTTCGGTTTCAAACAAAAGTGCATTTGTCCGGGTAAAAATACAGTCGAATTCAATCGACGATTACACGAAAACGGGTCGTTGTTTCGACCTAATTTAAACGGACTGTTATTCAAAATTAAATAACCTTTCATTATTGGTACAATATACTATGATTTGAAAGAAAAAAATTTTCGGTTTCAAACAAAAGTGCATTTGTCCGAGTAAAAATACAGTCGAATTCAATCGACGATTACACGAAAACGGGTCGTTGTTTCGACCTAATTTAAATGGACTGTTATTCAAAATTAAATAACCTTTCATTATTGGTACAATATACTATGATTTGAAAGAAAAAAATTTTCGGTTTCAAACAAAAGTGCATTTGTCCGGGTAAAAATACAGTCGAATTCAATCGACGATTACACGAAAACGGGTCGTTGTTTCGACCTAATTTAAACGGACTGTTATTCAAAATTAAATAACCTTTCATTATTGGTACAATATACTACGATTTGAAACAAAAAATTTTCGGTTTCAAACAAAAGTGCATTTGTCCGGGTAAAAATACAGTCGAATTCAATCGACGATTACACGAAAACGAGTCGTTGTTTCGACCTAATTTAAACGGACTGTTATTCAAAATTAAATAACCTTTCATTATTGGTACAATATACTATGATTTGAAAGAAAAAAATTTTCGGTTTCAAACAAAAGTGCATTTGTCCGGGTAAAAATACAGTCGAATTCAATCGACGATTACACGAAAACGGGTCGTTGTTTCGACCTAATTTAAACGGACTGTTATTCAAAATTAAATAACCTTTCATTATTGGTACAATATACTATGATTTGAAAGAAAAAAATTTTCGGTTTCAAACAAAAGTGCATTTCTCCGGGTAAAAATACAGTCGAATTCAATCGACGATTACACGAAAACGGGTCGTTGTTTCGACCTAACTTAAACGGACTGTTATTCAAAATTAAATAACCTTCCATTATTGGTACAATATACTATGATTTGAAAGAAAAAAAATTTCGGTTTCAAACAAAAGTGCATTTGTCCGGGTAAAAATACAGTCGAATTCAATCGACGATTACACGAAAACGAGTCGTTGTTTCGACCTAATTTAAACGGACTGTTATTCAAAATTAAATAACCTTTCATTATTGGTACAATATACTATGATTTGAAAGAAAAAAATTTTCGGTTTCAAACAAAAGTGCATTTGTCCGGTTAAAAATACAGTCGAATTCAATCGACGATTACACGAAAACGGGTCGTTGTTTCGACCTAATTTAAACGGACTGTTATTCAAAATTAAATAACCTTTCATTATTGGTACAATATACTATGATTTGAAAGAAAAAAATTTTCGGTTTCAAACAAAAGTGCATTTGTCCGGGTAAAAATACAGTCGAATTCAATCGACGATTACACGAAAACGAGTCGTTGTTTCAACCTAATTTAAACGGACTGTTATTCAAAATTAAATAACCTTTCATTATAAAAAATTTTCGGTTTCAAACAAAAGTGCATTTGTCCGGGTAAAAATACAGTCGAATTCAATCGACGATTACACGAAAACGGGTCGTTGTTTCGACCTAATTTAAATGGACTGTTATTCAAAATTAAATAACCTTTCATTATTGGTACAATATACTATGATTTGAAAGAAAAAAATTTTAGGTTTCTAACAAAAGTGCATTTGTCCGGGTAAAAATACAGTCGAATTCAATCGACGATTACACGAAAACGGGTCGTTGTTTCGACCTAATTTAAACGGACTGTTATTCAAAATTAAATAACCTTTCATTATTGGTACAATATACTATGATTTGAAACAAAAAAATTTTCGGTTTTAAACAAAAGTGCATTTGTCCGGGTAAAAATACAGTCGAATTCAATCGACGATTACACGAAAACGGGTAGTTGTTTCGACCTAATTTAAACGGACTGTTATTCAAAATTAAATAACCTTTCATTATTGGTACAATATTCTACGATTTGAAACAAAAAAATTTTCAGTTTCAAACAAAAGTGCATTTGTCCGGGTAAAAATACAGTCGAATTCAATCGACGATTACACGAAAACGAGTCGTTGTTTCGACCTAATTTAAACGGACTGTTATTCAAAATTAAATAACATTTCATTATTGGTACAATATACTATGATTTGAAAGAAAAAAATTTTCGGTTTCAAACAAAAGTGCATTTGTCCGGGTAAAAATACAGTCGAATTCAATCGACGATTACACGAAAACAAGTCGTTGTTTCGACCTAATTTAAACGGACTGTTATTCAAAATTAAATAACCTTCCATTATTGGTACAATATACTATGATTTGAAAGAAAAAAATTTTCGGTTTCAAACAAAAGTGCATTTGTCCGGGTAACAATACAGTCGAATTCAATCGACGATTACACGAAAACGGGTCGTTGTTTCGACCTAATTTAAACGGACTGTTATTCAAAATTAAATACCCTTTCATTATTGGTACAATATACTATGATTTGAAAGAAAAAAATTTTCGGTTTCAAACAAAAGTGCATTTGTCCGGGTAAAAATACAGTCGAATTCAATCGACGATTACACGAAAACGGGTCGTTGTTTCGACCTAATTTAAACGGACTGTTATTCAAAATTAAATAACCTTTCATTATTGGTACAATATACTATGATTTGAAACAAAAAAATTTTCGGTTTCAAACAAAAGTGCATTTGTCCGGGTAAAAATACAGTCGAATTCAATCGACGATTACACGAAAACGGGTCGTTGTTTCGACCTAATTTAAACGGACTGTTATTCAAAATTAAATAACCTTTCATTATTGGTACAATATACTATGATTTGAAACAAAAAAATTTTCGGTTTCAAACAAAAGTGCATTTGTCCGGGTAAAAATACAGTCGAATTCAATCGACGATTACACGAAAACGGGTCGTTGTTTCGACCTAATTTAAACGGACTGTTATTCAAAATTAAATAACCTTTCATTATTGGTACAATATACTATGATTTGAAAGAAAAAAATTTTCGGTTTCAAACAAAAGTGCATTTGTCCGGGTAAAAATACAGTCGAATTCAATCGACGATTACACGAAAACGGGTCGTTGTTTCGACCTAATTTAAACGGACTGTTATTCAAAATTAAATAACCTTCCATTATTGGTACAATATACTATGATTTGAAAGAAAAAAATTTTCGGTTTCAAACAAAAGTGCATTTGTCCGGGTAACAATACAGTCGAATTCAATCGACGATTACACGAAAACGGGTCGTTGTTTCGACCTAATTTAAACGGACTGTTATTCAAAATTAAATAACCTTCCATTATTGGTACAATATACTATGATTTGAAAGAAAAAAATTTTCGGTTTCAAACAAAAGTGCATTTGTCCGGGTAAAAATACAGTCGAATTCAATCGACGATTACACGAAAACGGGTCGTTGTTTCGACCTAATTTAAACGGACGGTTATTCAAAATTAAATAACCTTTCATTATTGGTACAATATACTATGATTTGAAAGAAAAAAATTTTCGGTTTCAAACAAAAGTGCATTTGTCCGGGTAAAAATACAGTCGAATTCAATCGACGATTACACGAAAACGAGTCGTTGTTTCGACCTAATTTAAACGGACTGTTATTCAAAATTAAATAACCTTTCATTATTGGTACAATATACTATGATTTGAAACAAAAAAATTTTCGGTTTCAAACAAAAGTGCATTTGTCCGGGTAAAAATACAGTCGAATTCAATCGACGATTACACGAAAACGGGTCGTTGTTTCGACCTAATTTAAACGGACTGTTATTCAAAATTAAATAACCTTTCATTATTGGTACAATATACTATGATTTGAAAGAAAAAAATTTTCGGTTTCAAACAAAAGTGCATTTGTCCGGGTAAAAATACAGTCGAATTCAATCGACGATTACACGAAAACGGGTCGTTGTTTCGACCTAATTTAAACGGACTGTTATTCAAAATTAAATAACCTTTCATTATTGGTACAATATACTACGATTTGAAACAAAAAAATTTTCGGTTTCAAACAAAAGTGCATTTGTCCGGTTAAAAATACAGTCGAATTCAATCGACGATTACACGAAAACGGGTCGTTGTTTCGACCTAATTTAAACGGACTGTTATTCAAAATTAAATAACCTTCCATTATTGGTACAATATACTATGATTTGAAAGAAAAAAATTTTCGGTTTCAAACAAAAGTGCATTTGTCCGGGTAACAATACAGTCGAATTCAATCGACGATTACACGAAAACGGGTCGTTGTTTCGACCTAATTTAAACGGACTGTTATTCAAAATTAAATAACCTTTCATTATTGGTACAATATACTATGATTTGAAAGAAAAAAATTTTCGGTTTCAAACAAAAGTGCATTTGTCCGGGTAAAAATACAGTCGAATTCAATCGACGATTACACGAAAACGGGTCGTTGTTTCGACCTAATTTAAACGGACTGTTATTCAAAATTAAATAACCTTTCATTATTGGTACAATATACTACGATTTGAAACAAAAAAATTTTCGGTTTCAAACAAAAGTGCATTTGTCCGGTTAAAAATACAGTCGAATTCAATCGACGATTACACGAAAACGGGTCGTTGTTTCGACCTAATTTAAACGGACTGTTATTCAAAATTAAATAACCTTCCATCATTGGTACAATATACTATGATTTGAAAGAAAAAAATTTTCGGTTTCAAACAAAAGTGCATTTGTCCGGGTAACAATACAGTCGAATTCAATCGACGATTACACGAAAACGGGTCGTTGTTTCGACCTAATTTAAACGGACTGTTATTCAAAATTAAATAACCTTTCATTATTGGTACAATATACTATGATTTGAAAGAAAAAAATTTTCGGTTTCAAACAAAAGTGCATTTGTCCGGGTAAAAATACAGTCGAATTCAATCGACGATTACACGAAAACGGGTCGTTGTTTCGACCTAATTTAAACGGACTGTTATTCAAAATTAAATAACCTTTCATTATTGGTACAATATACTATGATTTGAAACAAAAAAATTTTCGGTTTCAAACAAAAGTGCATTTGTCCGGGTAAAAATACAGTCGAATTCAATCGACGATTACACGAAAACGGGTCGTTGTTTCGACCTAATTTAAACGGACTGTTATTCAAAATTAAATAACCTTTCATTATTGGTACAATATAGTATGATTTGAAAGAAAAAAATTTTCGGTTTCAAACAAAAGTGCATTTGTCCGGGTAAAAATACAGTCGAATTCAATCGACGATTACACGAAAACGGGTCGTTGTTTCGACCTAATTTAAACGGACTGTTATTCAAAATTAAATAACCTTTCATTATTGGTACAATATACTACGATTTGAAACAAAAAAATTTTCGGTTTCAAACAAAAGTGCATTTGTCCGGTTAAAAATACAGTCGAATTCAATCGACGATTACACGAAAACGGGTCGTTGTTTCGACCTAATTTAAACGGACTGTTATTCAAAATTAAATAACCTTCCATTATTGGTACAATATACTATGATTTGAAAGAAAAAAATTTTCGGTTTCAAACAAAAGTGCATTTGTCCGGGTAACAATACAGTCGAATTCAATCGACGATTACACGAAAACGGGTCGTTGTTTCGACCTAATTTAAACGGACTGTTATTCAAAATTAAATAACCTTCCATTATTGGTACAATATACTATGATTTGAAAGAAAAAAATTTTCGGTTTCAAACAAAAGTGCATTTGTCCGGGTAAAAATACAGTCGAATTCAATCGACGATTACACGAAAACGGGTCGTTGTTTCGACCTAATTTAAACGGACTGTTATTCAAAATTAAATAACCTTTCATTATTGGTACAATATACTATGATTTGAAAGAAAAAAATTTTCGGTTTCAAACAAAAGTGCATTTGTCCGGGTAAAAATACAGTCGAATTCAATCGACGATTACACGAAAACGGGTCGTTGTTTCGACCTAATTTAAACGGACTGTTATTCAAAATTAAATAACCTTTCATTATTGGTACAATATACTATGATTTGAAAGAAAAAAATTTTCGGTTTCAAACAAAAGTGCATTTGTCCGAGTAAAAATACAGTCGAATTCAATCGACGATTACACGAAAACGGGTCGTTGTTTCGACCTAATTTAAACGGACTGTTATTCAAAATTAAATAACCTTCCATTATTGGTACAATATACTATGATTTGAAAGAAAAAAATTTTCGGTTTCAAACAAAAGTGCATTTGTCCGGGTAACAATACAGTCGAATTCAATCGACGATTACACGAAAACGGGTCGTTGTTTCGACCTAATTTAAACGGACTGTTATTCAAAATTAAATAACCTTCCATTATTGGTACAATATACTATGATTTGAAAGAAAAAAATTTTCGGTTTCAAACAAAAGTGCATTTGTCCGGGTAAAAATACAGTCGAATTCAATCGACGATTACACGAAAACGGGTCGTTGTTTCGACCTAATTTAAACGGACTGTTATTCAAAATTAAATAACCTTTCATTATTGGTACAATATACTATGATTTGAAAGAAAAAAATTTTCGGTTTCAAACAAAAGTGCATTTGTCCGAGTAAAAATACAGTCGAATTCAATCGACGATTACACGAAAACGGGTCGTTGTTTCGACCTAATTTAAACGGACTGTTATTCAAAATTAAATAACCTTTCATTATTGGTACAATATACTACGATTTGAAACAAAAAAATTTTCGGTTTCAAACAAAAGTGCATTTGTCCGGGTAAAAATACAGTCGAATTCAATCGACGATTACACGAAAACGAGTCGTTGTTTCGACCTAATTTAAACGGACTGTTATTCAAAATTAAATAACCTTTCATTATTGGTACAATATACTATGATTTGAAAGAAAAAAATTTTCGGTTTCAAACAAAAGTGCATTTGTCCGGTTAAAAATACAGTCGAATTCAATCGACGATTACACGAAAACGGGTCGTTGTTTCGACCTAATTTAAACGGACTGTTATTCAAAATTAAATAACCTTTCATTATTGGTACAATATACTATGATTTGAAAGAAAAAAATTTTCGGTTTCAAACAAAAGTGCATTTGTCCGGGTAAAAATACAGTCGGATTCAATCGACGATTACACGAAAACGGGTCGTTGTTTCGACCTAATTTAAACGGACTGTTATTCAAAATTAAATAACCTTTCATTATTGGTACAATATACTATGATTTGAAAGAAAAAAATTTTCGGTTTCAAACAAAAGTGCATTTCTCCGGGTAACAATACAGTCGAATTCAATCGACGATTACACGAAAACGGGTCGTTGTTTCGACCTAACTTAAACGGACTGTTATTCAAAATTAAATAACCTTCCATTATTGGTACAATATACTATGATTTGAAAGAAAAAAATTTTCGGTTTCAAACAAAAGTGCATTTGTCCGGGTAACAATACAGTCGAATTCAATCGACGATTACACGAAAACGGGTCGTTGTTTCGACCTAATTTAAACGGACTGTTATTCAAAATTAAATAACCTTTCATTATTGGTACAATATACTATGATTTGAAAGAAAAAAATTTTCGGTTTCAAACAAAAGTGCATTTCTCCGGGTAAAAATACAGTCGAATTCAATCGACGATTACACGAAAACGGGTCGTTGTTTCGACCTAATTTAAACGGACTGTTATTCAAAATTAAATAACCTTCCATTATTGGTACAATATACTATGATTTGAAAGAAAAAAATTTTCGGTTTCAAACAAAAGTGCATTTGTCCGGGTAACAATACAGTCGAATTCAATCGACGATTACACGAAAACGGGTCGTTGTTTCGACCTAATTTAAACGGACTGTTATTCAAAATTAAATAACCTTCCATTGTTGGTACAATATACTATGATTTGAAAGAAAAAAATTTTCGGTTTCAAACAAAAGTGCATTTGTCCGGGTAAAAATACAGTCGAATTCAATCGACGATTACACGAAAACGGGTCGTTGTTTCGACCTAATTTAAACGGACTGTTATTCAAAATTAAATAACCTTTCATTATTGGTACAATATACTATGATTTGAAAGAAAAAAATTTTCGGTTTCAAACAAAAGTGCATTTGTCCGGGTAAAAATACAGTCGAATTCAATCGACGATTACACGAAAACGGGTCGTTGTTTCGACCTAATTTAAACGGACTGTTATTCAAAATTAAATAACCTTTCATTATTGGTACAATATACTATGATTTGAAAGAAAAAAATTTTCGGTTTCAAACAAAAGTGCATTTGTCCGGGTAAAAATACAGTCGAATTCAATCGACGATTACACGAAAACGGGTCGTTGTTTCGACCTAATTTAAACGGACTGTTATTCAAAATTAAATAACCTTTCATTATTGGTACAATATACTATGATTTGAAAGAAAAAAATTTTCGGTTTCAAACAAAAGTGCATTTGTCCGAGTAAAAATACAGTCGAATTCAATCGACGATTACACGAAAACGAGTCGTTGTTTCGACCTAATTTAAACGGACTGTTATTCAAAATTAAATAACCTTTCATTATTGGTACAATATACTATGATTTGAAAGAAAAAAATTTTCGGTTTCAAACAAAAGTGCATTTGTCCGGTTAAAAATACAGTCGAATTCAATCGACGATTACACGAAAACGGGTCGTTGTTTCGACCTAATTTAAACGGACTGTTATTCAAAATTAAATAACCTTTCATTATTGGTACAATATACTATGATTTGAAAGAAAAAAATTTTCGGTTTCAAACAAAAGTGCATTTGTCCGGGTAAAAATACAGTCGAATTCAATCGACGATTACACGAAAACGGGTCGTTGTTTCGACCTAATTTAAACGGACTGTTATTCAAAATTAAATAACCTTTCATTATTGGTACAATATACTATGATTTGAAAGAAAAAAATTTTCGGTTTCAAACAAAAGTGCATTTCTCCGGGTAAAAATACAGTCGAATTCAATCGACGATTACACGAAAACGGGTCGTTGTTTCGACCTAACTTAAACGGACTGTTATTCAAAATTAAATAACCTTCCATTATTGGTACAATATACTATGATTTGAAACAAAAAAATTTTCGGTTTCAAACAAAAGTGCATTTGTCCGGGTAACAATACAGTCGAATTCAATCGACGATTACACGAAAACGGGTCGTTGTTTCGACCTAATTTAAACGGACTGTTATTCAAAATTAAATAACCTTTCATTATTGGTACAATATACTATGATTTGAAAGAAAAAAATTTTCGGTTTCAAACAAAAGTGCATTTCTCCGGGTAAAAATACAGTCGAATTCAATCGACGATTACACGAAAACGGGTCGTTGTTTCGACCTAATTTAAACGGACTGTTATTCAAAATTAAATAACCTTCCATTATTGGTACAATATACTATGATTTGAAAGAAAAAAATTTTCGGTTTCAAACAAAAGTCCATTTGTCCGGGTAACAATACAGTCGAATTCAATCGACGATTACACGAAAACGGGTCGTTGTTTCGACCTAATTTAAACGGACTGTTATTCAAAATTAAATAACCTTCCATTATTGGTACAATATACTATGATTTGAAAGAAAAAAATTTTCGGTTTCAAACAAAAGTGCATTTGTCCGGGTAAAAATACAGTCGAATTCAATCGACGATTACACGAAAACGGGTCGTTGTTTCGACCTAATTTAAACGGACTGTTATTCAAAATTAAATAACCTTTCATTATTGGTACAATATACTATGATTTGAAAGAAAAAAATTTTCGGTTTCAAACAAAAGTGCATTTGTCCGGGTAAAAATACAGTCGAATTCAATCGACGATTACACGAAAACGGGTCGTTGTTTCGACCTAATTTAAACGGACTGTTATTCAAAATTAAATAACCTTTCATTATTGGTACAATATACTATGATTTGAAAGAAAAAAATTTTCGGTTTCAAACAAAAGTGCATTTGTCCGGGTAAAAATACAGTCGAATTCAATCGACGATTACACGAAAACGGGTCGTTGTTTCGACCTAATTTAAACGGACTGTTATTCAAAATTAAATAACCTTTCATTATTGGTACAATATACTACGATTTGAAACAAAAAAATTTTCGGTTTCAAACAAAAGTGCATTTGTCCGGTTAAAAATACAGTCGAATTCAATCGACGATTACACGAAAACGGGTCGTTGTTTCGACCTAATTTAAACGGACTGTTATTCAAAATTAAATAACCTTCCATTATTGGTACAATATACTATGATTTGAAAGAAAAAAATTTTCGGTTTCAAACAAAAGTGCATTTGTCCGGGTAACAATACAGTCGAATTCAATCGACGATTACACGAAAACGGGTCGTTGTTTCGACCTAATTTAAACGGACTGTTATTCAAAATTAAATAACCTTTCATTATTGGTACAATATACTATGATTTGAAAGAAAAAAATTTTCGGTTTCAAACAAAAGTGCATTTGTCCGGGTAAAAATACAGTCGAATTCAATCGACGATTACACGAAAACGGGTCGTTGTTTCGACCTAATTTAAACGGACTGTTATTCAAAATTAAATACCCTTTCATTATTGGTACAATATACTATGATTTGAAACAAAAAAATTTTCGGTTTCAAACAAAAGTGCATTTGTCCGGGTAAAAATACAGTCGAATTCAATCGACGATTACACGAAAACGGGTCGTTGTTTCGACCTAATTTAAACGGACTGTTATTCAAAATTAAATAACCTTTCATTATTGGTACAATATACTATGATTTGAAAGAAAAAAATTTTCGGTTTCAAACAAAAGTGCATTTGTCCGGGTAAAAATACAGTCGAATTCAATCGACGATTACACGAAAACGGGTCGTTGTTTCGACCTAATTTAAACGGACTGTTATTCAAAATTAAATAACCTTTCATTATTGGTACAATATACTACGATTTGAAACAAAAAAATTTTCGGTTTCAAACAAAAGTGCATTTGTCCGGTTAAAAATACAGTCGAATTCAATCGACGATTACACGAAAACGGGTCGTTGTTTCGACCTAATTTAAACGGACTGTTATTCAAAATTAAATAACCTTCCATTATTGGTACAATATACTATGATTTGAAAGAAAAAAATTTTCGGTTTCAAACAAAAGTGCATTTGTCCGGGTAAAAATACAGTCGAATTCAATCGACGATTACACGAAAACGGGTCGTTGTTTCGACCTAATTTAAACGGACTGTTATTCAAAATTAAATAACCTTTCATTATTGGTACAATATACTATGATTTGAAAGAAAAAAATTTTCGGTTTCAAACAAAAGTGCATTTGTCCGGGTAACAATACAGTCGAATTCAATCGACGATTACACGAAAACGGGTCGTTGTTTCGACCTAATTTAAACGGACTGTTATTCAAAATTAAATAACCTTCCATTATTGGTACAATATACTACGATTTGAAAGAAAAAAATTTTCGGTTTCAAACAAAAGTGCATTTGTCCGGTTAAAAATACAGTCGAATTCAATCGACGATTACACGAAAACGGGTCGTTGTTTCGACCTAATTTAAACGGACTGTTATTCAAAATTAAATAACCTTCCATTATTGGTACAATATACTATGATTTGAAAGAAAAAAATTTTCGGTTTCAAACAAAAGTGCATTTGTCCGGGTAACAATACAGTCGAATTCAATCGACGATTACACGAAAACGGGTCGTTGTTTCGACCTAATTTAAACGGACTGTTATTCAAAATTAAATAACCTTCCATTATTGGTACAATATACTATGATTTGAAAGAAAAAAATTTTCGGTTTCAAACAAAAGTGCATTTGTCCGGGTAAAAATACAGTCGAATTCAATCGACGATTACACGAAAACGGGTCGTTGTTTCGACCTAATTTAAACGGACTGTTATTCAAAATTAAATAACCTTTCATTATTGGTACAATATACTATGATTTGAAAGAAAAAAATTTTCGGTTTCAAACAAAAGTGCATTTGTCCGGGTAAAAATACAGTCGAATTCAATCGACGATTACACGAAAACGGGTCGTTGTTTCGACCTAATTTAAACGGACTGTTATTCAAAATTAAATAACCTTTCATTATTGGTACAATATACTATGATTTGAAAGAAAAAAATTTTCGGTTTCAAACAAAAGTGCATTTGTCCGAGTAAAAATACAGTCGAATTCAATCGACGATTACACGAAAACGGGTCGTTGTTTCGACCTAATTTAAATGGACTGTTATTCAAAATTAAATAACCTTTCATTATTGGTACAATATACTATGATTTGAAAGAAAAAAATTTTCGGTTTCAAACAAAAGTGCATTTGTCCGGGTAAAAATACAGTCGAATTCAATCGACGATTACACGAAAACGGGTCGTTGTTTCGACCTAATTTAAACGGACTGTTATTCAAAATTAAATAACCTTTCATTATTGGTACAATATACTACGATTTGAAACAAAAAAATTTTCGGTTTCAAACAAAAGTGCATTTGTCCGGGTAAAAATACAGTCGAATTCAATCGACGATTACACGAAAACGAGTCGTTGTTTCGACCTAATTTAAACGGACTGTTATTCAAAATTAAATAACCTTTCATTATTGGTACAATATACTATGATTTGAAACAAAAAAATTTTCGGTTTCAAACAAAAGTGCATTTGTCCGGGTAAAAATACAGTCGAATTCAATCGACGATTACACGAAAACGGGTCGTTGTTTCGACCTAATTTAAACGGACTGTTATTCAAAATTAAATAACCTTTCATTATTGGTACAATATACTATGATTTGAAAGAAAAAAATTTTCGGTTTCAAACAAAAGTGCATTTCTCCGGGTAAAAATACAGTCGAATTCAATCGACGATTACACGAAAACGGGTCGTTGTTTCGACCTAACTTAAACGGACTGTTATTCAAAATTAAATAACCTTCCATTATTGGTACAATATACTATGATTTGAAAGAAAAAAAATTTCGGTTTCAAACAAAAGTGCATTTGTCCGGGTAAAAATACAGTCGAATTCAATCGACGATTACACGAAAACGAGTCGTTGTTTCGACCTAATTTAAACGGACTGTTATTCAAAATTAAATAACCTTTCATTATTGGTACAATATACTATGATTTGAAAGAAAAAAATTTTCGGTTTCAAACAAAAGTGCATTTGTCCGGTTAAAAATACAGTCGAATTCAATCGACGATTACACGAAAACGGGTCGTTGTTTCGACCTAATTTAAACGGACTGTTATTCAAAATTAAATAACCTTTCATTATTGGTACAATATACTATGATTTGAAAGAAAAAAATTTTCGGTTTCAAACAAAAGTGCATTTGTCCGGGTAAAAATACAGTCGAATTCAATCGACGATTACACGAAAACGGGTCGTTGTTTCGACCTAATTTAAACGGACTGTTATTCAAAATTAAATAACCTTTCATTATTGGTACAATATACTATGATTTGAAAGAAAAAAATTTTCGGTTTCAAACAAAAGTGCATTTGTCCGGGTAAAAATACAGTCGAATTCAATCGACGATTACACGAAAACGGGTCGTTGTTTCGACCTAATTTAAACGGACTGTTATTCAAAATTAAATAACCTTTCATTATTGGTACAATATACTATGATTTGAAAGAAAAAAATTTTAGGTTTCTAACAAAAGTGCATTTGTCCGGGTAAAAATACAGTCGAATTCAATCGACGATTACACGAAAACGGGTCGTTGTTTCGACCTAATTTAAACGGACTGTTATTCAAAATTAAATAACCTTTCATTATTGGTACAATATACTATGATTTGAAAGAAAAAAATTTTCGGTTTTAAACAAAAGTGCATTTGTCCGGGTAAAAATACAGTCGAATTCAATCGACGATTACACGAAAACGGGTAGTTGTTTCGACCTAATTTAAACGGACTGTTATTCAAAATTAAATAACCTTTCATTATTGGTACAATATTCTACGATTTGAAACAAAAAAATTTTCAGTTTCAAACAAAAGTGCATTTGTCCGGGTAAAAATACAGTCGAATTCAATCGACGATTACACGAAAACGAGTCGTTGTTTCGACCTAATTTAAACGGACTGTTATTCAAAATTAAATAACATTTCATTATTGGTACAATATACTATGATTTGAAAGAAAAAAATTTTCGGTTTCAAACAAAAGTGCATTTGTCCGGGTAAAAATACAGTCGAATTCAATCGACGATTACACGAAAACAAGTCGTTGTTTCGACCTAATTTAAACGGACTGTTATTCAAAATTAAATAACCTTCCTTTATTGGTACAATATACTATGATTTGAAAGAAAAAAATTTTCGGTTTCAAACAAAAGTGCATTTGTCCGGGTAACAATACAGTCGAATTCAATCGACGATTACACGAAAACGGGTCGTTGTTTCGACCTAATTTAAACGGACTGTTATTCAAAATTAAATACCCTTTCATTATTGGTACAATATACTATGATTTGAAAGAAAAAAATTTTCGGTTTCAAACAAAAGTGCATTTGTCCGGGTAAAAATACAGTCGAATTCAATCGACGATTACACGAAAACGGGTCGTTGTTTCGACCTAATTTAAACGGACTGTTATTCAAAATTAAATAACCTTTCATTATTGGTACAATATACTATGATTTGAAACAAAAAAATTTTCGGTTTCAAACAAAAGTGCATTTGTCCGGGTAAAAATACAGTCGAATTCAATCGACGATTACACGAAAACGGGTCGTTGTTTCGACCTAATTTAAACGGACTGTTATTCAAAATTAAATAACCTTTCATTATTGGTACAATATACTATGATTTGAAAGAAAAAAATTTTCAGTTTCAAACAAAAGTGCATTTGTCCGGGTAAAAATACAGTCGAATTCAATCGACGATTACACGAAAACGAGTCGTTGTTTCGACCTAATTTAAACGGACTGTTATTCAAAATTAAATAACCTTTCATTATTGGTACAATATACTATGATTTGAAACAAAAAAATTTTCGGTTTCAAACAAAAGTGCATTTGTCCGGGTAAAAATACAGTCGAATTCAATCGACGATTACACGAAAACGGGTCGTTGTTTCGACCTAATTTAAACGGACTGTTATTCAAAATTAAATAACCTTTCATTATTGGTACAATATACTACGATTTGAAACAAAAAAATTTTCGGTTTCAAACAAAAGTGCATTTGTCCGGTTAAAAATACAGTCGAATTCAATCGACGATTACACGAAAACGGGTCGTTGTTTCGACCTAATTTAAACGGACTGTTATTCAAAATTAAATAACCTTCCATTATTGGTACAATATACTATGATTTGAAAGAAAAAAATTTTCGGTTTCAAACAAAAGTGCATTTGTCCGGGTAAAAATACAGTCGAATTCAATCGACGATTACACGAAAACGAGTCGTTGTTTCAACCTAATTTAAACGGACTTTTATTCAAAATTAAATAACCTTTCATTATTGGTACAATATACTATGATTTGAAAGAAAAAAATTTTCGGTTTCAAACAAAAGTGCATTTGTCCGGGTAAAAATACAGTCGAATTCAATCGACGATTACACGAAAACGGGTCGTTGTTTCGACCTAATTTAAACGGACTGTTATTCAAAATTAAATAACCTTTCATTATTGGTACAATATACTATGATTTGAAAGAAAAAAATTTTCGGTTTCAAACAAAAGTGCATTTGTCCGGGTAAAAATACAGTCGAATTCAATCGACGATTACACGAAAACGAGTCGTTGTTTCAACCTAATTTAAACGGACTTTTATTCAAAATTAAATAACCTTTCATTATTGGTACAATATACTATGATTTGAAAGAAAAAAATTTTCGGTTTCAAACAAAAGTGCATTTGTCCGGGTAAAAATACAGTCGAATTCAATCGACGATTACACGAAAACGAGTCGTTGTTTCGACCTAATTTAAACGGACTGTTATTCAAAATTAAATAACCTTTCATTATTGGTACAATATACTATGATTTGAAAGAAAAAAATTTTCGGTTTCAAACAAAAGTGCATTTGTCCGGGTAAAAATACAGTCGAATTCAATCGACGATTACACGAAAACGGGTCGTTGTTTCGACCTAATTTAAACGGACTGTTATTCAAAATTAAATAACCTTTCATTATTGGTACAATATACTATGATTTGAAAGAAAAAAAATTTCGGTTTCAAACAAAAGTGCATTTGTCCGGTTAAAAATACAGTCGAATTCAATCGACGATTACACGAAAACGAGTCGTTGTTTCGACCTAATTTAAACGGACTGTTATTCAAAATTAAATAACCTTTCATTATTGGTACAATATACTATGATTTGAAAGAAAAAAATTTTAGGTTTCTAACAAAAGTGCATTTGTCCGGGTAAAAATACAGTCGAATTCAATCGACGATTACACGAAAACGGGTCGTTGTTTCGACCTAATTTAAACGGACTGTTATTCAAAATTAAATAACCTTTCATTATTGGTACAATATACTATGATTTGAAAGAAAAAAATTTTCGGTTTTAAACAAAAGTGCATTTGTCCGGGTAAAAATACAGTCGAATTCAATCGACGATTACACGAAAACGGGTAGTTGTTTCGACCTAATTTAAACGGACTGTTATTCAAAATTAAATAACCTTTCATTATTGGTACAATATTCTACGATTTGAAACAAAAAAATTTTCAGTTTCAAACAAAAGTGCATTTGTCCGGGTAAAAATACAGTCGAATTCAATCGACGATTACACGAAAACGAGTCGTTGTTTCGACCTAATTTAAACGGACTGTTATTCAAAATTAAATAACATTTCATTATTGGTACAATATACTATGATTTGAAAGAAAAAAATTTTCGGTTTCAAACAAAAGTGCATTTGTCCGGGTAAAAATACAGTCGAATTCAATCGACGATTACACGAAAACGAGTCGTTGTTTCGACCTAATTTAAACGGACTGTTATTCAAAATTAAATAACCTTCCATTATTGGTACAATATACTATGATTTGAAAGAAAAAAATTTTCGGTTTCAAACAAAAGTGCATTTGTCCGGGTAACAATACAGTCGAATTCAATCGACGATTACACGAAAACGGGTCGTTGTTTCGACCTAATTTAAACGGACTGTTATTCAAAATTAAATACCCTTTCATTATTGGTACAATATACTATGATTTGAAAGAAAAAAATTTTCGGTTTCAAACAAAAGTGCATTTGTCCGGGTAAAAATACAGTCGAATTCAATCGACGATTACACGAAAACGGGTCGTTGTTTCGACCTAATTTAAACGGACTGTTATTCAAAATTAAATAACCTTCCATTATTGGTACAATATACTATGATTTGAATCAAAAAAATTTTCGGTTTCAAACAAAAGTGCATTTGTCCGGGTAAAAATACAGTCGAATTCAATCGACGATTACACGAAAACGGGTCGTTGTTTCGACCTAATTTAAACGGACTGTTATTCAAAATTAAATAACCTTTCATTATTGGTACAATATACTATGATTTGAAAGAAAAAAATTTTCGGTTTCAAACAAAAGTGCATTTGTCCGGGTAAAAATACAGTCGAATTCAATCGACGATTACACGAAAACGAGTCGTTGTTTCGACCTAATTTAAACGGACTGTTATTCAAAATTAAATAACCTTTCATTATTGGTACAATATACTATGATTTGAAACAAAAAAATTTTCGGTTTCAAACAAAAGTGCATTTGTCCGGGTAACAATACAGTCGAATTCAATCGACGATTACACGAAAACGGGTCGTTGTTTCGACCTAATTTAAACGGACTGTTATTCAAAATTAAATAACCTTTCATTATTGGTACAATATACTATGATTTGAAAGAAAAAAATTTTCGGTTTCAAACAAAAGTGCATTTGTCCGGGTAAAAATACAGTCGAATTCAATCGACGATTACACGAAAACGGGTCGTTGTTTCGACCTAATTTAAACGGACTGTTATTCAAAATTAAATAACCTTTCATTATTGGTACAATATACTACGATTTGAAACAAAAAAATTTTCGGTTTCAAACAAAAGTGCATTTGTCCGGGTAAAAATACAGTCGAATTCAATCGACGATTACACGAAAACGGGTCGTTGTTTCGACCTAATTTAAACGGACTGTTATTCAAAATTAAATAACCTTTCATTATTGGTACAATATACTACGATTTGAAACAAAAAAATTTTCGGTTTCAAACAAAAGTGCATTTGTCCGGTTAAAAATACAGTCGAATTCAATCGACGATTACACGAAAACGAGTCGTTGTTTCAACCTAATTTAAACGGACTTTTATTCAAAATTAAATAACCTTTCATTATTGGTACAATATACTATGATTTGAAAGAAAAAAATTTTCGGTTTCAAACAAAAGTGCATTTGTCCGGGTAAAAATACAGTCGAATTCAATCGACGATTACACGAAAACGAGTCGTTGTTTCGACCTAATTTAAACGGACTGTTATTCAAAATTAAATAACCTTTCATTATTGGTACAATATACTATGATTTGAAAGAAAAAAATTTTCGGTTTCAAACAAAAGTGCATTTGTCCGGGTAAAAATACAGTCGAATTCAATCGACGATTACACGAAAACGGGTCGTTGTTTCGACCTAATTTAAACGGACTGTTATTCAAAATTAAATAACCTTTCATTATTGGTACAATATACTATGATTTGAAAGAAAAAAAATTTCGGTTTCAAACAAAAGTGCATTTGTCCGGTTAAAAATACAGTCGAATTCAATCGACGATTACACGAAAACGAGTCGTTGTTTCGACCTAATTTAAACGGACTGTTATTCAAAATTAAATAACCTTTCATTATTGGTACAATATACTATGATTTGAAAGAAAAAAATTTTCGGTTTCAAACAAAAGTGCATTTGTCCGGTTAAAAATACAGTCGAATTCAATCGACGATTACACGAAAACGGGTCGTTGTTTCGACCTAATTTAAACGGACTGTTATTCAAAATTAAATAACCTTCTATTATTGTATTGTACCAAAACAAAAGTGCATTTGTCCGGGTAACAATACAGTCGAATTCAATCGACGATTACACGAAAATGGGTCGTTGTTTCGACCTAATTTAAACGGACTGTTATTCAAAATTAAATAACCTTTCATTATTGGTACAATATACTATGATTTGAAAGAAAAAAATTTTCGGTTTCAAACAAAAGTGCATTTGTCCGGGTAAACATACAGTCGAATTCAATCGACGATTACACGAAAACGAGTCGTTGTTTCGACCTAATTTAAACGGACTGTTATTCAAAATTAAATAACCTTTCATTATTGGTACAATATACTATGATTTGAAAGAAAAAAATTTTCGGTTTCAAACAAAAGTGCATTTGTCCGGGTAAAAATACAGTCGAATTCAATCGACGATTACACGAAAACGAGTCGTTGTTTCGACCTAATTTAAACGGACTGTTATTCAAAATTAAATAACCTTTCATTATTGGTACAATATACTATGATTTGAAACAAAAAAATTTTCGGTTTCAAACAAAAGTGCATTTGTCCGGGTAAAAATACAGTCGAATTCAATCGACGATTACACGAAAACGAGTCGTTGTTTCGACCTAATTTAAACGGACTGTTATTCAAAATTTAATAACCTTTCATTATTGGTACAATATACTATGATTTGAAACAAAAAAATTTTCGGTTTCAAACAAAAGTGCATTTGTCCGGGTAAAAATACAGTCGAATTCAATCGACGATTACACGAAAACGGGTCGTTGTTTCGACCTAATTTAAACGGACTGTTATTCAAAATTAAATAACCTTTCATTATTGGTACAATATACTATGATTTGAAAGAAAAACATTTTCGGTTTCAAACAAAAGTGCATTTGTCCGGGTAAAAATACAGTCGAATTCAATCGACGATTACACGAAAACGGGTCGTTGTTTCGACCTAATTTAAACGGACTGTTATTCAAAATTAAATAACCTTTCATTATTGGTACAATATACTATGATTTGAAAGAAAAAAATTTTCGGTTTCAAACAAAAGTGCATTTGTCCGGGTAAAAATACAGTCGAATTCAATCGACGATTACACGAAACGGGTCGTTGTTTCGACCTAATTTAAACGGACTGTTATTCAAAATTAAATAACCTTTCATTATTGGTACAATATACTATGATTTGAAAGAAAAAAATTTTCGGTTTCAAACAAAAGTGCATTTGTCCGGGTAAAAATACAGTCGAATTCAATCGACGATTACACGAAAACGGGTCGTTGTTTCGACCTAATTTAAACGGACTGTTATTCAAAATTAAATAACCTTTCATTATTGGTACAATATACTATGATTTGAAAGAAAAAAATTTTCGGTTTCAAACAAAAGTGCATTTGTCCGGGTAAAAATACAGTCGAATTCAATCGACGATTACACGAAAACGGGTCGTTGTTTCGACCTAATTTAAACGGACTGTCATTCAAAATTAAATAACCTTTCATTATTGGAACAATATTCTACGATTTGAAACAAAAAAATTTTCGGTTTCAAACAAAAGTGCATTTGTCCGGGTAAAAATACAGTCGAATTCAATCGACGATTACACGAAAACGAGTCGTTGTTTCGACCTAATTTAAACGGACTGTTATTCAAAATTAAATAACCTTTCATTATTGGTACAATATACTATGATTTGAAACAAAAAAATTTTCGGTTTCAAACAAAAGTGCATTTGTCCGGGTAAAAATACAGTCGAATTCAATCGACGATTACACGAAAACGAGTCGTTGTTTCGACCTAATTTAAACGGACTGTTATTCAAAATTAAATAACCTTTCATTATTGGTACAATATACTATGATTTGAAAGAAAAAAATTTTCGGTTTCAAACAAAAGTGCATTTGTCCGGGTAAAAATACAGTCGAATTCAATCGACGATTACACGAAAACGAGTCGTTGTTTCGACCTAATTTAAACGGACTGTTATTCAAAATTAAATAACCTTCCATTATTGGTACAATATACTATGATTTGAAAGAAAAAAATTTTCGGTTTCAAACAAAAGTGCATTTGTCCGGGTAACAATACAGTCGAATTCAATCGACGATTACACGAAAACGGGTCGTTGTTTCGACCTAATTTAAACGGACTGTTATTCAAAATTAAATAACCTTTCATTATTGGTACAATATACTATGATTTGAAAGAAAAAAAATTTCGGTTTCAAACAAAAGTGCATTTGTCCGGGTAAAAATACAGTCGAATTCAATCGACGATTACACGAAAACGAGTCGTTGTTTCGACCTAATTTAAACGGACTGTTATTCAAAATTAAATAACCTTTCATTATTGGTACAATATACTATGATTTGAAAGAAAAAAATTTTCGGTTTCAAACAAAAGTGCATTTGTCCGGGTAAAAATACAGTCGAATTCAATCGACGATTACACGAAAACGGGTCGTTGTTTCGACCTAATTTAAACGGACTGTTATTCAAAATTAAATAACCTTTCATTATTGGTACAATATACTATGATTTGAAAGAAAAAAAATTTCGGTTTCAAACAAAAGTGCATTTGTCCGGTTAAAAATACAGTCGAATTCAATCGACGATTACACGAAAACGAGTCGTTGTTTCGACCTAAATTAAACGGACTGTTATTCAAAATTAAATAACCTTTCATTATTGGTACAATATACTATGATTTGAAAGAAAAAAATTTTCGGTTTCAAAAAAAAGTGCATTTGTCCGGGTAAAAATACAGTCGAATTCAATCGACGATTACACGAAAACGGGTCGTTGTTTCGACCTAATTTAAACGGACTGTTATTCAAAATTAAATAACCTTTCATTATTGGTACAATATACTATGATTTGAAAGAAAAAAATTTTCGGTTTCAAACAAAAGTGCATTTGTCCGGGTAAAAATACAGTCGAATTCAATCGACGATTACACGAAAACGGGTCGTTGTTTCGACCTAATTTAAACGGACTGTTATTCAAAATTAAATAACCTTTCATTATTGGTACAATATACTATGATTTGAAAG
Source organism: Nephrotoma flavescens (assembly GCA_932526605.1). NCBI lineage: Eukaryota > Metazoa > Arthropoda > Insecta > Diptera > Tipulidae > Nephrotoma > Nephrotoma flavescens. Next base: position 237,319,941 of record OW052220.1, read on the forward strand.
AAAAAAATTTTCGGTTTCAAACAAAAGTGCATTTGTCCGGGTAACAATACAGTCGAATTCAATCGACGATTACACGAAAACGGGTCGTTGTTTCGACCTAATTTAAACGGACTGTTATTCAAAATTAAATAACCTTCCATTATTGGTACAATATACTATGATTTGAAAGAAAAAAATTTTCGGTTTCAAACAAAAGTGCATTTGTCCGGGTAAAAATACAGTCGAATTCAATCGACGATTACACGAAAACGGGTCGTTATTTCGACCTAATTTAAACGGACTGTTATTCAAAATTTAATAACCTTTCATTATTGGTACAATATACTATGATTTGAAAGAAAAAAATTTTCGGTTTCAAACAAAAGTGCATTTGTCCGGGTAAAAATACAGTCGAATTCAATCGACGATTACACGAAAACGGGTCGTTGTTTCGACCTAATTTAAACGGACTGTTATTCAAAATTAAATAACCTTTCATTATTGGTACAATATACTATGATTTGAAAGAAAAAAATTTTCGGTTTCAAACAAAAGTGCATTTGTCCGGGTAAAAATACAGTCGAATTCAATCGACGATTACACGAAAACGGGTCGTTGTTTCGACCTAATTTAAACGGACTGTTATTCAAAATTAAATAACCTTTCATTATTGGTACAATATACTATGATTTGAAAGAAAAAAATTTTCGGTTTCAAACAAAAGTGCATTTGTCCGGGTAAAAATACAGTCGAATTCAATCGACGATTACACGAAAACGGGTCGTTGTTTCGACCTAATTTAAACGGACTGTTATTCAAAATTAAATAACCTTTCATTATTGGTACAATATACTATGATTTGAAAGAAAAAAATTTTCGGTTTCAAACAAAAGTGCATTTGTCCGGGTAAAAATACAGTCGAATTCAATCGACGATTACACGAAAACGAGTCGTTGTTTCGACCTAATTTAAACGGACTGTTATTCAAAATTAAATAACCTTTCATTATTGGTACAATATACTATGATTTGAAAGAAAAAAATTTTCGGTTTCAAACAAAAGTGCATTTGTCCGGGTAAAAATACAGTCGAATTCAATCGACGATTACACGAAAACGAGTCGTTGTTTCGACCTAATTTAAACAGACTGTTATTCAAAATTAAATAACCTTTCATTATTGGTACAATATACTATGATTTGAAACAAAAAAATTTTCGGTTTCAAAAAAAAGTGCATTTGTCCGGGTAAAGATACAGTCGAATTCAATCGACGATTACACGAAAACGGGTCGTTGTTTCGACCTAATTTAAACGGACTGTTATTCAAAATTAAATAACCTTTCATTATTGGTACAATATACTATGATTTGAAACAAAAAAAATTTCGGTTTCAAACAAAAGTGCATTTGTCCGGGTAAAAATACAGTCGAATTCAATCGACGATTACACGAAAACGAGTCGTTGTTTCGACCTAATTTAAACAGACTGTTATTCAAAATTAAATAACCTTTCATTATTGGTACAATATACTATGATTTGAAACAAAAAAATTTTCGGTTTCAAAAAAAAGTGCATTTGTCCGGGTAAAGATACAGTCGAATTCAATCGACGATTACACGAAAACGGGTCGTTGTTTCGACCTAATTTAAACGGACTGTTATTCAAAATTAAATAACCTTTCATTATTGGTACAATATACTATGATTTGAAAGAAAAAAATTTTCGGTTTCAAACAAAAGTGCATTTGTCCGGGTAAAAATACAGTCGAATTCAATCGACGATTACACGAAAACGGGTCGTTGTTTCGACCTAATTTAAACGGACTGTTATTCAAAATTAAATAACCTTTCATTATTGGTACAATATACTATGATTTGAAAGAAAAAAATTTTCGGTTTCAAACAAAAGTGCATTTGTCCGGGTAAAAATACAGTCGAATTCAATCGACGATTACACGAAAACGGGTCGTTGTTTCGACCTAATTTAAACGGACTGTTATTCAAAATTAAATAACCTTTCATTATTGGTACAATATACTATGATTTGAAAGAAAAAAATTTTCGGTTTCAAACAAAAGTGCATTTGTCCGGGTAAAAATACAGTCGAATTCAATCGACGATTACACGAAAACGGGTCGTTGTTTCGACCTAATTTAAACGGACTGTTATTCAAAATTAAATAACCTTTCATTATTGGAACAATATTCTACGATTTGAAACAAAAAAATTTTCGGTTTCAAACAAAAGTTTATTTGTCCGGGTAAAAATACAGTCGAATTCAATCGACGATTACACGAAAACGAATCGTTGTTTCGACCTAATTTAAACGGACTGTTATTCAAAATTAAATAACCTTTCATTATTGGTACAATATACTATGATTTGAAAGAAAAAAATTTTCGGTTTCAAACAAAAGTGCATTTGTCCGGGTAAAAATACAGTCGAATTCAATCGACGATTACACGAAAACGGGTCGTTGTTTCGACCTAATTTAAACGGACTGTTATTCAAAATTAAATAACCTTTCATTATTGGTACAATATACTATGATTTGAAAGAAAAAAATTTTCGGTTTCAAACAAAAGTGCATTTGTCCGGGTAAAAATACAGTCGAATTCAATCGACGATTACACGAAAACGGGTCGTTGTTTCGACCTAATTTAAACGGACTGTTATTCAAAATTAAATAACCTTTCATTATTGGTACAATATACTATGATTTGAAAGAAAAAAATTTTCGGTTTCAAACAAAAGTGCATTTGTCCGGGTAAAAATACAGTCGAATTCAATCGACGATTACACGAAAACGGGTCGTTGTTTCGACCTAATTTAAACGGACTGTTATTCAAAATTAAATAACCTTTCATTATTGGAACAATATTCTACGATTTGAAACAAAAAAAATTTCGGTTTCAAACAAAAGTGCATTTGTCCGGGTAAAAATACAGTCGAATTCAATCGACGATTACACGAAAACGAGTCGTTGTTTCGACCTAATTTAAACGGACTGTTATTCAAAATTAAATAACCTTTCATTATTGGTACAATATACTATGATTTGAAAGAAAAAAATTTTCGGTTTCAAACAAAAGTGCATTTGTCCGGGTAAAAATACAGTCGAATTCAATCGACGATTACACGAAAACGAGTCGTTGTTTCGACCTAATTTAAACAGACTGTTATTCAAAATTAAATAACCTTTCATTATTGGTACAATATACTATGATTTGAAACAAAAAAATTTTCGGTTTCAAAAAAAAGTGCATTTGTCCGGGTAAAGATACAGTCGAATTCAATCGACGATTACACGAAAACGGGTCGTTGTTTCGACCTAATTTAAACGGACTGTTATTCAAAATTAAATAACCTTTCATTATTGGTACAATATACTATGATTTGAAACAAAAAAAATTTCGGTTTCAAACAAAAGTGCATTTGTCCGGGTAAAAATACAGTCGAATTCAATCGACGATTACACGAAAACGAGTCGTTGTTTCGACCTAAATTAAACGGACTGTTATTCAAAATTAAATAACCTTTCATTATTGGTACAATATACTATGATTTGAAAGAAAAAAAATTTCGGTTTCAAACAAAAGTGCATTTGTCCGGGTAAAAATACAGTCGAATTCAATCGACGATTACACGAAAACGAGTCGTTGTTTCGACCTAATTTAAACAGACTGTTATTCAAAATTAAATAACCTTTCATTATTGGTACAATATACTATGATTTGAAACAAAAAAATTTTCGGTTTCAAAAAAAAGTGCATTTGTCCGGGTAAAGATACAGTCGAATTCAATCGACGATTACACGAAAACGGGTCGTTGTTTCGACCTAATTTAAACGGACTGTTATTCAAAATTAAATAACCTTTCATTATTGGTACAATATACTATGATTTGAAACAAAAAAAATTTCGGTTTCAAACAAAAGTGCATTTGTCCGGGTAAAAATACAGTCGAATTCAATCGACGATTACACGAAAACGAGTCGTTGTTTGTTGTTGTTGATTGTTTCTGATGCCAAGATCATATCTAAAACCTGCCGTCGATTTTTAATAATGATTGTCGGTTCACGTCCAATATTGTAAACTAAAAGGTTAGTATTTAATAAGTAATTAAGAAATAAATCGGATTGTGTGATGCGCGTTTGCATCATATCGAAGTATAACAGCTGCCCTTCTATGACCTGCTTCCCGGATCAGTTTCATCAGGTCATCCGGTGGAACCCCCTTCTCACGATCTATATAGGCTGAGACTAGCCATAATTTTGCACAGCCAACCTCAAAGCTCACCGCTGCTGTAACATCATGCTACTAAATATAGGAAGAAAAAACATATTCTAATTATTTTTCGTTAAAATACACGATCTGATCCGCTCAGACTTGCTTGAGTATAATCATCCAACGTTCTTGGATTAAGACCAATTCCTCATCTGACTTAGTCAGTCTGAGAACGAGAGCTGCCGATGCAACCTTCGTGTGATGCAAGCTTATTTGTACAATATTATTCATTGTAGTCTACCTTACTTACCGCTTTATGCACTCCCTGCATTGGGATAGTGCCATCTGGCTCGTTGCTTCGGCTGCCATCCACCTCTCGTTGAGGGTCCGCCAGGATGTCCCCATCAAACTTAAGCGAGAGAAGGCTACCTCTCATCACTATACTCCCCACGTCCGAAGTACACCACACCCTGGTCGCCCCCCCTTATAACGGAAATTATAACGGAAGAGAGAGGCCTTGGTGGCGCATCCGCACGAACTCAAACAGTGCAAAGCACTGGTTTCGATTTCGGATGCAGGCACCAAGGGACCGCCAACACTACACCGATACGGAGAGAGAAGTCCCCCTCCCATCATACCTAAACCGAACGGAATTTAATAATTCATTTTACGAATAAAATAAATCCAAAAACACGAAAACATAATCGCCAGAAAAAAATAACCTGAAGGCGAGACCAATGTGCGCCGGGTGCGGCCAGACCACGTTGTTTGGCACCCGATCACAAATGCATTTACAATAATTGAATATAATGAATGAATTGAATATAATTGAATATATGTATTGACCTTAATCGGTCACTTGTTACTATAAGAAAGCAGCCGTAGAAATTTAGCGACACCACCTGACCATTTGCTGTCAACACCAACTGTTTTGAGGTAGGGGAATCCGGGCGCCGATGAACTAATTCCGAATTTGTCTGAGATAATGGAGTCAAATAACTTATACACCTTTCAGTGGATCTCAATAATTTACCTTTTATTTTCTTTTAAAATATCAGAATCGATACATACTTAAGGGATGATCATACAATTACAACATATTTGATATGGCTCCCAATATTTAAAAAAACCCACCCTCAATGGATGCCAAAACTTAACCAAAATTTTTCGTTTGGATTTCACACACCAAAAAAAAATGCAAAATGGTTACACTACTCAAAATTCGACTCGTGTTTTTAAAATTTTTTTATTTTTAGGTCACGACTAACTAATTTGTTTGGCGTGGGGAAGGTGAGGGACTCGAATTATCTCTCAGGACCCTTAATAATATAGAGTTAGCTTTCATCTTTCTGACTTCTGTCAATGGTGGCTTGCATCAATACGTGCTCCTTTATGATCTCACTGAATAGCTTCGGTTTTTGATCCCTAGGAGCACCCGATTTCCGGTCTGTTTATACCATGGCCGCATGATTTCGCCCGATTCAAGCTCATCTTGGGACTTCTGTCTTTTAGACACCAAGACCCTTTCCGAGCTACCGCAGCCAACAGTTTTCTATCCCATGCTAGAGATTGCCTCAGGGGTCGCAGCCAGTTTCTCTAGAATTCTGAACGCAGACCGTCTCTCCCTGTACCGTCGCTTCGTTGAAGAGATCTCTTTCAATCCTCCACTATTTTGTTTTGCGGTTCCGCTGCCTCCTTGCTTCGATGCTACGCTGTCGCTTACCCTTGCCCCTTGGAGTTACTCTCTTCATTAATAGCTTCCGATTTTTTGGAGGGTACCGGACACTTTGTTTTGCTTTTCTTGTTGATTATTCATGTTTTCCCTGCGAGTATCGGAAAAATACAGGTCCACTTTAATCCAGCTCATCGAGCAATCTGGCCTCCCATCCCCCCAGCGCAACCGCCTCCACTAATATTCACCCTTCTTATTCAGCCATTCATCTGGATATTCCAAGCCAATGGGACCCATTCCATTCAACGGATGATCTGTTTATAGGGTTCCCCATTTCCTACCTGGGGACCCGGGAGCGCAGGAAATATTCAATGGTTTTATGGTGTCATCAGTTCGATCTGAGATGAACCATTCCTCAGTTCCCTGAGACTCTCCTCCCAGTACAGGTATTTTTTTTTTAAGAAAGTATTAATTTTCCAGTGAATTTAAGGTCTTTTGAAGGTCAATTAATACCCTCCCCTTATTTAATTTACCGCTAACCTATTTATCGATAGGCCGTCTATTATCCACCACCTGTGACCCCCACCCCTCCCCTGTCGGAGAGAAGCTCGGCGCCCGTGGATTTTTGGGTCGCTGTATTCAAATATTACATCTGCGAACATCCCTCGGACACGAGGTGCGCACAAAACTGGACGCGAACGGCACCCCCGAGAATTCCCCTGACAATATCGACAAAAACAATCCGAACATCATTGTAGGGGTGTTTTTTTGTGGCGCCTAATTCAAATTTCACGTCGAAAACGACCCTCCGAACTCCTAGTGCATTGAAAACTATGGGCCTGAACGTCGTCTCCGAGGGTTTTCTTCACACGATCGTAAAATACCGAAAATCGTCTCATAATTTCACACATTCATTGATGTGTAACTCTCGCCTGGTGCCGTCGAAAAGTTGATCCAGTCCTGTAAATTTCTAAATGCCGGGTTTGAATAGAGCGAGGAGAATACAACAGCTATAAAAGAATCTAAGGACCCTACCAAAAAAGTAGTCATAGTCGCCAAAGATACAGACGTTGCCGTACTGTTCACCGTACTCTCCCCGGTTGACAGAGAAATATTTTTACGGAAACCTGCAAGGCCCAATAAACCCGAAGAAGTATATTCTTCGCGTAGCTTGTCTGATATGCCAGTAGTTGCGGTTCTTTTTTTTTGCTCCATGCAATAACGGGGTGTGATACCGTTTCAGCAACATACTACCAGGGAAAAACAACATTTTTCAAGATCTTCCAGAAATTCCCAGGCCTTCAAGCTCATGGTACGAAGTTCAAGGAAGCTGGTTTGTCCATCGAAGAAATTTTTGAGATTGGGGTGCAGCTAATCCTGCCAATGTACAGTACTCCAATGGTATTCAGGGAGCGGAATGTTCCTGATGAGGACAAGCTAAAATGGGACCAGTTACTAGTACAGTGCCCGGACAGTATGTATATAAAAACCGCTGTAAAGGGAAGAGTAAATTTAGGGAAAATTCTCCCCACAGTACCTGCACGGAGACCAGCTGACCATGGACCCAACAGAATGGGGGTGGAGAAAGGAAGGCGACACAATGGTCTTTGTAGAAATGACACAAAAACCTGCACCCAAGAATATTGTGTAATTAATATTCTGTGAATGCGCAGGAGATTGTAATCTGAAGACCTGTAGTTGCAGGAAGCATGGCCTCCCTTGCAATCTTGCCTGTAAAATTTGTGAAAGCTCAACTTGCACCAATACTGAAAGATATTCAGTTGAAAGTGTTATTGCGACAGAGAGAGGGGCCTTAGATGAGGAAGATGTTCTACTTATGAATACATCAGTCGATGACGAAGAAAATGAGCAGACTAGCGATGTTTCACTTGATTAAGAATTTGATATATAGTTACATATCTAAACATTTAAGTTATTAATTAATGAGGTAAGGAAAAGTTACAGTTAGATAGTATTTGATTTGAGTTGATTTCAGTTGAAACAATTTAAACGCCAATTACATAAATATTGAATTTCTATTCATTCGATTTCTTCCCTCTTCACATAATTTAAATAGAATCAACAATTCCATCCAGATATTGCAGTATTGATGTCCATCTCTAAAACATCATGTTTGGTTGACATTCATGGGAATGACATCGATGTCAAGATAAAGGCGCCAATGCACCAGGTGATCAGGAGGTCGTTTTAGACGTGAAATTTGGATTCAGCGGCCCAAAAAACGCCCCAACAATGATTTTCGGGTTGTTTTTGTCGATATTGTTAGGAAAATTGTCGGGGATGACGTCCGCATGCAGGTTCCGGCACACCAGGTGTCCGGGGGGTGTTACGCCTTATTTGGATTCAGCGACCCAAAAAACCCCCGGGTGCCGAGTTTCTATCCTTCCCCGCGTGATTTTCGGGAGAGCCCTCTGAGCTCCAGGTCGGCTGTGGGTCAATTTGAACATCACATTCGTGATCAGCGACCTCGAAAACTTCCGGGAACCCGATTGGGGTCAAAAGCCGTCTTAAAAAATATATTTTTTGAATGCATTTTTGGCTGCTGTAATGCAATTTCCGGTTGGTTCAACAAAAAAAATAGAGGCGGTTTTTACAAATAATTTTTGGAAGCGACTGCAAAAAACCGTATTCCGATCCGTCTTGCTCTTAAAAATTTTTTTGAGTTTTTCTTTAGTTTCCTGAATATACTTCAGAACTCTGCCCATTTGGTCCAGAATATGTTCCTGCTTGGGACGTCCAGGCTTTGAATGGACAGGTGGATGCTTGAAAAACTTTGCGTAACATTGTTTGTGGTATCTTGCTTCGGCACTCACAAGATTCAGTGTTGAAATTCTATCCAATAATGTTTTACAGAGTTCATCCTTGATTCGAGTTTTGATTTCTGTCATAATGCGTTTGTGGAATTCTGTTTTTTAACAACATAAAAAGGGTCCCTTGGACGTCCTTTCATTTTGTTATGTACTTCAGAAGCTGGCAAGCCACAGAACATACAATTTCCTTTGAAATCAAACCTTGGGGCTGCTCAAATGGTCAAATCTTTTGCTCTCGTCAGCGACAAAATTTTGGCATTGGAATGATCCGGCATTCGGTTTGAGAATGAAGCGTCTTCTGCACGCTTTGTGCATTTGCAAAGACGACTGTTTTTCCAGAAAAAAAATTATGCTCATCCTTCCTTTCCTTGCTAACAAAATTCAAATTTTGTAAGCCCCGAGTTACGGTGACGGCATCATCCCCAGACACATCTTCCTTACAACGGAAACACACCGGTGTAGCGGAGTTAACCTCCATTTTTCTATAACCAAGATAGAGAGAAGATTTGAGTCAGAATTGTTACTTGTAAACAAATTTTCTTGAATAAAAACAACATAAACAAATGCTCACCTTTTGTTCCAATTTGAAAAGATGTGAATCTTCACTTTCTATGTTTTAGGTTGGTGATGTAAGATAATTTTTTAAAAAAAAACCTCAATATTTCTTCAATATTCTTGACTTTTATCACTCTTTTTTTCTATAATTGACTATAATATTTATCAAAATAATCACGTCGATTCAATGAACTCTTCTATTCTTCTTGAAAAATTTTAAACAGAAAAAATCCAAAGTAGAATAATCTTCTATTTTGCTATTCAGTATAGCAGTGGGATTCTAATCTTCTATTTTTATTATCGAAAGTTCGAAATTGAATGTTTTTCTTGCTGTTGTGTCAAAAATATATTATTTCGCAAATCTATAGTATCAATGAGATGACTTTATATGCATTGATGGAAAGATGAGAATCCCACGTTTACAACTAGTCAATGGGTTTTGTGAAAACAAAATAATTGCACAGCCGAAAAGTAGACGTTCTCAGCTCTCAAGTAATTTGTCATATAGAGACCAATCTGATCATGTATGAATTTTTAATTGGTGGTTGATACAAAATTTCCCCGCGCTCCAAAAACAGCAAAAAATTGGGATTCAACAAACAAATTTTAATCAAAATGGAAGAAAAATAGATTATACAAATTTCACAGATGACAAAGAACCTTCTAAGGACCCATAATCAAGAAAATTTGGAGCAAATTAGTGCAATACATAAAAAATAGGAACAATTTCCTGGCGAGGTCAAAATTGCGCGGGAGCAGAAAGTTTGACCGGTTTTTCCAATTTGGCCAAAGAGTCAAAACGTGACTCAAGTCACAGGGTATGATAGCGGTAGATTTCTTCATTCACGTGTACTTTGAATCATGATAAAATATGCATTTTTAACAAAGTTATTGAATAATTTGTCCGCCCGCTCATATGTAAATGCATGGACTGCGTGCTTTCCGGCATACAACCCAGAAACTCAATATTCTAAGTGCTTGGGCCCGTTTATCTCGGAAACGGTCAATTTTTTGGAAAAGTCATAAAGCCATATTTTGGGAAAAGCCATATTTTGGGAGATATTCGCGGAAAATCGATTTTCCGGGTCTTTTGGAGCCATTTCTCCCCCAATGTTTTCTTGAAAACTCGGTCTCTTTTTTAAAGAGGCACCAAATGCCACTTATCACCAGAAAATGTTGTGATAAATATTGTGTTGTCCGAACTGAGCGGACGTGTTTGACAGAAAAAAAGAAATTTATTGAATAATTACAAAAAGTTAAATTGGTTAATTAGTATTGACTAGTTATTAAATAGTTATTAAATAGTTTTTATTAAATTCATTTTACTAAATTGAATATAAAAGTATAAAAGATAGACAATTGAATAAATTATATTTGAGTTGGTGTGTACTAACAGTTTCTGCTGTCAATTTTGGCGCCATCCTATAAGTAAAAATTTGTGATTATTAAATTAACATTACAGTGCTATTAAAATATCAATTACCTGTGATTTTTCCGGATATGTCGAATACGTGCTTTCATTGCTCCAAAAAAATTACTGGTACAAGGTTTTGAGGCGTACAATGCATCGGCTCATGTAAAAAATACTTTCATCTCAAGTGTATTAATATTGCCGGTAACCTTGACGAGTCATTGGAAAGTGGGCTAATTATTTGGGCGTGTCCATCCTGCAAAATGAACAATCAAACTACAATAGATGTTGGAAATGCCAGCTCAACAAAACTTCCAAATACTCCCAACGGTGGCTCAAGTTCGTCCACTATAGATGACGTTCAAGTGAGCATAAATAACCTCTGCTCTAGATTCGATGGCGTGGAAAACTCACAACGTTTTATCTCTGATGCGGTGGATGCTTTGCGAAATGATCTTAAAATCGCATTAAATGAGATCCAAAATCTAAAACTGCACATTAAAAAGACGGATGATGAATGTACTTCACTTCGTCATAGAGTTAACCTACTTGAGTCTTTAAATGATTCTATTGTGCAACAAAAATTGGCCTCAAATATAGTGATAACTGGAATTCCACTCAACAAGCTCGACAATAAGGAAGTTATATTAAGAGTATTGTCGTTTGTTCAACCTGAGATCAGTTCAAATGATGTTCTCGATGTAAGTAAAGTTGATACTACAAAATCTAAAACAAAAACACCAACTGAGATTTACATTGTCAAACTAACATCTGTGGAATTCAAAACTGGAATTCTTAACAAAATGAAAAACTTCAAAAATTTCTCTACTGATGATTTGGGCATTCAATTCACAAATCATGTAAGGAGCAGAATATTTATCATGCATCACTTATCACCACTTCAATCCAAATTGTACAAAGAGGCCAACGTCATTAAACGCGAAAAAAAATTTCGTTTCCTGTGGATTCGGAATGGGATCATCATGCTACGTCAAAATCATACATCGCAAGTATTTTATATTCGATCACATAATAACATTGATCAAATTAAAAACTCTCTACTACATCAAAATACTAATTAATTTTTACTTATTAACGTTTATTTGTTTACATTTCATCTTTATACAAATTACAAATACAATTACAAATTCTAGTTTTTTATTGCTTAACTGTAAGGTAACAGCTGGTATAATACCTGCATATAATTCTGTTACCAATTTTTATTTTTATTATCTAATTTTATTATTTTATTCTTATTATCGTAGAAAAATTAAAACTGTTATTCTTTTATTACATAATGTTATTATTTGTTATTATTTATTATTAGTAGGCATTCTAAAACTTTTATTTTTAATTTTTTTTATTGATATATTTTTAAAACTTTATAAATGTGACATATACATTTACGTTTTAGTATTCATCTTTTTCGCTTCAGTTATTCCTAAACTTTTTTATTTTATCTTTTCCTTAACACTTGTTTTGTATAAAAAATATTATAAATGTGTTATTCTTACTAATCATAAGCCTTTAAAACCTATTTATAAATGTATTCTTAAAGTAAATAATTTTATATTCTATTATGTGAAATTTCGATTATATTATATTAGTTTTTTGGTGAAGGAGGACAAACTATCTTGCATCCACATTTTTATTCTAAAATTATTTTTTTTATTGTATTTGTTATGACAAATTCCTATAATCAAATTAGTGGTGTTGGTAGCTTTGTTGATACTTCCACCAATAATCGAATTTCAGATAGGGTGGTTTTAGATGATTGTATGGGTGTTCAAATTGTTCATCAGAATATTAGAAGTCTAAGGAAAAATTTTAATCTTTTTTTGGCTCATCTTGATTCATTTACTAGTTTACCTGATTTAATTTTCTTAAGTGAAATTTGGATTAATGATGATGAAATCAAATTCTATCAGTTAAATGACTATCATCTTGTTTGTTGTTGTAACAATAGTTATCGTGCTGGTGGTGTTTTGGTATTCTATAAAAGGAACTTAAATTGTTTTGTTGAACCTATTAACCTTGTTTCTGCGGATGTAGTGAAGGTAAAGCTTGTAATTGGCAACGAAACGTTTATTTTGATTTGCGTTTATCGGCTTCAGGCCGTTACGGAATTTGTCTTTCTCGATGAGTTTTCTGAATATTTACGACATATAAACGGTAAAAACTTTTTTGTTCTGGGTGATATTAATATTGATATTTTATCTTGCTCTTCCGTGTCCGATAATTATATTTGCATGATGTCTTCCGTAGGTCTAGCATCGCTTATTAATGATCCAACTAGAGTAACCGATACTACTTCTACCTGTATTGATCACTTTTTTTGCAGATTACGTGACAATAATTTATCTCGCGTCAAGGTTGAATTATTTAATTATATGATTACTGACCATCATTTGATGCATGTTGTGATCGATATTAATCAGGTGAAAAGTAATGATGGTTTACCTGTTAAGCCAAAAATCATTATATCTAAATTCTTGGAACTGTTAAGTAATGTTAATTTTTCTCCTATTTATGCTATTGATGATCCGTGTGCAGCTGTTGATGTATTTCTAACGCTTTGGAATGATGTTTTCTCAGCTAGCCTAGATTCACTAAAGTCACGTAGTAATCGTCCTATTAAACCTTGGATCTCTGAGGCATTATTAAACATGATTAAACGAAAAAAATGGTTATTGAGGAAAGCAAAATATGCTAGAAACAATCAACGTTTCCAGCAATATGTTACAGCCTATTGTCTTAAGGTTAAAAAGAAAACTATTGCTGCTCGTGTTGCTTATTATAAAAAGAGATTTGATAGCTGTTCCGGAGATTCCAAACTGATGTGGCGTGCTATCAATGACATATTAAGTAAAAATTCGTCAAATATTAAGCTCATTAATTCTATTAATTCTTCTAATAATGATTTATTAACTGATGCCTCTGATATTGCCAATGAGTTCAGCAATTATTTCGGAAGTATTGCTTCAAATCTGAAGTCTATTCTTCCTTTTATTTATAGGAGTTCTATGGAGCGTGACGGCGATTACGTTGAGCAATCATTTTTTTTCCACCCTATTGACGATCTTGAAGTTTCTAAAGCAATTACTTCTTTAAAATCAAGCAACTCTTACGATATGTTCGGTTTTAGCAATACCTTAATTAAAAATTCCATTAGTCTTATATGTCCGCCTTTATGTCATATTTTTAATTGTTGTTTTGAAACCGGTATTGTTCCTGAAATTTTGAAGTCAGCAATTGTACTACCTCTTCATAAAAATGGTTCCAGATGCGATTTAAATAATTATCGGCCGATAGCACTACAACCAGTTTTGTTAAAAATAATGGAGAAAATTATTAAATTTAGAATGGTGGTATTTTTAGAGAAGCATGGTATTATAAGTTGTTATCAGCACGGTTTTCGTAATGGGTTTTCCACTGAGTCTGCTTTAATTGAATTTTTAAATGGCGTGCATGCATCGCTAAATAATTCCGACTCTTGCGCTGGGCTTTTTGTAGACATAAAAAAAGCCTTTGACATGGTTGATCATAATCTTCTATTGCATAAGCTTTCTAAAATCGGTTTCAGAGGAAACATTAATAATTGGTTTAAATCATATCTTGCAAATCGTAATCATGTTGTTAAGGTGAATGGAACTATGAGCTGTCCTTATGTTTTAAACATTGGTGTTCCTCAAGGTTCCGTCTTGGGACCCCTTTTATTTTTGATTTACATAAACTCAATTTTTAGTGCAAATTTGGCAGGCACGATTGTTGCCTTTGCGGATGATATGAGCTTATGTTATCGTGGGTCCTCACAAACTGATGTTTGCCGTAAAATTGCAGCGGACCTTTTAGTTTTAAGGAAATGGTTTGACCAGCATTTCTTAATTTTAAGTGACAAAACTAAGATTATGCATTTTAGTTTGAGTGGCAGTATTTTACATTCACCGTTAACGTATCATTCCAGTTTTTGTAATGCCGTTAATTGCTCCAGCTCGTGCATTTCCATTGAAGCTGTTGAGAGTTTCAAGTATCTTGGAATTATTGTTGATTGTAATCTGAGTTGGAAGCATCATGTCGATAAATTAAAAAAGTCTCTCAGCAATGCATTACGAACCTTATATCTATTAAGACCTGTAGCTCCTAAATCGGTATTGCTAAAATTCTACTATGCCTGCATTAACTCTAGGCTCGAATATGCTTTATCGTGTTGGGGTGGTTGCTATCATTCAACTTTAAAAATTCTCATTATTGTTCAGAAATATGCTATTCGTATCATGTGTTTTAAGTCTTCGCGGGTTTCTGCATGGCCATTATTTTTGAGTTTTAAAGTTTTACCATTACAACATCTATATGTTTATAAGGTTTTACGTTTATTTTATTTGCGAAGTGGGCACCGATTTTTGAGATCAAATGTGCGATACAACATTAGGAACAATGATCAGTTCTTATTTGTTGTTCCACATTTTTTTAGTGAACATTTTAGAAAATATTTTTTGGTAACTGCTCCTTCCTTATTTAACCAACTTCCACTTATCTTACGGCAACAAATAAATTCAAAATCATTTCTCAAATTACTTAAAGTTTGGCTTTTTGAGCACCCTAATATCGATTTCTTATTTAGAGTTTTAGTCTGATGCAGTTTAATTTTAATTTTAGTTTTAATTGTTTATATTTTTTATATTTTTTTGTTAAATTTTTATTGTAATATTCATAACTTTTTTTTTTCAAATTTTTCTTGTTAAAGGGTAGATCAATACTGCCGTTAAATCGGTGATGATTACCCTACTCATTTATTTTCATTTTGTATATTATTATTATTATATGTAAAAAAATCGTTTTGAAAATAAATGATAAGCCTGCGTGCTTTAATTTGATAAATAAATAAAATAAATAAATGAAAATCGCATATAATAATTTGCAGGTTGACCCCTTACTGGACCCCTTAATAGGGAGAGAAAATTATGTTTCTTAATTTAAAAAAGAAAAGAAATTAAAAAAAATGGTTAACTTAGCCGGCGACAAATTCAAATAATATAGAGAATTTCAAACCAAATTGTATTCCGATTGGGGAAATTTCCACCGATTTCAAAAACACGGTCCCTCTCCGCAAGGTCCACGGAGTAACGTTTCACCTAATATTATCAAATGAGGTAAAATCGACCTTTATATTACATATGTGAAGCCAATTCCATCTAATATGAGACAAAAATGATTTATTAATTGAATTAAAACCTTATAAATGTCATTTTGGCATTTGTCTAAAGGCTCAACTACACTACAATATTTTTTGCCACTACATGGTCGGTTTATTTGATCGATATTTTTAAATTGATGAATGGCTCGGTAGTCTTACCAATTTAATTAAGCGGCGCGAAATAATTTTATTTATTATGAATGGTTACATTAATTTGATTATTATTAATTTCAATGGGCAGCTCAATGAACTTTAATCTTGTTTACCAAAACATACGTAGAATAAGGAAAAATTTAGATAAGCTGCTTGTATACATAGGTTCCGGTAATCTACAGCCTCAAATTATTGGTTTGTCTGAAATTTGGATTTACGACAATGAAGTCGCGAATTATGGTGTAAAGGGGTACGATCTATTCACTTCTTGCCTGCATGATAAACGTTCGGGAGGTGTTGCTGTTTATGCCCATAGCAGTCTAAATTGCAAACAATTTAATCTACTTTTCCAAACTTTCAACGCGGTCGGTCTGACTTTCTTTATAAAATCTAAATTAGTTTGTGTTATTTGTATATATCGTCTTGATTATACAGATACCTCCAGTTTTATTGATGAATTCAGTGGGCTTTTGGAAGGTCTATCCCACTCTAACTTAATTATCATGGGTGATTTTAATATCGACTTCCTCAAGCAGAACGCAATGCTTGATAGGCTGCTAATTTTATTATCGGAACATGGTTTGGATAATATTCTTGAACCAACACGAATTACAAATACCACAGCTACTTGTATTGATAATGTACTCCATAGATTTGATCAAAGGTATTTTCCGGTAGTTTCTTACAGTGTATTAGACCTAAAAATTTCAGATCACTGTTTAATTGAAATTAAAATAACAGGAACCTTTAACATTAAATCTAATTCTCGGCGAACCTTTGAAGTTTTACAGATTAATTTCAATAAGCTGAAGGAACTACTATTGTATGAAGTATGGACTGATGTTTATTCTTGCCTAGATGCTTCTAAGGCCTACGATAATTTTATTAAAATCTTTAAAGGTCATATTAAAAAAAGCACTTCCATTAAGTTGTTTGCCAATAGATCAACGAAGCTAAAGCCATGGATGTCTGATGATCTATTGAGACTTATACGTAAAAGAAATAATATTTGTCGCCTTGCAAAAAAACATAACAGCAACCGTAGATTGAAACAATATAGCTTGACGCTGTGTGACTCTGTTAACCTACAAATTGATATAGCCAAAAAAAGCTTTTATTCTCAAAAGTTCAGCAACAATGGTAGTGATGCTCGTAAAAATTGGAAAACAATCAATGAAATAATTAACGGACAGCCTGATTCAGTTGAAATTAAAGAAATTGTTAATCAAAGAGGCTGCAAAATATCTGGTCCAGTGCAGATTGCAAATGAATTTAACGAGTTCTTTACTAGTGTTGGTGATGCAAATGCTGCCAGTCTCCTCTTGAATGATGACAAAAATAGATTAATATGTCAGTATTACCAATCTATAGATAGTTGCGTTTTTTCGGAAATTTCATCTGGAGAAGTGTATTTTACAATTCTTTCGCTAAAAAATAATTCAACTCCTGGTTTGGATGGGATTTCAAATAATGTTGTCAAAAAAATGTCCTGGTTCTTAGTTGATGTCTTATCTTTTATTTTCAATTTAAGCTTGGTAACTGGAATTTTTCCTACATCGTTAAAGCGAGCCTTAGTTATTCCGATCTTTAAAAATAATGATAAAACAAGTATGAACAACTATAGACCAATCTCTCTACTTTCGGTCTTCTCGAAAATATTTGAAAAAGCCATAAAAAGTAGAATCGTTTTCTTCCTAGAAAAAAGAGACTTTTTCTCTCCTGACCAATATGGTTTTAGGAAAAATAAAAATACTGAACAAGCTATTGTATCTTTCCTAGAACAAGTAACTGAACATATTGATAAAGGGTCCAAGGTATCTACTCTATTTATAGACTTAACAAAGGCTTTTGACAGAGTTCAACATAGCACATTGTTAAAAAAGCTATATTGTTGTGGATTCAGAGGGATAACCCGGGATTGGTTGTCCTCGTATTTGCATGGGCGAACGCAATTGGTTAGAGTAAATGGACAATTAAGTAAAGAATTACCGATAAATGTGGGAGTCCCACAGGGTTCTGTCTTAGGATCTTTATTATTTTTAGTGTATGTAAACGGTATCTTTCGACAACAATTTCGAGGGTCTCCAACTGCTTTTGCTGACATTTCTCGTTTACATATGCTAGTCCAAGTTATCAAGATAATATCATGCTCATAGATCATGATTTAAAAAGTTTGTCTATTTGGTTGGAAGCACATAATTTTGTTTTGAGTCACAAAACGAAATTATTACATTTTAGGGATACCTCATCGTTGTATCTTGAGACAACGTATCATACTTTCAAATGCAGCAGAAACAATAACACGCAATGCCGTTGATGAATTTCGATATCTAGGTATTATTATTGATCGAGATTTAAATTGGAAAGCGCACACACAAGGACTGAAAACTAGACTATCATTGGTCTCCAGAAAAATGTATGTCTTACGGGTATTTTGTCCGCAATATTTACTTAGGACGATTTACTTTGCATTAGCGGACTCAATACTGCAATATGGTTTATCATGTTGGGGTAGTGCTTGCAATGCTACACTACGTCCTATCTACGTGCGACAAAAGCAGTTAATCAGAATAATGTGCTTTAAACCATCTTTTTCGCCTTCGTGGCCATTATTTGAAAATCTCAGCATACTTCCTCTACGTCACATATTCGTCTTCAAGGTACTTAGAATATTCTATGTTAAAAGTGGGAATAATTTTGTGACTCATGCAGGGTATAATCTCAGATCAAATCATACTTTCTTGAAACATATTCCTAAGTTTAGATTAGATCTACGGAGAAACTTTATTAATATCGTTGCACCAATCATTTTTAACAATTAACCGTTGGATATTCGTAAGTGCGGCAACTTCTCTAGTTTTTCAATATACCTTAAAGAATAGCTTCATCAAACTAAAAATATTGACCATCTTTTTCAACTATTGGTTTAAAATATTATTGTTTTTGTTTTTATTGGTTTTAAAATTATATATGTTAAAATTAAATGGTGTAGTTTAAGAGGTTTTAATATATTCATGTGTAGTAATTAAGATGTAGTTATAATTTTATTATACAATTTTTGTTTCTCTCAATTTTAACTGTAAATTAATTTGATTTTAAATTGATTTTAATTTTGTAAATAGAATTCAAATATTTTTTTGTGGCTTAGAATCAGGGGACCAGTCACGTGATCTATTTGATCCAATGGTTCTCTTATCTTACCTTCTTAATGTTGTTAGTTTTAATAATGTTTTACACACAATGTATTTTATTTATAATGATTAAGCTGGTAATGAAATAAAATAAAAAATAAAAAAAAAATATTAAACACCTGGATAAGGTTGACCTTCCCTCTACCAGACCCCTAGAACAACATTTGGCCCAAAATCCTGTGTCGGTTTGGTGTAATAAATTATTAAATTTGGTTAAATGGCCTTGTTGAAATAAGTAACCGTTTTGGGGTAAAATTAACCCTTAGGCAAGTTAAAGGGTACCGACTTAATGGCACCGTGGTTAAATTATAGGCCGACCCATCTTCCATACTAGTATAGGCTGGCATGAAGCTATGCCATGAGCAGATGGTGATAAATTCGGACCTATAACCGTACGTCCTTGAACTGGCTGGCAGTGGCGTAAAAGTAAAGACGGAAAAAACAACGAAAGAGTTGGGAGAGCCCAGAACAGATTGCAGGGATAATAAAATAATATAAAAGTTGAAGGGTAATTAGTAATAATAATTCAGGTTCTAGACCAATCTCGATATCATAGCTACATTTAAAGTTATAATTTTAGCGGTGGAGGTTTAATATTAAGCTAAACCGAGCACTCGTTCCTCGAAAATGGTAACTGCAATAAAATCGGAATTTCTTGTAATAAATGTGTAACTAATTGTGGTATAGATTTCATTGCGGAGGGCTGATTTGAAAACTATTGCCAAAAATTTCTAATGGGTTTTTATGATTTCTGTTTTTTAAATTTTTATTTTGTGTTTAATTAAAATATGATTAATATAAAAGGGTTATTTTAACAATATAATTTTTAAACAAAAATTTATATTGAAGTGCCCGGTTTAAATAAATGTAATTGTATCAATCACAATAATCATAAAATTCAAAATTTTCTAAATTTTAAAACTGGGTAGTATTTATAAATATAAAATCATGTTTAATAAAAAGAAAAACCGTCGCCTCTCTCCCAAATAAATTATGTACATTAACAACTCTGTATATTTTAGTGTGTACCAACTATACACGTATGTACATCTAAAACTAATATAAAGTGTGGTTTCAATTTTCCAAATTATCAAAAATAATTTATCAACTACACAAAACATAAAATTAAACTTCAAAAAAAAAAAATCCAATTTTAATGAAAATGAAAGCTCATAAATTAAAATCTCCCTCCAAAATATAGAAAGCACATATGTATGTACGTTAATAACCCTTCCAGCGATACACACACAAAAAAACAAAATATTTTCGGTAATTTATTTCTAACGTGAAATGCACATACGTACACGTATGAAATGTATGTACATAGCTGAGAGAACGGTTGTACCACCGTAATCACATAAACAAATCTTTTTTTTTATCAATGACAACCAAAAAACTATGTTTGATCCATCCTCCTGAAAATATGTAAATGAACAAAAACAAAATCTCGTATAATTTTTATGTAATACATAAAAATAGTACAAAACACGAAGCCTCGAGTTAATTTTTTGTTTTAAATTTTTCGCAAAATATCATATACGAACGAGGAAAACAATTTTTCTCCGAAAACTTTACAATTTCATTTTACTGTACATAATAATTATTTGCTAATGTAACTTTATTTAACAACACACTAAATATATTTTTAGTCGTGTGTGGTGCTATTTGTAGGGCTGTATAAAATAATCGTAAACAATACTTATTTTTTTATTTAATTTAATTTTTATGTGTTTCTCGTCTTTACAGCATCAAATCCACCAACAACGCAACCGCCTCCAACAACTGAAACTGCGGTACACAAAGATTTATGGGGCGAACCAAAAATGGATTTTAATAATTCATTTTATGGACAAACATCCCCATACCCTGTTCATTTATCGGATAAAGGTGAGTGTTGAATTTTGTGGACCGTTTAAAATTCCAAATGGAAGTTTTTATTTTGTACTTGCTACTACAAATGCTGTATAAGATAGCGGAATTTTAACAGCGGAAAATAAGAGATTACGCTACTCACCGCATGTGGCAGCACTATCACTAAAGAGAATTAATTTTGTTATGTTATTGTTCACTAGAATTTTTTGATTTTCTGCGACCATATAAGTTATTTTCAGTTTTTCGCCAATATCTCAAAAACTTTCAATAGCCAACCAATACTTTCGGTTGTTTTTCTAATAGCTTGGGTCATATTGAGACAATTTGGAAAATTTTGCGAAAATTTATGGACTGTGAATATTGTAGTCCATAATTTTTCCTCAACTTTTCCATATAGTCTCAGTATGACCTAAGCTATTAGAAAAACAACCGAAAGTATTGGTTACAAGTGGATTATATGCCGGAATTGCGGAATATTGTTAAATTTAAACATTTCATATACCGAGTTCCTTTACTTCGGAGATCAATCAATTTGCCATTTTAAAGATCACTTTTAGTATTTTATTCCACTGAGATGTTCTATTTAGTGAAAAAATATATACTTAATGAATGAAAATTTCCTCTGGTAATTACATAACAAAATTATTTATTTTAGTGCTAGTGCTGTCACTTGCGGTGAGTAGCGTAATCCCTTATTTTCCGCTGTCAGAATTCCGCTATTTTATACAGCAGCTACTACAATGTAAAATATGCCGTAATCGGATTGACTGTGTCGCAGTTAAAAGAATGCTAAATCAAACAACGTGTAAGTAACGCAAGTTTGATGATTCCTCGAAACAATTTTGTTATGAAATTTCAAACTGAAAACTGCTTATGTTGACGTTTCAGGACTTTTCTGCACACTCTTCAGTACATTTTGAATGTTATCGTTCGTGCGAGCTGTACGTCGTCTTCCGAAATCTTGGAGGTTCCTTATGGCATCTGTTTTGCTAGAAATTTGCAACTAGACGATTTATTATTGATCTCTAAAAGATGACCTTTAGTTTTCATAATAAAATTCAATTATTTTAATTCTTGTTCTGTGGTGCTATTCTGGCTTTTCCTGGTAATACGGCATTGAGAAAAATATTTTGATAGCATTTTTGTCTAAATTGTATTTTTCTGGTCTACCGATGGAATTATCGTGCTATAAATATTTTGAAATCGAAGTTAACCCATTAGACCCATGGGCCAACCCATCTTCCATGCCAGTATAGGCTGGCAGTGTGCCTTAAATTGGTCCCAAAGCCATACGTCCTCGAGTTGGCTGAGTAGGCGTAAAAGTAAGGTCGTAAAAGCATATAACCACAAAAGAGCTGGATGAGCCTTGAGCCCCAAAACAGATTGCATTGTAAATAATTAAATGAATAACCCATTAGACCCCAGAATTACTTATTTTTAAAATCTTACATAAACCATTGAAATGCTCGTTGGGCCTAATTATTTGAACTAAAATTTCCAAACTAAAAGTTAACATTTTCCACCAGTTCGGAAAAATTCAAGAAAACTACAATGGCCGAAAAAAGTCAACGGTGGATTGAGAAGGTCTTTAGTTAAAAAATTTATTAAATAAAAAAAAATCATTTTTCAATTCAGGAAAGTGTTCCTAAATAATCGTAGTATTAATAAGTAATAGTAATTATTACATTTTTTGTTACTGTTTAAGTTAGCCGAAAGTTGTCAACCGATTTTCGGGTTTAATAACGCAAATGCACCAGCCAAAAATGCCGATAATTCAGATTCAAAAACAACTTATATTATTCACCTGTAAAAGTTAGTGAGGCAGATTCGTATAAATAGCCAGCCGAAAAATGCCGATAAAGCAGACAAATAATTTTGGTGTTAAACAGTAATTTCTTTTTAAATCAAAAACGTTTATTTCGGTTCATCAACGTATATTATTCAAAATTAAACTTTTTTATTAAATGTATTAAAAATATAATAAAAAAAACTATTTTAATACTGAGAAAACTCAATGGCATACACATATCAAGCAAAATTTAAAATTTCAGGTCAATTTCTATAAATAGATCGCAAACACAAAACTTGAAAATTTCTAACAATTGACCGTTTCAAGTGTCATGGCTGAAAATAAATGCAAATGAAAGGTCTCATTGATGCTCACACCTGGAATTATTTTCAGGTCGATTTCCATGTTGCAAGTCTCGGAAAACAAAATTCAATATATCGCACACACAAAATTTGAAATTTTATAAAAATTCACCGTTTAAAGTGTCATGACTGAAAATTGATTCAAATGAAAGGTCTTATTGATGATCACAGTTGAAAAAAATTTCAGGTCGATTTCCTAAGTTGGGAGTCCGGGAAACCTTGATTGAATATATCGCACACGCAAAATTTGAAAATTTCGAAAATTTGACCGTTTAAAGTGTCATATCTGAACATAGATTCAAATGAAAGGTCTTATTGATGATCACACCTGGAAAAAATTTCAAGTCGATTTCCATGTTGCAAGTCTCGGAAAACAAAATTAAATATATCGCACACACAAAAATTCAAAATTTCAAATTTTTATATTTTTTTTGATTATAAAATTTTATTTTTGTATTCATATTACGAATCAAAATACTTTATTATGCAATGTAAATTACTAAATGGGAGCAAGACTCAGTGCTCCCATTTAGTAATTTACATTGCATAATAAAGTATTTTGATTTCGTGTAACCCCTTCTCAGATTTTTCGTCACAGTAAGTCTAGTGACGTCATGGTCACGATAAGTTCAGTGGTTTGGTTCTTTGCAGTCTTCTTGTTGGTGTGGTAGTCAACATACAACGTATGTCCAGATTTTCATGCAGACGTTGTAGGTGTTTTGTTGCATGATGCTTAATTTCATCCGCGACAAGCCCGATCTTTAGATCTCGATGGAGGTTGTCGTTTCGAATGTACCACGGTGCATTAACATTACATCGCAGGATTTTATTTGGAACTATTTGTATGATTTTGATATTTGTCTTCTTGGCACAACTCTAGAGTTGGCTACCATATGTCCATACAAGTTTCAGGATTTGTTTGTATAGCGAGATAGAGAATTGGCCCAAGAACACTCCCTTGTGGTATTTTTTTTTTTTTTTTTTTTTTATACCTAGTTTTTATTTCTATAAAAAATTTAAAGCATATAATTACATAAAACGAAAAGAATCAGAAATAAAACTAGTTTAGTAGTCTCCTTATTAAAGATAATGTTTCGGAGCTACGATTCAATTACAAAAAATATTTAAATAATATTTAAATTACACTATTACAAATTTTAAATATTAATTATAAATTATTACTATTTCTATTCGGGTACTAAACAATAAAATTCACAAACAAAATGGTAAAATGTTCATTACAGATATACTTCCATGTTACTAATAGTAAATAGCCAATCCTTTAATAATTTGCAAAAATCATTAACATTATTTGTTAAAAAAAAGGTTGACGGTAATTGACTATATAGTTTAGGAGCGGTATAGTTGAAGAATTTTTTAAAATGTTCCTTATTAGGACGAGGAATATTTATTCTATTAATGTTGCGCAAATTATATGATACGCTATTAAATTACTAACTATACGATTACCGCTAATTAAATAGAAAGTTTTTAATACTTTAAATACATATAGGTACCAAAGCGGCAAAATTTTGAATTTCACAAATAACGGGAAAGATGGAGTCGATCTTGGTTTAAAGTTAATTATTCTCAACACTGCTTTCTGAACGGACATCAACGGTCTAATATTGGATAGGTAAATTCCGCCCCAACAGGTAACTCCATATCTCAAATGCGAGTCAACTAGTGCATAATATATGCATTTTAGGAATTCCGGACTACAAATATTCCGAAGATAGTAAAAAGTTCTGAGTGTCATCCGTAACTTACTTTTTAAATTATCCACATGCCCCTTAAAATTTAATTGAGAGTCTGTAAATGTAAACCGAGATATTTAGAAGAGTACACAGTTTCAATTGGAATGCAAAGGGGGTCACATTGGTATGATTGCAAGATAACGAATGATAAATTAAACATGAATTAAGTTCAGACGTTGTGCCACCAATGGAAAAATTCATTAGTTTAGACTTGCAACTCAATATCATATTATGCACAAAGAACCACTTTTTCAACAAGATAACGTCTTGCTTAATATTATGTTCTAGGGAATCTATATTGGAAGCAGAGTACAGTAATGCCACATCATCTGCAAACGCGACGATATTGCCACGTAAATCCAGGCTGAATATTGAATTACAATAGATTAGAAAGAGCAATGGCCCCAGAACTGATCCTTGTGGAACTCCAACATTAACTAGTTTTTCATCACTAAACTTCGCATTAACACAAACAGTTTGCTTACGATTGAACAGATACGATTTAAACAAATTCAAACCAACACCTCTTATACCAATATTGCATAGCTTCGATAATAAAACACTATGATTAACGGTGTCAAAAGCTTTAGAAATATCAAGGAATAAAGCTGAGGATTTTAAATTATCATTTAAATTACGATGCAGAGGCAACAAAAATGCTAATAAGGCTTTTTCCGTTGAAGAATTCTTAATAAAACCATACTGTCGTACGTCGAGAAACTTAATTTTATCAAGATAATCTAACAATCTGTGTTTAATTATTTTTTCGAAGATTTTAGAAAAAGTGCTCAAAAGAGTAATAGGGCGGTAGTTATTTTTATCCAACTGAGAACCTTTTTTGAAAAGCGGTTTTACAACACCAACTTTAAGTAGATCCGGAAACCCTCCTTTTGACAAACAAGTATTAAAAATAAAAGTCAACACGTGAACCAGACTGCTAATTATATTTTTTATTATTTTATGTGAAACTTCGTCAAAGCCGTATTACTATTTTTTAAATTACGAACGGTCGCAAACATTTCATCTTCACAAACTGGGAAAAAGAAAAAATTCTGATGATTGGAGTTCGAGAAAGTTAAGTTATCTCTAACAGACTCCTCTATATAAACGGTTTCATGATTAGTATTCAAAATTTCAGTAGGTACATTGATGAAAAATTCATTAAAAATATTAGCTATTTTAGTTGGATCATTTTCAATTTTATTATCTCCAGCCGCAATTGAAATAATTTTATTAGTGCTCAGTGTGTTGTTCAGAACACTATTAACCACCTTCCATTTCGATTTTAAATCCTCTGCAGCAGTAAACTGTGCCTTAAAATACCTTTCCTTTGCTTGAGGAATTAAACGTTTTAATTTACCATTAATCTTTTTAAGTTTATTACTCAACATCACATTAGTCTGGTTCTTTGCTAGTTTTTTAGCTAAATGGTTTTTATAGTTAATTAAACTCAGTAGTGATGCGGTTATCCAGGGTTTTATTTTGAAGTCAGATCTTCTTATTTTAGTTATCGATTTGTTCTTATTTATCTCCCCAGTCAGTTTATTAATAAAAATGGAATAAGATAAATTTGGATCATTAGCAGAGAATACAGAAGACCAATCATAAGAATTTAGAGTAATCAATAAGGTGCAATAACTAATTTTTGTTTGCAATCGAGGTTGACAACGTGAAAACTGTTTTTTTGGATTAAATATATTTAATGCTAACATGATAGTATTATGATCCGTCACTTAAAGATTTACACTTTTTACCTTAAGAGAATATCTTGAAATATTTGATTCAGAAAATACATGATCAATACACGTATTTGAGCATGGCCTCGTAACGCTATTCATAAGAGAATCTAAGCCAAACGAAGAGCACAACAACAAAAGATCATCTTTCACAAGTGATTCTTTAAATAATTCAATATTAAAATCCCCAAGTATTCCTGCTGTTATTCTTTTTAGTTGAGAGTATTCATTCTCATACTTTACTCGGAAGTGCCTCTCTGATATGTATGATTTTAAAATTTGAAAAAATTGCTCCGGAAAATTTCGATGAAGTTTGAATTCTAACCCCTTCTTGTCGAAGGCTTGCGCTACGTCAAGGAATATAGTTGAGCATATTTGTTTGCTTTCTAGTGATTTCTCGATTACATCAGTATTTCGATGTACTTGTTCTATCGTAGAATGTTTTTCCCTAAATCCAAACTGATGTGAGGGGATAAGATTCCTTTCTTCGATAATTGGTTTTAGTCTTTTAAGAAGAACCTTTTCAAATAGTTTCGATAATTGGTAGCAGAGAAATTGGCCTATATGAAGCTTTGTCGTTCGGGGGTTTGTTCGGCTTAAGTATCATAATTACTTCTGCAACTTTCCATTGTCTTGGTACATATCTTAGTCGAAATGCTGCATTAATTATATGCAGTAGTTTCCTCAACGCTTTCTCCGGTTGGAGCCTTACACGCATTCAGATTATTCTTGATTCCCCATTTTAGTTTTTTCAAAGTTACAGGTGTAACTTTTAGTTCATCCTGTTTATTTATCGGGGTGATATTTTCCTCTTCCTTTTGTTTGGGGTAAGGTTGGAATGTTTCTTCAAGATGATTTGCAAACAAATCTGCTTTTTGTTTAGCATTTCGGACCCAATTTTCATTATTCTTAATTGGAGGAACTTGAAGTGTGGGTCTTTTAAGATTCTTAGTTGCTTTCCATAATGAATAATCAGTATCTTTTTGTCCAGTTAGAGTGCTGAGGTGTTTATTAACTGACTGATTTTTAATGTCTTTTATTAGGTTTTTTAATTTGTTGCCCAAATGGTTACATACCCTCTTATTTTCCTGGTTTCGATGTTTTTGCAAATTCTTCCGTGCTTTTCTTTTATTTTTAAGAAGTTCTCTCACTTCGTCTGGATAGCTAATATTGCGCTTCATTTATTTACTATTATTAGGAGTGCTTCCCCACGCAGCACTCTGGATATTATGGATGAGTTTATCTAGTTCGTCTTCTATTTGGGCTGGTCCCTGTATTGGGTTTTGTAGACTAATTCTTTCTCTTAACTGTGTTTGGAAGAGATCCCAATTGGTTTTGAAGCTCGTTAATTTCTGGTTGCTCTCTTTCATAATCATTGTTTCGCTAAGTATCATAATAACTGGTGAATGATCTGATGATAGACTTTCACAGTTCTCTATATGGATATAATTATGTGAAATCCCTCTTGTAATAAAGAAGTCGATAAGAACTGGAGTCTTACTGATATCCGTATACCAATAGGTTGGTGTACCGCCTGAGTGAAACTCGCTTTAGCAGTCGTTAACCATGATCCCCAATAGGTGTTTTTTGCATTATAGTCCCCTTCAATTAAAAAGACACTTCCTAGTGTTTTGAGAAGATTAGTGTAATCTACTTGTTTGAGATTGTATCTTGGAGGGCAGTATTGCTAAGATACTACAAGTTTTACTATTGTTTAATGGTGTTTTGATTGTTGTGACTTGCATGGAAAGCTTCTCGACTTTAAGATCTTCGTTATGTTTTAAATAATCTTTTATGATGATAGCTGATCCACCTCTAGCTTTTTTCTCTGAACGTAATGCATGGTAGCAATTATATCCTTTTATTTTACAGAATGAAATTTTGGTGAAATGGGTTTCTGATATAAGGCGCATATATCTATATTATGCACGTTTAAAAATATATCTAGTTCTTGAATGTGATGCAATCGCCCATTTGCATTCCAGGTTACAATTCGTTTTTAACCTTGTTAAAGTTAGCCGAAAGATTCCAGCCGAAAGATAATGCAGATAGTGTCTTGACTATTTTTAAACTCTCTTTATACTCTCGCTCCTATCGATTTTTAAATTCCTATAAACTGAAATAATTTCTCCTTCACCCGAATGATGAAACCTGACCCTAAATTCTCCTAAATTCGAGTTTATAACTGATTTTTGCTGTATTCAAGACACAATCTGCATTATCTTTCGGCTGGAAACTTTCGGCTAACTTTAACAGTATTCGTTTTTATATACTTTATATTTTGATTCACTCGATCAAGGTTTTCTTCTACTCTTTTATTGAAACTATTTTGTGATTTCATTTCTTTTAGTGTGTTCTGCAGACTCATTTCCTGTGAAATAAGTTTTTTGTCGAGGTTCTCAAAATTTCTCAGTATGTCTTGTAAACCAAGATCCACTTTTAACTGTTTCTGCTCTGATTGCCGAACTATTTGTGCATAAGTAACGTTTTCATTTACTCACTCTCTTTGTATGTTAAAATTAGGAGTTGACGATTTAAGCTCCGTGGTTTTTTTTATAGATTGTACATTTCTTAGTGTATCTGGTTTGCGTGATTTATCTCTCATTTTTTGTAGTTCTACTGCTACTTCACATCCTCTGTAGTTGGCTGGATGCTGGCCATTACAGTTGATACACTTCGCTGTTGTAATTCGAGAAACTGTGCAGTCGTTTCCTGCGTATTTTCCTGCACATTTAACACATCTTGCTTCACTATGGCAGTACTTTTGCTTTTGTGTATGATTATAATCTTAGCAGTTTGTACATTGAGGTATTAGTCGATAGGTAAATAGAGGTAAATTTAGAGAGGTAAATTTTTAGAGTAAGTCATGGCGGTAAGTGTCATGGCTGGAAATTGATTCAAATGTAAAGTCTTACTGATTCCCACGCCTGAATACCATTTTAGTTCAATTTTCATGTGGAAAGTCCACAAAAATTTGGTTTGAACAAAACATATAAAAATGCGCAAAAATACCCAGCTGAAAAATGTCGATAATGCAGATTAAATATAAAAAGATTAAATGACAGCCGAATAATGTCAAATTTTATGTCGAAAAACAATTTTTTTAGACCTTTTATTTGAATCTATTTCAAGCCATGACACTTTGAACGGTCAATGTTTAGAAATTTTCGAATATTTTGTGTGCGATATATTCAATTGAGTGTTCCCGGACTTCCAACATGGAAATCGACGTTTTTAAATGATAATTATTAGATGGCACTGCATTTTAAATATTCTTCAAACGTGTAACGATAGAAGCATTTCACTTCTCACCTCCCCAAACATCTAATACAGAACTTAGTGAAATTTGGATTAGTATATTACTTTTAATTGTTTCGAATGTTCGAAAAAATTTTTAGTTGGTTTTTAGGAACACCAAAATAAAATTTTCTAATACAAATAGTTACTTACCTGCATTATCGACATTTTCGGCTGGGATGTTACCGAAAAAATCGACTGTTATTTTCGTTTGATTAGTTGGAATCTGCATTGTCGACATTTTTCGGCTAAAGTCGGCCAACTATGATTGGGTTAGCGTGCGGAAGAAAAATTATAAAATTTTGCTCGCACTCGTGCAGTCGGCTCTATTGTTTTGCGAGTAGAACCTTGGAGTAGGAGAACGTGTCCCATATTTATTACAAAGCGACCTTGCTACTTGGCGTCAAAATGATAGTTGGTCTCCCCTTAGATTTTGCTAAAACCCACGAGTTGGTTATTACCGTGTCGAACACCCAGAGTGCGATTGGCATATACCATTTTTTCCACGAATGCCAATTCGAAAATTTTGCGCGTAATTATCGAAGAGGTCTCCCATACATTTATTATAGTTTTCAGTACATCTGTACAACATTTGGCTGAGCTACAGTTAATTTCGTTTTTTGGGAAGCTGAATAACCCAGCCAGGTTTTTGTCGCACTTACATTAAATTCATTCGGCAAAATAGTAACCACATTGTTGTTGATGACCGATTTAAACTCCCCTCTTTGAGATTCTTTCGTTACTTGTGTTAATGGTACTTTACCACAACGGTGCGCTCTAACTGTGCCATTACCTCCATAACCCGAAGCAGAAAATTTGCTGATTATTGATAAAAAGTAAATTTCCAAATTTTGATAATTGTTTTTCAGTACATTTGCAAAGTTCATTATCACCGTTTCATATAATAGTAATCTAGTTGGGTTTGCAACGTGTTTACCCTGATAGTTGAAATATCTCTTCCTCTGTGATAAGACACAAGATTTAAAACCAAAGGGAATTACAGTTTAAAAAATTTCGGGATATGAATTAATGGTAGTACAGTTTTTCTAAGCGAAAATATTGCAGATTAAGCAAAACACGTTTTTTCGGTCTACTTTTCGGGCCCATTTCACATACATGCCTCGGTGAGACTAAGTACGCGATATACCGTCGTTTTTCTGAATCCCATTATTACAAAGTGTTGGGAAAACTTCACTTTTGTTCTTTGTTGTATTTTGTTTCCAAAATGTGGTATGAGATTTGGACGTTCTAACTGAGGCAACGACATCATTATAACTAAACTACGTTATAATTAATTATCTCTCCACTCTTTTAAAACAAATATGCCAAGCTACACACGGTTTCATCTTCTGGCTTCAAACTAAGTCGTAATAGATTTTTTATTGCTAATTTAAACCCTTATTTTATATTAAAACACCAATTTTTTTTGTATTGTTTTGTTCTACTCTTTCGAATATAAAATTTAAACCAAAATCTCAAATATGGCTTTAAATTTTTTATTTTCATTTCAGCTTCAAGGACAAAAATTTTATGTCGCAGCTACGACAGCTACTTTTGTTTAAATTTTATTTTCGAGAAAACAGAATAAAACAATACAAAAAAATTTGGTGTTTAATATAAAATAAGGGTTTAAATTAGCAATAAAAAATCTATTTCGACTTAGTTTGAAGCCAGAAGCTGAAACCGTGTGTAGCTTGGCCCAATAGATATTACAGTTTTTTTTCGTTTTGGATTTTTTGATTGTTAATATGTGTGGTATTGTTGCATCATCAGTTTGTGTTGTGCCCATTTTTTTAAGCCGTACGTTATTACAAGCTTACTGACAAGGTTCGTACCATACGTAGATTTACCTACACTTTGGATGATGATTTTTGACATTTACTACTTTTAAACGTACTTCTAATGTTATTTATTTTGAATATTGGAATGTTTAGTGCGTTTCAATGCAAATTTTAACAAGAACGTATAATTAGCTTAATTAACCTAGTCACCAACAAAAAAGATCTCAGTTTTTGGTACTTTGGGGTTACATATGGGGACTTCTTTTTGTTTCGAAAATATTTACACCAAGCTAATTCCAAAAGGAATTTTTTTTTGGTAAACTATTTTTTATCTTGAACAAAATCCTAATGCAATTTGGTTCCAACTTAAAGCTGCAATTATTAAACGATTTCAAGATCTTCGCACGGATGACTAGGAACCATTTTGACTAAGTTGCCGGCCCCATCAAATATAATAGAAATTTGTTAGTATAAATCGACCGGCATGAGACAGTTTCAGGATGCAGGTCGTCCCCACGATTTGTAACAGGGCATCCGCGCACTTTTACATCGTTATTCATTTTCTGGCGGTACGAATGTTGTAATGGTTTTATTCTTGGAAACAAAAGACATATGAATCACTTATTGAATTTTACAACGAAATGCTTGCGCTAACTCATCGGATTCGCAATCCTATTCCTGATTCGGTCATTTTTCGGATTATACGGTTCAATATAAATATTGGTCTTCAAAACCATCTTACTGTTCAGGAGATTGATTCAATCAATACTTTAGTTAGAAGATGTTTCGCGCTTGATGATATGTGGAAGCGACCTAATTTTGTACCGACCTTGAGGTTCAATCCACTATGCCATCTATTACACCTGTTTAGGTTAAAATCAAATTTATTACCGGACATTAATTCAAATTTTTCTATTCCAAATTCAACAAATCAAAATTCTAGCAATTGTATAAGCCCTAATTTGCATCCGTCTAATAATTTAATTCAATCTAAACAAATTGACGCTTTTAATCAAAATTTTAATTTTTAAAACAAACCAAATTATTTTGTATGTTCGAGTTGTCGTGACGTGGGTCACAACATTCTTGAATTTCCCGGCGCCACGTAAAGTATTTTGCCATGGGTGTGGTACTTATGGATTTTCCAAAATTAATTGTCCAAAGTGTAGTCATACGGGAAACGTAAATTCGTACCAAACAATTGACTACAATTCTCAGGAGCAAATCCTAATTTTTAAAAATTCAAAATTTATTTTCGTAATACCTTTTCGTAAGGTTCTTTCCACAGATATCGCGAAGTTTTTAGAAAAGGACATCTTTCTTACATTTTCGGTTCCTGAGTATAATTTTTCTGACAACGGAGCACAATTTTCTTCAAAATTATTTCAAAATGTCCTATCAAGATTTAATGTTAAGCATTCTTTTGTTTCTCGCTATTGTCCTCCCGCGAATGCGTCGGAGCGTGTGAATCGTTCAATACTTGTAGCTATACGATCATATGTTGGGGAAAACTACGCAACATGGGACACACATACCGAGAATTTTTAGAGAATGTAGACAATGTGTAGAGAATGTAGACAATGTCAAAAATTATTTTTTATGTTCGTAATCAGCAAAATTCTAAGATTTTTTTTTAATAGAATAATTTCAGTCCATGGCGGTTTGTTTCAAACTCACATTTAAAAATTTTCAATCCAAGTTTTCATAACGCAATGACGTACTCCTAAATATATAATACGTGTTCTATGCTCAAAAAACGGAGTGATAATACAGAATTGATTTACTTGGGCTGTTTAGTAAAATTTTAAAAATGTTCGAAAAAATCAAAACTTATGTTAAAAAGTAGAATTTTATTCACAGTAAATTTTTTGAACCAAATACAGAGCAGTCAAAATAAACTACTTTGAGTCACAGTGCTGACCATGTCCACTGCCCAATTAGTCTCCAATTAATAAATATTTTTTATTTACAGGATCAAAATATCAACATTCAAATATAAACGATATTGATCGATCCGAGCATAAATCGTTTGGTGAAAAGAATCGAAATCATGACTGGACAACAGACACATCAAAACCCAAATCAGGTAAAATATTTAAATTTTAAAGAATATTGAGAGAAGCGTTAAACTTAATTTAATTATTTTTCTCTATATTTGCGCAGGTGCTAAGACTGTATTTTATACGCCCACATCAGTTGTCATAATACTATTAGTAGTCGCCATTATTTCAGTAAATGCTTTAACTGTCAAAATCCACTGATTGCCTAAATTATTATAATACAAAATTGTAATAAATCAAATTACTGTCGTTTATCATTTATATTTGACATTTATTGTACATCGTCGCCATCCGCTAAAGACTAATTCAATCAATAGAACAATCATTGTCTACTCTAAATAAAGGGCAACTTACACAAAATAATTTCATTTGGTATCCGTCGTCATTATAAAAATAAAATGTAAGCGTTTGTTGGCCTACTATATATATTATATATACAATATAACATACATATTTATACAAATTTAATAAGTCATAATTACACGTTAAAATTAATTTTTATTAAATAATTATATATTTGTTATAAATTGTTAATTAAAAACAAAATCACAACTTACAAAAAAAAAAAATGATTTTATATTTTAAATTTAACTATAAATTTTTAATTTTTATGATTATTTTTATTTTTATAAAAAATGCACACAAATAAATATATTATACATATATAAAATAAATAAATTATACGTGATTGTAAATAAAAGTAAAAATGAATTATATATAAAACAAATTAAATTAATATAAATATTTATATAAATAAAATAGCAAAAAAAACTAAAAATTAAATTAAATTTAAATAAAAAAAACAACAAAATATATTATTATAAGGTAATCGTTATATTAAATTAATTGTTCTCAACAATTAAATTATTTATAAATAAAAAACAAATTGTTGTAATTAAAGAGAAAAAAAAAATATAAAACAAAATAAAAATTATTAGTGAATAAAACAAATAGAAATTAATTTTAATTTGTCAAAAAAAAAAAAAAAATAAGAAACGAGAATAATTATTTTTAAGTGAGAAAAATATAATTATTAAAATAAATAATGTTATAGGTTATAATTTTATGATACAACAACAACAACAAAATGAACTGAAAATATATTTTCGCTTTAAATAAAAATGAGCGCTTGTTTTATTGGAGTTGTAAGCGAGTCGCCGGTAAGTAAAAAAGCTTGGGTAACTTACTTAATTTATCATCCTTTATTAAAATAAAATATTTTTTGAAGTTTCGATGGTGAGGTCCTTCAAGAAGCCGATATGGTCATTGTAGTTTCAGATCTTCTGGATCGGAAACTAATTGCAATCCATTTTACCAGCCACCCTATAGCGTAAGTATGCTTCATTACAAATGAAGCGTTTGTTGTTAACCGCACAAAATATACAAGAATGTTGGAAAAGTTGTAACCAGCATAGTCTAATAAAGAAAATTCAAACATTAACATCGAGCCGCCATCCGCTTCCAATTTATCAATGAGAGATTATGGTTTGAATTTGAAGCACTTAACAAAGTTTCTTAATAACGTATGTATATCTAAATAGTTAACTGAGCTAGCGTGTTGCAAATATCGATTGTGATAGTCTAGCTCGATTGACCAATGAGGTACGTTTAATCATTAGTTAGACTTACGTGAGTTTGGGAATTGGAATCGATTCCAATTTGATTGTTCAACGTTTAAAAAAATGAGTACAGTGTTCTTTAATTATAAATAAAGATTCGATAAAATTGAATCAAAAAATCGTCCGGTTTTCCTGTAATCGACGTTTGATGTAATATAATCGCCTTATGAATTTTCAAACTCTCCAAACATTTATTGAAAAAATAAATTTTTATATTTCAATTTATTGTCACAGATTCTGTATGTTTCTTTTATTTTGGGTTAAAAGTGTTAATTTAAGCTGAGCTGTGTTTGAGTTGATGCAATATGTCGCCTTATGCGCCTGCAATCCACGTTCTAGTGCAAAATATGGCCGAATTTCAAAACACGAATTTTCCAATATCCAGGCCTTCCATATGTAACCTACCGTTAATTTCTTGCTTTACGTATTCTCAATGCCTATAATCATTTTGAACCGGAATTTCAACAATAAAATGTTTACGATTTTTTGCGAAAATGCCTGATGGTTAGCCTTACTTATTTCAAACCGATAAAATTTATTGTCACAGATTCTGTATGTTTCGGTTATTTTGGGTTAAAAATGTTAATTTAAGCTGAGCTGTGTTTGAGTTGATGCAATATGTCGCCTTATGCGCCTGCAATCCACGTTCTAGTGCAAAATATGGCCGAATTTCAAAACACGAATTTTCCAATATCCAGGCCTTCCATATGTAACCTACCGTTAATTTCTTGCTTTACGTATTATTCTCAATGCCAATAATCATTTTGAACCAGAATTTCAACAATAAAATGTTTTCGATTTTTTGCGAAAATGCCTGATGGTTAGCCTTACTTATTTCAAACCGATAAAATTTATTGTCACAGATTCTGTATGTTTCGGTTATTTTGGGTTAAAAATGTTAATTTAAGCTGAGCTGTGTTTGAGTTGATGCAATATGTCGCCTTATGCGCCTGCAATCCACGTTCTAGTGCAAAATATGGCCGAATTTCAAAACACGAATTTTCCAATATCCAGGCCTTCCATATGTAACCTACCGTTAATTTCTTGCTTTACGTATTCTCAATGCCTATAATCATTTTGAACCGGAATTTCAACAATAAAATGTTTACGATTTTTTGCGAAAATGCCTGATGGTTAGCCTTACTTATTTCAAACCGATAAAATTTATTGTCACAGATTCTGTATGTTTCGGTTATTTTGGGTTAAAAATGTTAATTTAAGCTGAGCTGTGTTTGAGTTGATGCAATATGTCGCCTTATGCGCCTGCAATCCACGTTCTAGTGCAAAATATGGCCGAATTTCAAAACACGAATTTTCCAATATCCAGGCCTTCCATATGTAACCTACCGTTAATTTCTTGCTTTACGTATTATTCTCAATGCCTATAATCATTTTGAACCGGAATTTCAACAATAAAATGTTTACGATTTTTTGCGAAAATGCCTGATGGTTAGCCTTACTTATTTCAAACCGATAAAATTTATTGTCACAGATTCTGTATGTTTCGGTTATTTTGGGTTAAAAATGTTAATTTAAGCTGAGCTGTGTTTGAGTTGATGCAATATGTCGCCTTATGCGCCTGCAATCCACGTTCTAGTGCAAAATATGGCCGAATTTCAAAACACGAATTTTCCAATATCCAGGCCTTCCATATGTAACCTACCGTTAATTTCTTGCTTTACGTATTATTCTCAATGCCTATAATCATTTTGAACCGGAATTTCAACAATAAAATGTTTACGATTTTTTGCGAAAATGCCTGATGGTTAGCCTTACTTATTTCAAACCGATAAAATTTATTGTCACAGATTCTGTATGTTTCGGTTATTTTGGGTTAAAAATGTTAATTTAAGCTGAGCTGTGTTTGAGTTGATGCAATATGTCGCCTTATGCGCCTGCAATCCACGTTCTAGTGCAAAATATGGCCGAATTTCAAAACACGAATTTTCCAATATCCAGGCCTTCCATATGTAACCTACCGTTAATTTCTTGCTTTACGTATTATTCTCAATGCCTATAATCATTTTGAACCGGAATTTCAACAATAAAATGTTTACGATTTTTTGCGAAAATGCCTGATGGTTAGCCTTACTTATTTCAAACCGATAAAATTTATTGTCACAGATTCTGTATGTTTCGGTTATTTTGGGTTAAAAATGTTAATTTAAGCTGAGCTGTGTTTGAGTTGATGCAATATGTCGCCTTATGCGCCTGCAATCCACGTTCTAGTGCAAAATATGGCCGAATTTCAAAACACGAATTTTCCAATATCCAGGCCTTCCATATGTAACCTACCGTTAATTTCTTGCTTTACGTATTATTCTCAATGCCTATAATCATTTTGAACCGAAATTTCAACAATAAAATGTTTTCGATTTTTTGCGAAAATGCCTGATGGTTAGCCTCACTTATTTCAAACCGATAAAATTTATTGTCACAGATTCTGTATGTTTCTTTTATTTTTGGTTAAAAGTGTTAATTTAAGCTGAGCTGTGTTTGAGTTGATGCAATATGTCGCCTTATGCGCCTGCAATCCACGTTCTAGTGCAAAATATGACCGAATTTCAAAACACGAATTTTCCAATATCCAGGCCTTTCATATGTAACCTACCGTTAATTTCTTGCTTTACGTATTATTCTCATTACCTATAATCATTTTGAACCGGAATTTCAACAATAAAATGTTTACGATTTTTTGCGAAAATGCCTGATGGTTAGCCTCACTTATTTCAAACCGATAAAATTTATTGTCACAGATTCTGTATGTTTCTTTTATTTTGGGTTAAAAGTGTTAATTTAAGCTGAGCTGTGTTTGAGTTGATGCAATATGTCGCCTTATGCGCCTGCAATCCACGTTCTAGTGCAAAATATGGCCGAATTTCAAAACACGAATTTTCCAATATCCAGGCCTTCCATATGTAACCTACCATTAATTTCTTGCTTTACGTATTATTCTCAATGCCTATAATCATTTTGAACCGGAATTTCAACAATAAAATGTTTACGATTTTTTGCGAAAATGCCTGATGGTTAGCCTTACTTATTTCAAACCGATAAAATTTATTGTCACAGATTCTGTATGTTTCGGTTATTTTGGGTTAAATATGTTAATTTAAGCTAAGCTGTGTTTGAGTTGATGCAATATGTCGCCTTATGCGCCTGCAATCCACGTTCTAGTGCAAAATATGACCGAATTTCAAAACACGAATTTTCCAATATCCAGGCCTTCCATATGTAACCTACCGTTAATTTCTTGCTTTACGTATTATTCTCAATGCCTATAATCATTTTGAACCGGAATTTCAACAATAAAATGTTTACGATTTTTTGCGAAAATGCCTGATGGTTAGCCTTACTTATTTCAAACCGATAAAATTTATTGTCACAGATTCTGTATGTTTCGGTTATTTTGGGTTAAAAATGTTAATTTAAGCTGAGCTGTGTTTGAGTTGATGCAATATGTCGCCTTATGCGCCTGCAATCCACGTTCTAGTGCAAAATATGGCCGAATTTCAAAACACGAATTTTCCAATATCCAGGCCTTCCATATGTAACCTACCGTTAATTTCTTGCTTTACGTATTATTCTCAATGCCTATAATCATTTTGAACCGGAATTTCAACAATAAAATGTTTACGATTTTTTGCGAAAATGCCTGATGGTTAGCCTTACTTATTTCAAACCGATAAAATTTATTGTCACAGATTCTGTATGTTTCGGTTATTTTGGGTTAAAAATGTTAATTTAAGCTGAGCTGTGTTTGAGTTGATGCAATATGTCGCCTTATGCGCCTGCAATCCACGTTCTAGTGCAAAATATGGCCGAATTTCAAAACACGAATTTTCCAATATCCAGGCCTTCCATATGTAACCTACCGTTAATTTCTTGCTTTACGTATTATTCTCAATGCCTATAATCATTTTGAACCGGAATTTCAACAATAAAATGTTTACGATTTTTTGCGAAAATGCCTGATGGTTAGCCTTACTTATTTCAAACCGATAAAATTTATTGTCACAGATTCTGTATGTTTCGGTTATTTTGGGTTAAAAATGTTAATTTAAGCTGAGCTGTGTTTGAGTTGATGCAATATGTCGCCTTATGCGCCTGCAATCCACGTTCTAGTGCAAAATATGGCCGAATTTCAAAACACGAATTTTCCAATATCCAGGCCTTCCATATGTAACCTACCGTTAATTTCTTGCTTTACGTATTATTCTCAATGCCTATAATCATTTTGAACCGGAATTTCAACAATAAAATGTTTACGATTTTTTGCGAAAATGCCTGATGGTTAGCCTTACTTATTTCAAACCGATAAAATTTATTGTCACAGATTCTGTATGTTTCGGTTATTTTGGGTTAAAAATGTTAATTTAAGCTGAGCTGTGTTTGAGTTGATGCAATATGTCGCCTTATGCGCCTGCAATCCACGTTCTAGTGCAAAATATGGCCGAATTTCAAAACACGAATTTTCCAATATCCAGGCCTTCCATATGTAACCTACCGTTAATTTCTTGCTTTACGTATTATTCTCAATGCCTATAATCATTTTGAACCGGAATTTCAACAATAAAATGTTTACGATTTTTTGCGAAAATGCCTGATGGTTAGCCTTACTTATTTCAAACCGATAAAATTTATTGTCACAGATTCTGTATGTTTCGGTTATTTTGGGTTAAAAATGTTAATTTAAGCTGAGCTGTGTTTGAGTTGATGCAATATGTCGCCTTATGCGCCTGCAATCCACGTTCTAGTGCAAAATATGGCCGAATTTCAAAACACGAATTTTCCAATATCCAGGCCTTCCATATGTAACCTACCGTTAATTTCTTGCTTTACGTATTATTCTCAATGCCTATAATCATTTTGAACCGGAATTTCAACAATAAAATGTTTACGATTTTTTGCGAAAATGCCTGATGGTTAGCCTTACTTATTTCAAACCGATAAAATTTATTGTCACAGATTCTGTATGTTTCGGTTATTTTGGGTTAAAAATGTTAATTTAAGCTGAGCTGTGTTTGAGTTGATGCAATATGTCGCCTTATGCGCCTGCAATCCACGTTCTAGTGCAAAATATGGCCGAATTTCAAAACACGAATTTTCCAATATCCAGGCCTTCCATATGTAACC
The DNA here is from genome assembly GCA_932526605.1 of Nephrotoma flavescens. Lineage (NCBI taxonomy): Eukaryota > Metazoa > Arthropoda > Insecta > Diptera > Tipulidae > Nephrotoma > Nephrotoma flavescens. The sequence continues at coordinate 237,360,560 of OW052220.1, forward strand.
TACCGTTAATTTCTTGCTTTACGTATTATTCTCAATGCCTATAATCATTTTGAACCGAAATTTCAACAATAAAATGTTTTCGATTTTTTGCGAAAATGCCTGATGGTTAGCCTCACTTATTTCAAACCGATAAAATTTATTGTCACAGATTCTGTATGTTTCTTTTATTTTGGGTTAAAAGTGTTAATTTAAGCTGAGCTGTGTTTGAGTTGATGCAATATGTCGCCTTATGCGCCTGCAATCCACGTTCTAGTGCAAAATATGACCGAATTTCAAAACACGAATTTTCCAATATCCCAGGCCTTTCATATGTAACCTACCGTTAATTTCTTGCTTTACGTATTATTCTCATTACCTATAATCATTTTGAACCGGAATTTCAACAATAAAATGTTTACGATTTTTGCGAAAATGCCTGATGGTTAGCCTCACTTATTTCAAACCGATAAAATTTATTGTCACAGATTCTGTATGTTTCTTTTATTTTGGGTTAAAAGTGTTAATTTAAGCTGAGCTGTGTTTGAGTTGATGCAATATGTCGCCTTATGCGCCTGCAATCCACGTTCTAGTGCAAAATATGGCCGAATTTCAAAACACGAATTTTCCAATATCCAGGCCTTCCATATGTAACCTACCATTAATTTCTTGCTTTACGTATTATTCTCAATGCCTATAATCATTTTGAACCGGAATTTCAACAATAAAATGTTTACGATTTTTTGCGAAAATGCCTGATGGTTAGCCTTACTTATTTCAAACCGATAAAATTTATTGTCACAGATTCTGTATGTTTCGGTTATTTTGGGTTAAATATGTTAATTTAAGCTAAGCTGTGTTTGAGTTGATGCAATATGTCGCCTTATGCGCCTGCAATCCACGTTCTAGTGCAAAATATGACCGAATTTCAAAACACGAATTTTCCAATATCCAGGCCTTCCATATGTAACCTACCGTTAATTTCTTGCTTTACGTATTATTCTCAATGCCTATAATCATTTTGAACCGGAATTTCAACAATAAAATTGTTTACGATTTTTTGCGAAAATGCCTGATGGTTAGCCTTACTTATTTCAAACCGATAAAATTTATTGTCACAGATTCTGTATGTTTCGGTTATTTTGGGTTAAAAATGTTAATTTAAGCTTAGCTGTGTTTGAGTTGATGCAATATGTCGCCTTATGCGCCTGCAATCCACGTTCTAGTGCAAAATATGGCCGAATTTCAAAACACGAATTTTCCAATATCCAGGCCTTCCATATGTAACCTACCGTTAATTTCTTGCTTTACGTATTATTCTCAATGCCTATAATCATTTTGAACCGGAATTTCAACAATAAAATGTTTTCGATTTTTGCGAAAATGCCTGATGGTTAGCCTCACTTATTTCAAACCGATAAAATTTATTGTCACAGATTCTGTATGTTTCTTTTATTTTGGGTTAAAAGTGTTAATTTAAGCTGAGCTGTGTTTGAGTTGATGCAATATGTCGCCTTATGCGCCTGCAATCCACGTTCTAGTGCAAAATATGACCGAATTTCAAAACACGAATTTTCCAATATCCAGGCCTTCCATATGTAACCTACCGTTAATTTCTTGCTTTACGTATTATTCTCAATGCCTATAATCATTTTGAACCGGAATTTCAACAATAAAATGTTTTCGATTTTTTGCGAAAATGCCTGATGGTTAGCCTCACTTATTTCAAACCGATAAAATTTATTGTCACAGATTCTGTATGTTTCTTTTATTTGGGTTAAAAGTGTTAATTTAAGCTGAGCTGTGTTTGAGTTGATGCAATATGTCGCCTTATGCGCCTGCAATCCACGTTCTAGTGCAAAATATGACCGAATTTCAAAACACGAATTTTCCAATATCCAGGCCTTCCATATGTAACCTACCGTTAATTTCTTGCTTTACGTATTATTCTCAATGCCTATAATCATTTTGAACCGGAATTTCAACAATAAAATGTTTTCGATTTTTTGCGAAAATGCCTGATGGTTTAGCCTCACTTATTTCAAACCGATAAAATTTATTGTCACAGATTCTGTATGTTTCTTTTATTTTGGGTTAAAAGTGTTAATTTAAGCTGAGCTGTGTTTGAGTTGATGCAATATGTCGCCTTATGCGCCTGCAATCCACGTTCTAGTGCAAAATATGACCGAATTTCAAAACACGAATTTTCCAATATCCAGGCCTTTCATATGTAACCTACCATTAATTTCTTGCTTTACGTATTATTCTCATTACCTATAATCATTTTGAACCGGAATTTCAACAATAAAATGTTTACGATTTTTTGCGAAAATGCCTGATGGTTAGCCTCACTTATTTCAAACCGATAAAATTTATTGTCACAGATTCTGTATGTTTCTTTTATTTTGGGTTAAAAGTGTTAATTTAAGCTGAGCTGTGTTTGAGTTGATGCAATATGTCGCCTTATGCGCCTGCAATCCACGTTCTAGTGCAAAATATGACCGAATTTCAAAATACGAAATTTCCAATATCCAGGCCTTCCATATGTAACCTACCGTTAATTTCTTACTTTAAGTATAATTCTCATTACCTATAATCATTTTGAACCGGAATTTCAACAATAAAAAGTTTTCGATTTTTTGTGAAAATGCCTGATGGTTAGCCTTACTTATTTCAAACCGATAAAATTTATTGTCACAGATTCTGTATGTTTCGGTTATTTTGGGTTAAAAATGTTAATTTAAGCTGAGCTGTGTTGTTGATGCAATATGTCGCCTTATGCGCCTGCAATCCACGTTCTAGTGCAAAATATGGCCGAATTTCAAAACACGAATTTTCCAATATCCAGGCCTTCCATATGTAACCTACCGTTAATTTCTTGCTTTACGTATTCTCAATGCCTATAATCATTTTGAACCGGAATTTCAACAATAAAATGTTTACGATTTTTTGCGAAAATGCCTGATGGTTAGCCTTACTTATTTCAAACCGATAAAATTTATTGTCACAGATTCTGTATGTTTCGGTTATTTTGGGTTAAAAATGTTAATTTAAGCTGAGCTGTGTTTGAGTTGATGCAATATGTCGCCTTATGCGCCTGCAATCCACGTTCTAGTGCAAAATATGGCCGAATTTCAAAACACGAATTTTCCAATATCCAGGCCTTCCATATGTAACCTACCGTTAATTTCTTGCTTTACGTATTATTCTCAATGCCAATAATCATTTTGAACCAGAATTTCAACAATAAAATGTTTTCGATTTTTTGCGAAAATGCCTGATGGTTAGCCTTACTTATTTCAAACCGATAAAATTTATTGTCACAGATTCTGTATGTTTCGGTTATTTTGGGTTAAAAATGTTAATTTAAGCTGAGCTGTGTTTGAGTTGATGCAATATGTCGCCTTATGCGCCTGCAATCCACGTTCTAGTGCAAAATATGGCCGAATTTCAAAACACGAATTTTCCAATATCCAGGCCTTCCATATGTAACCCACCGTTAATTTCTTGCTTTACGTATTATTCTCAATGCCTATAATCATTTTGAACCGGAATTTCAACAATAAAATGTTTTCGATTTTTTGCGAAAATGCCTGATGGTTAGCCTTACTTATTTCAAACCGATAAAATTTATTGTCACAGATTCTGTATGTTTCGGTTATTTTGGGTTAAAAATGTTAATTTAAGCTGAGCTGTGTTTGAGTTGATGCAATATGTCGCCTTATGCGCCTGCAATCCACGTTCTAGTGCAAAATATGGCCGAATTTCAAAACACGAATTTTCCAATATCCAGGCCTTCCATATGTAACCTACCGTTAATTTCTTGCTTTACGTATTCTCAATGCCTATAATCATTTTGAACCGGAATTTCAACAATAAAATGTTTACGATTTTTTGCGAAAATGCCTGATGGTTAGCCTTACTTATTTCAAACCGATAAAATTTATTGTCACAGATTCTGTATGTTTCGGTTATTTTGGGTTAAAAATGTTAATTTAAGCTGAGTTGTGTTTGAGTTGATGCAATATGTCGCCTTATGCGCCTGCAATCCACGTTCTAGTGCAAAATATGGCCGAATTTCAAAACACGAATTTTCCAATATCCAGGCCTTCCATATGTAACCTACCGTTAATTTCTTGCTTTACGTATTATTCTCAATGCCAATAATCATTTTGAACCAGAATTTCAACAATAAAATGTTTTCGATTTTTTGCGAAAATGCCTGATGGTTAGCCTTACTTATTTCAAACCGATAAAATTTATTGTCACAGATTCTGTATGTTTCGGTTATTTTGGGTTAAAAATGTTAATTTAAGCTGAGCTGTGTTTGAGTTGATGCAATATGTCGCCTTATGCGCCTGCAATCCACGTTCTAGTGCAAAATATGGCCGAATTTCAAAACACGAATTTTCCAATATCCAGGCCTTCCATATGTAACCTACCGTTAATTTCTTGCTTTACGTATTATTCTCAATGCCTATAATCATTTTGAACCGGAATTTCAACAATAAAATGTTTACGATTTTTTGCGAAAATGCCTGATGGTTAGCCTTACTTATTTCAAACCGATAAAATTTATTGTCACAGATTCTGTATGTTTCGGTTATTTTGGGTTAAATATGTTAATTTAAGCTTAGCTGTGTTTGAGTTGATGCAATATGTCGCCTTATGCGCCTGCAATCCACGTTCTAGTGCAAAATATGACCGAATTTCAAAACACGAATTTTCCAATATCCAGGCCTTCCATATGTAACCTACCGTTAATTTCTTGCTTTACGTATTATTCTCAATGCCTATAATCATTTTGAACCGGAATTTCAACAATAAAATGTTTACGATTTTTTGCGAAAATGCCTGATGGTTAGCCTTACTTATTTCAAACCGATAAAATTTATTGTCACAGATTCTGTATGTTTCGGTTATTTTGGGTTAAATATGTTAATTTAAGCTTAGCTGTGTTTGAGTTGATGCAATATGTCGCCTTATGCGCCTGCAATCCACGTTCTAGTGCAAAATATGACCGAATTTCAAAACACGAATTTTCCAATATCCAGGCCTTCCATATGTAACCTACCGTTAATTTCTTGCTTTACGTATTATTCTCAATGCCTATAATCATTTTGAACCGGAATTTCAACAATAAAATGTTTACGATTTTTTGCGAAAATGCCTGATGGTTAGCCTTACTTATTTCAAACCGATAAAATTTATTGTCACAGATTCTGTATGTTTCGGTTATTTTGGGTTAAAAATGTTAATTTAAGCTTAGCTGTGTTTGAGTTGATGCAATATGTCGCCTTATGCGCCTGCAATCCACGTTCTAGTGCAAAATATGACCGAATTTCAAAACACGAATTTTCCAATATCCAGGCCTTCCATATGTAACCTACCGTTAATTTCTTGCTTTACGTATTATTCTCAATGCCTATAATCATTTTGAACCGGAATTTCAACAATAAAATGTTTACGATTTTTTGCGAAAATGCCTGATGGTTAGCCTTACTTATTTCAAACCGATAAAATTTATTGTCACAGATTCTGTATGTTTCGGTTATTTTGGGTTAAATATGTTAATTTAAGCTTAGCTGTGTTTGAGTTGATGCAATATGTCGCCTTATGCGCCTGCAATCCACGTTCTAGTGCAAAATATGACCGAATTTCAAAACACGAATTTTCCAATATCCAGGCCTTCCATATGTAACCTACCGTTAATTTCTTGCTTTACGTATTATTCTCAATGCCTATAATCATTTTGAACCGGAATTTCAACAATAAAATGTTTACGATTTTTTGCGAAAATGCCTGATGGTTAGCCTTACTTATTTCAAACCGATAAAATTTATTGTCACAGATTCTGTATGTTTCGGTTATTTTGGGTTAAAAATGTTAATTTAAGCTTAGCTGTGTTTGAGTTGATGCAATATGTCGCCTTATGCGCCTGCAATCCACGTTCTAGTGCAAAATATGACCGAATTTCAAAACACGAATTTTCCAATATCCAGGCCTTCCATATGTAACCTACCGTTAATTTCTTGCTTTACGTATTATTCTCAATGCCTATAATCATTTTGAACCGGAATTTCAACAATAAAATGTTTACGATTTTTTGCGAAAATGCCTGATGGTTAGCCTTACTTATTTCAAACCGATAAAATTTATTGTCACAGATTCTGTATGTTTCGGTTATTTTGGGTTAAATATGTTAATTTAAGCTTAGCTGTGTTTGAGTTGATGCAATATGTCGCCTTATGCGCCTGCAATCCACGTTCTAGTGCAAAATATGACCGAATTTCAAAACACGAATTTTCCAATATCCAGGCCTTCCATATGTAACCTACCGTTAATTTCTTGCTTTACGTATTATTCTCAATGCCTATAATCATTTTGAACCGGAATTTCAACAATAAAATGTTTACGATTTTTTGCGAAAATGCCTGATGGTTAGCCTTACTTATTTCAAACCGATAAAATTTATTGTCACAGATTCTGTATGTTTCGGTTATTTTGGGTTAAAAATGTTAATTTAAGCTTAGCTGTGTTTGAGTTGATGCAATATGTCGCCTTATGCGCCTGCAATCCACGTTCTAGTGCAAAATATGACCGAATTTCAAAACACGAATTTTCCAATATCCAGGCCTTCCATATGTAACCTACCGTTAATTTCTTGCTTTACGTATTATTCTCAATGCCTATAATCATTTTGAACCGGAATTTCAACAATAAAATGTTTACGATTTTTTGCGAAAATGCCTGATGGTTAGCCTTACTTATTTCAAACCGATAAAATTTATTGTCACAGATTCTGTATGTTTCTTTTATTTTGGGTTAAAAGTGTTAATTTAAGCTGAGCTGTGTTTGAGTTGATGCAATATGTCGCCTTATGCGCCTGCAATCCACGTTCTAGTGCAAAATATGACCGAATTTCAAAACACGAATTTTCCAATATCCAGGCCTTTCATATGTAACCTACCGTTAATTTCTTGCTTTACGTATTATTCTCATTACCTATAATCATTTTGAACCGGAATTTCAACAATAAAATGTTTTCGATTTTTTGCGAAAATGAGTGATGGTTAGCCTTACTTATTTCAAACCGATAAAATTTATTGTCACAGATTCTGTATGTTTCGGTTATTTTGGTTTAAAAATGTTAGTTTAAGCTGAGCTGTGTTTGAGTTGATGCAATATGTCACCTTATGCGCCCGCAATCCACGTTCTATAGTGCAAAATATGACCGAATTTCAAAACACGAATTTTCCAATATCCAGGCCTTCCATATGTAACCACCTACCGTTAATTTCTTGCTTTACGTATTATTCTCAATGCCAATAATCATTTTGAACCAGAATTTCAACAATAAAATGTTTTCGATTTTTTGCGAAAATGAGTGATGGTTAGCCTTACTTATTTCAAACCGATAAAATTTATTGTCACAGATTCTGTATGTTTCGGTTATTTTGGGTTGAAAATGTTAGTTTAAGCTGAGCTGTATTTGAGTTGATGCAATATGCCGCCTTATGCGCCTGCAATCCACGTTCTAGTGCAAAATATGACCGAATTTCAAAACACGAAATTTCCAATATCCAGGCCTTCCATATGTAACCTACCGTTAATTTCTTACTTAACGTATAATTCTCAATGCCTTTAATCATTTTGAACCAGAATTTCAACAATAAAAAGTTTTCGATTTTTTGTGAAAATGCCTGATGGTTAGCCTTACTTATTTCAAACCGATAAAATTTATTGTCACAGATTCTGTATGTTTCGGTTATTTTGGGTTAAAAATGTTAATTTAAGCTGAGCTGTGTTGTTGATGCAATATGTCGCCTTATGCGCCTGCAATCCACGTTCTAGTGCAAAATATGGCCGAATTTCAAAACACGAATTTTCCAATATCCAGGCCTTCCATATGTAACCTACCGTTAATTTCTTGCTTTACGTATTATTCTCAATGCCTATAATCATTTTGAACCGGAATTTCAACAATAAAATGTTTACGATTTTTTGCGAAAATGCCTGATGGTTAGCCTTACTTATTTCAAACCGATAAAATTTATTGTCACAGATTCTGTATGTTTCGGTTATTTTGGGTTAAAAATGTTAATTTAAGCTGAGCTGTGTTTGAGTTGATGCAATATGTCGCCTTATGCGCCTGCAATCCACGTTCTAGTGCAAAATATGGCCGAATTTCAAAACACGAATTTTCCAATATCCAGGCCTTCCATATGTAACCTACCGTTAATTTCTTGCTTTACGTATTATTCTCAATGCCTTTAATCATTTTGAACCGGAATTTCAACAATAAAATGTTTACGATTTTTTGCGAAAATGCCTGATGGTTAGCCTTACTTATTTCAAACCGATAAAATTTATTGTCACAGATTCTGTATGTTTCGGTTATTTTGGGTTAAAAATGTTAGTTTAAGCTGAGCTGTATTTGAGTTGATGCAATATGCCGCCTTATGCGCCTGCAATCCACGTTCTAGTGCAAAATATGACCGAATTTCGAAACACGAAATTTCCAATATCCAGGCCTTCCATATGTAACCTACCGTTAATTTCTTGCTTTACGTATTATTCTCAATGCCTTTAATCATTTTGAACCGGAATTTCAACAATAAAATGTTTTCGATTTTTTGCGAAAATGCCTGATGGTTAGCCTTACTTATTTCAAACCGATAAAATTTATTGTCACAGATTCTGTATGTTTCGGTTATTTTGGGTTAAAAATGTTAGTTTAAGCTGAGCTGTATTTGAGTTGATGCAATATGCCGCCTTATGCGCCTGCAATCCACCTTCTAGTGCAAAATATGACCGAATTTCAAAACACGAAATTTCCAATATCCAGGCCTTCCATATGTAACCTACCGTTAATTTCTTGCTTTACGTATTATTCTCAATGCCTTTAATCATTTTGAACCGGAATTTCAACAATAAAATGTTTTCGATTTTTTGCGAAAATGCCTGATGGTTAGCCTTACTTATTTCAAACCGATAAAATTTATTGTCACAGATTCTGTATGTTTCGGTTATTTTGGGTTAAAAATGTTAGTTTAAGCTGAGCTGTGTTTGAGTTGATGCAATATGCCGCCTTATGCGCCTGCAATCCACGTTCTAGTGCAAAATATGACCGAATTTCAAAACACGAAATTTCCAATATCCAGGCCTTCCATATGTAACCTACCGTTAATTTCTTGCTTTACGTATTATTCTCAATGCCTTTAATCATTTTGAACCGGAATTTCAACAATAAAATGTTTTCGATTTTTTGCGAAAATGCCTGATGCCTTACTTATTTCAAACCGATAAAATTTATTGTCACAGATTCTGTATGTTTCGGTTATTTTGGGTTAAAAATGTTAATTTAAGCTGAGCTGTGTTTGAGTTGATGCAATATGTCGCCTTATGCGCCTGCAATCCACGTTCTAGTGCAAAATATGACCGAATTTCAAAACACGAAATTTCCAATATCCAGGCCTTCCATATGTAATCTACCGTTAATTTCTTACTTTAAGTATAATTCTCATTACCTTTAATCATTTTGAACCGGAATTTCAACAATAAAAAGTTTTCGATTTTTTGTGAAAATGCCTGATGAGCCTCCTTACTTATTTCAAACCGATAAAATTTATTGTCACATATTCTGTATGTTTCGGTTATTTTGGGTTAAAAATGTTAGTTTAAGCTGAGCTGTGTTTGAGTTGATGCAATATGTCGCCTTATGCGCCTGCAATCCACGTTCTAGTGCAAAATATGACCGAATTTCAAAACATGAAATTTCCAATATCCAGGCCTTCCATATGTAACCTACCGTTAATTTCTTGCTTTACGTATTATTCTCAATGCCTTTAATCATTTTGAACCGGAATTTCAACAATAAAATGTTTTCGATTTTTTGCGAAAATGCCTGATGGTGCCTTACTTATTTCAAACCGATAAAATTTATTGTCACAGATTCTGTATGTTTCGGTTATTTTGGGTTAAAAATGTTAATTTAAGCTGAGCTGTGTTTGGGTTGATGCAATATGTCGCATTATGCGCCTGCAGTCCACGTTCTAGTGCAAAATATGACCGAATTTCAAAATACGAAATTTCCAATATCCAGGCCTTCCATATGTAACCTACCGTTAATTTCTTACTTAACGTATAATTCTCAATGCCTTTAATCATTTTGAACTGGAATTTCAACAATAAAATGTTTTCGATTTTTTGCGAAAATGCCTGATGGTGCCTTACTTATTTCAAACCGATAAAATTTATTGTCACAGATTCTGTGTGTTTCAGTTGTTTTGGGTTAATGATGTTATTTTGAATGTTGCAAGGTGGACAGTGGATTTTTTACTATTTATAGCTGAAGTGTAGCGAAAAGAGAACCTTTTTCAGTTAAGGTTGATTTCTCCTTCTGCTGCAAACAAGCCTGGTTGGATACCTTTTCATTGTCCGTACCTGGGCCTGTACACTGAACCTAAAAATAAAAATAACAATAAATCAGATATAACAATAGACTTACATGCACAATCCAAATATAAAAGATTTTTCTACAATTCCTCAACAGAATCTTACAGGGAAAATCATCTCAAATTTTACCAACCATAAATAAAGAAAAATCTTTTTACTGCATTTATTGTTTGGTTGCATAAAAACAGGATATTCATGTTCAATAGAAAATTTATGCTCATAACAATTTTTGTTTTGTATTGTATTCCTTGGCATATTATACATAAGAGGTTTTGCATTTTTTGCTGTTATTTATTTATTCAAGAATTTATTCTTTATGGACTTATTGAAGATGATTGGTACCGTAAGAGTATCCGTACATACATAATAAATAAATAAATTTACCAAATTGGATGGGTGGATGCTGTATACCTCAATTTATTTCAGATTTCACACAAGATGTTTTTATTTATTTATATTTATGTATGTATGTATGTATGTTTATATGTATGTATGGGTAACAACAACCCCAATGAATATTAATTTTTAATAAAAAATGTATAACGAGTCGATCGAATATTTATCGATAACTTATTGAATATAAATTATCTTAATAAATAAGTTAAAACCATTTTCACATACAACTAAAATGTGATTATAATGTTGTTGTACATAAAAAGGATTTTATGTGTATACTAAAGTGTGTGTACATTATATATTTATTTATGTATTTCTAACTTTACGATTTTCCTTTTTTTTCTATATATATGTGTACGGTGTGTGGTATCATGTAACTGAATTTGAAAGATTTCAATATTGGAAAATGATATACGTTCCACCTGTTGTACATTTCCTCCTTAACATGAATATCTGTACTCGTATATGTTGATACGTTTGTATGGTTAAGAACGATACAAAAAAATATGTAGTGTGAAGTTGAAAAAGTAAATAAGAAATCATAAATCATAAATCCCTTTCGATTAACGTTAAGCACCTTAAACATATAGTGATAAAAATTGTATATAAATTTTACTGATTTCATGATAAAAGGTGTAGTGTTTGTGCGATGTAAACATAAACCATTGATAATAAAAATTTTATGACATTAACAAAATGCTACGTAACGTTTGATCATAGGGTATTCCAATAGGAAGTTTTGATATTTCCCATCATTAATGCTCTAACCGATTTGGAAATAATATTCAAGGTTAGATTCTAAACGCTGCTTCTGGATTTTTAAAGATCGGTTCCTGTCCGATGTTATACAATAGCAGCTTTCAGAACCATAAAGCTTGCAAGACAAACAATTTGCACTTTTGATGGATGTGCACCACCTCAGATTTCAGAACCATATTACTAATCAGTCGGAACCATAACAATGTCAGCCGGAACCAATTAAGCTAGATGGAACTATGTCGGCCCGAACCAATGCCAACCGGAATCGTAAAAAACAAACAAGTATCAGAATTTTTCAACCAGAAATATTAGAAGCTTGCAAAATTAACCCAATGTACTTCAAATGTTTGTACAACATATGAATATTAAGCCGGAACTATATGAAGTAAGTCGGAACCAAACCAATTGTGGTCTGACTAAATCGGATCGGGCTTATTGTGCAATATTCCATATTGATCACATTGACATGGATTCCAATGGCCTTTTTTGGTGGCAGCTGAAAACATATACGTTGCACAACCATTCAAGATATATTGTACACATTAATTCACAATGTATTGATGCTACTAGTGCTATGGTTTGGGTGGTTCAGTTGTGCTAGTATTGTTACGGTTGGTTTCGTATAGGTTTCTGTTGGCTTTGTATAGTTCCAGCTGTAACCTTGTGTGTTGTACCATGTCAGTGAAGTTAGCCCGAAAAATATCCGAAAGAAGGGCAATGGCAGCTCCAAAAAACGAAAACCGCGACATTTTTCAGTGTCACCCAAGAAATTTACTATATTACGATAGTTTTGAGTGTCATCCTGATTTTTTTTCTACTGTCATGAAATTTTTAGTATCATGACATTTTTTTATTTTTTTGTTATCAAGACAAAAAATTTTACAAGAGCAAATTTCGGTAATGTCTGTAATTTTAAACAGTAAAATATTCCGACAAAACGCGATGACAACACTAAAATTTTAATATCATTACAGTTTTCACAGTCTTCCCGAAAAATCCGACGCTATCACTAATCTTTCATATATCATCCCGGGAAAAATTTCGCTATCGTGACATTTTTTTAAATAAGCACAAAAAAAAATCTATCGCAATAGATTTGTGCAAAGAAGTGAAAGAAGAAGTAAAGCGAAACATATCCCGAAGAAGTGCGATGCACTAGAGTAATCTACTATATTACACTAGTTTTGAGTGTCATCCCGAAATTTTTTTGCTATCATGGCATTTTCATTTTTTTGTTATCCCGAAAAAAAAATTCTACAACAGCATATTTCAGTAATGTCTGTCATTGTAACCTAAGAAGTGTCACGCCAAAACACTACTCACCATGACCACACTAAAATTCTAGTATCATGACAGTTGTCAAAGTCTCCCGAAAAATCCGACGCGATCACTAATCTTTTATATGTATACCATCCCGGAAAAAATCTCACCATCGTGACATTTTTTTATATCAGCATGAAAAAAATCTAACGCAATAGGTTTGTGTAGTTTGTGTGTTGCAGTTTGTGATGCCTGTGAAGTTAGCCCAAAAAATATCCCGAAGAAGTGCGATGGCAACACTAAAAAACGAATATCGCGGTATTTTTCAGTGTCATCTCTAGAAATTTACTATATTACGCTAGTTTTGAGTGTCATCCCAAAATTTTTTACTATTATGCAATATTTGCTATCATGATATTATTCATTTTTCTGTTATCCCATTTTTTGTTATAAAAAAAAATCCACAACAGTAAATTTCAGTAATGTCTGTGATTGTAACCCGAAAAATATCCCGACATAACGTGATGACAACACTAAAATTCTAATATCATGACATTTTTCAAAGTCCTCCCGAAAAGTCCGACGCTATTCCTAATTTTTATACTAGAAAAAATTTCACTATCGTGACATTTCTTTTTTTCCAGCAGGAAAAAAATTGTCATGCAGTTTGTGATGCTTGTGAAGTTATCCCTAAAATTATCCCGTAGAAGTGCGATTAAAACACTTATAAACGAATATCGAGACATTTTTCAATGCCATTCCGAGAAATTTACTATATTACGATAACTTTGAGTGTCATCCTGAAATTTTGTTTACTATTATGACATTTTTAGTATAATGAAATTTTTAATTTTTTGTGTTACCCCGAAAAAAAAATCCACAACAGCAAATTTCAGTAATGTCTGTGATTTTAACCCGAAAAATATTCCGAATAAACGCGATGACAACACTAAAATTTTAATATCATGACAGTTTTCACAGACTTCAAGAAAAATCTGACGCTATCACTAATCTTTCATATATCATCCCGGGAAAAATTTCGCTATCGTGACATTTTTTTATATCAGCATGAAAAAAAATCTATCGCAATAGATTTGTGCAGTTTGGTGATGCAGTTTGTGATGCTTGTGAAGTCAGCCTGAAAAATGTCCTGAAGAAGTGCGAAGGAAGTATAAAAAACGAATATCACGAAATTTTTCAGTGTGATCCCGAGAAGTTTACTGTATTACGCTAGTTTAGAGTGTCATTCTGGAAAATTTTTACTATCATGACGGTTTTACTATCATGGCATTTTTTATCTTTTTGGTTATTCCGGAAAGAAATTCCACAACAGAAAATTTCAGTAATGTCTGTGATTGAAACCTGAAAAATATCCCGTCAAACCTCGATCACATCACTAAAATTCTAGTATCATGGCAGTTTTCAAAGACTTCCCGAGAAATCCGACGCTATCACTAATATTTTATATAACATTCAGGAAAAAATTCCACTATCGTGACATTTTTTTATATTTTTTTATATTGAGTGTCATCCTGAATTTTTTTTTCTATCATGACATTTTTAATTTTTTGGTATCCCGATAAAAATATTCCACAACAGCAAATTTCAGTAATGTCTGTGATTGCAACCCGCAAAATATTCCGATTAAACGCGATGACAACACAAAAATTCTAATATCATGTCAGTTTTCAAAGTCTACCCGAAAAATCCGACGATATCTCTTACCTTTTATATATCATCCCGGAAAAGATTTCACTAACTTAGTTCACTTCACTTTCGTAGAAGTGCGATGAAAAGACTAAAAACGAATATCGTAACATTTTTCAGTGTCATCCCGAGAAATTCACTATATTACGATAGTTTTGAGTGTCATCCCGAATTGTTTTTACTATCATGACATTTTCTATTTTTTTGTTATCCCGAAAAAGATTCGATAACAGCAAATTTCAGTAATGTCTGTGATTTTAACCCAAACATATTCCGAAAAACGCGATGACAATACTAAAATTTTTGTATAATGACAGTTTTCAAAGTTTTCCCGAAAAATCCGACGCTATATCTCTAATCTTTTATATATCATTACGGAAAAAATTTTACTATCGTGACATTTTTTTATATCAGAACGAAAAAAAAATATATCGCAATAAATTTTTGCAGTTGTGTGAAGCAGTTTGTGATGCCTGTGAAGTTAGCCCGAAAAATATCCCGAATAAGTGAGATGGCAACACTACAAAACGGCAACATGGTTTGAGTGTTATCCTGATTATTTTTTTACTTTCTTGACATTTTTACTATCATGAATTTTTAATTTTTTTGTTAATCCGAAAAAAAAATCCACAACAGCAAATTTCAGTAATGTCTTTGATTTTTACCCGAAAAATATTCCGACAAAACGCTAAAACACTGACAACACTAAAATTCTAGTATCATGACAGTTTTCCGACGCTATCACTAATCTTTTAAATATTATCCCGGAAAATTTTATATATCCCAAAAATATATCGCAATAGATTTGTGTAGTTTGTGTGATGCCTGTTTACTAAGCCCGAAAAATATTCCGAAGAAGTGCAATGGCTTCACTAAAAAACGAGTATTGCGAGATTTTTCAGTGTCATCCCGAGAAAGTTACTTTACTTCGCAAGTTTTAAGTATCATCCCGAAATTTCTTTACTATCATGACATTTTTCATTTCTTAATGTCTGTGATTTTAACCCGAAAAATATATCGACAAGTGTGTGTTTGTGCAGTTTGTGTGATGCAGTTTGTAATGCCTATGAAGTTAGAAAACACTAAAAAACGAATATCGTAACATTTTTCAGTTTCATCCCGAGAAATTTACTATATTACGATAGTTTTGAGTGTCATCCCGAAATTTTGTTTACTATTATGACATTTTTACTATCATGAAAATTTAATTTTTTTGTTATCCCGAAAAAAATTTCACAACAGCAAATTTCAGTAATGTCTGTGATTTTAACCCGAAAAATATCCCGACAAAACACGATGACAACACCAAAATTCTAATATCATGACAGTTTTCAAAGCCTTCTCGAAAAATCCGACGCTATCATTAATCTTTTATATATCATTACGGAAAAAGTTTCATTATCGTAACATTTTTTTATATCAGCACAAAAAAAATCTATCGCAATAGATTTTGTACCGAGTTATCCCAAACGAAATATGTCACGATAGTTCAGGTCATAAAAAAGAAATAATAAGTGCCAAATTAAAAAATAATATAGATATTTATAATTAACAAGTAATATTTTATGCAGTTTGTGATGCCGGTGAAGATAGCCCAAGAATATCACGAAGAAGTGCGATGGCAACACTAATAAATAGGTCATCCTCAGAAATTGACTATATTACGCTAGTTTTGAGTGTCATCCCGAAGTTTTCTTTACTATCATGCCATTTTTACTATCATGATATTTTTTATTTTTTGTTATAAAAGAAATTCCACAACAGCAAATTTCAGTAATGTCTGTGATTGCAACCCGAAAAAAATCCCAATATAACGCAAGCAGTTTCAAAAGCCGGGCATATTAATTGGGGTCAATGGAAGCCATGTTCCGATGCGAATATGTTTGGTGCGATAAGTTCCCAAATGGTTTACATACTTTGGCATCTATAATGGCTGGTACACATTTAGCAGAAAGCTTGACAGAAAACCTTCTCGGTGCGTCACTTTGTGCAAAAGATATGACAAAGACATGTAAAAGCGAAAAATGGTTGTGGTCCATCAGATATCGGGATATGGTACTTTAGACTGAAAGGAGGTGGTTGAACCGATGTTTTCTATAGGTGGTATTTGGTTTTATATAATTCATATTTTGTAATTGAAAGCATTTGCGTAATCCTTCAGGTAAGTCCGACGGTTCTTCAATATTAAGGAGTCACGGTAGATCTTCT
Organism: Nephrotoma flavescens; assembly: GCA_932526605.1. Taxonomy (NCBI): domain Eukaryota; kingdom Metazoa; phylum Arthropoda; class Insecta; order Diptera; family Tipulidae; genus Nephrotoma; species Nephrotoma flavescens. Next base: position 237,377,324 of record OW052220.1, read on the forward strand.
TTAACACCCCTAATGAATATGTCGAGTGCCTTATCTCAATAACTTTCTATTAAATTATTTAACGATTCCTGTCACCTTTGTGAAGTTGGCCCAAATTTCTGTCACAAAAAATTAAATTTTTTACGCTGGTAATACCATTACCAATTGTAAATACTATCATGACAGAAAACTATAAATACAAAATTTAACTTAAGTATTTGTACGTTATCTCAATTCAAAATAATTATTATGTATATTTGATCATAAAATGAAAAAAATAAAATTGCACTATTACAAGGTTCACAATAATAATGAATATGAAAAAAACACAATTGTAATAAAATTAAATTATTGTTTCATGCCTATGAAATAAAAATGTTAACGATGTTTTTCTCATGATGAGAATACCCCACATATAACCACCTTGAGAACACACTGTATATCTTAATGGAAGTTGACATTTTGGGTATTGGTCACCGGTCTCACTATGATTTTCGAGTACGACGTAATTGGTATCTCATGACGAAAATGGCCCATATACAGCCAGTTTGAGAACACACTGTATATCTTAATGGAAGTTGAGATTTTGGGTATTGGTCATCAGTTATTCGTGGTAAAAGATCGCCGAGCGTTGGCGATGATGAGGGGTGAACTGCGCCATTTTTTATGAATTTATAATTTTTTTTTTTTTATATTTTTATATTTTTCATTGTTATTTTATTTTTTTTTATATTTTTTTTTGATTTTTTTATATTTTTTTTGCATCACCCCTTAATTTTTTATAAATTCATAAATGTGTAAATGACTGCAATTTTTTTGGTTTTTAATTTTTTTTATGTTTTATATTTTTACTTAAATTTTTTTTTTAATTGGTTATACTTTTTTTATTTTTTTATATTTTTTTTTAAATTTTGTTTTGTTTTTTTATTTTTTTATAATTTTTTTTTTAAATATTTTTTTACATTGGTAACGGGTCATTCGTGGTAAAAGATAGCGTGTGTGTGCGACGATGAGGGATGGACCCTCCAATTTTTTATAAATTCGTAAATATGTTTGTAATTCAAATTTTTTTGTTTTTTATTTTTTTTATTAATTTTCAATTTTTTTTTATTTTTTTTTCATAATTTTTTTATTTTTTTTTTTGTTACATTGGTCATTCGTCATTCGTGATAAATGGTATTCGGGGGTTTGCGACGATGAATGGATAACCCAGCAATTTTTTATAAATTCGTAAATGTGTTCAAATTCAATTTTTTTGTTTTTTATTTTCTATTTTTTTTTTAATTTTTAAGCATTTTTGTTAAAAAAAATGCTATATGGTTTCGGTTTGCCGTCTGTCCGTCTGTGTGCACGATAAGTTGAGAGCGGATGGAGATATCAACTTAATTTCTTCACTAAAAGTTCAAGCAATTCTTGGGAATGATCCCTATTGATTTGGACGTTTCTGTGTTTAGAGTGTTTAGAGATAGGTAGGGTTTTGTTAACCCTCCTCCTTGAAATTGATAGATTTTTTTTTTATTTTCTATTCTATTTTGGTTTCATCGATCATGTGAATGTGGAATATAAATATACCTCGTGTGGATGGTTTGGTGTGGGAATTTGGGATTTGGTGGATGTGAGTTTTTGTGGGTGGTGTGTGTATAAGTGGAAGTGGAAGTGGGTGTGGGTGTGGAGGTGTTAAAGAGTGATTATATGGGTGGTGCGGTATAGGGTGGTGCGGGTGAGATGGGTTTTAGGGTTTGATTTGGATAGTGGGTGAGGTGTGGTAATAATGTTTAGATGTGGTGGTTTGTGGTTGTTTGGGGTAAGTTGAGAAATGGTGGATTGGGATCGGTTGGGCTGGGTGTAGATGGGGTTAGGTGGGTGTGGAAGTGGGTGGTCGTAATATTTGAAATACACAAATCACACTGCATAGAAGTTCTTTATAGGCAACAAAAATGCTTATAGAGCTCGGCTCCGAACCTTTCCTGTCTTTTTTTATATTTTTTTACATTGGTCATCGGTCGGTCATTCGAAAGATAGTCGGGTGTTTGCGATGATGAGGAGTAAACCCTACATTTTTTTATAAATTCGTAAATGTGCTTGTAATTCAAATTTGTGTGTGTTTTATTTTTAATTTTTTTTTCAATTTTTTTTTTTTTTTTATAGATATTTTTATTTTTTTTTACTTGAGTATAATATTAAATGTGGTTTAACTTTGTGACTCTCACTACTAATTTTAATGACGGTGCTTTTCAAATCGTCAAACAGTTCCCAGTAGTTTTCATTTTTACAGTAGGCAATGTAATGTTTTTGTTCCGCACTATAGTTTACTAGAGAATTTATTTCAAATGATTTATTATTGAGAAACAACGTTGATGGTATATCTCGCAAGGCAATCAATGGTTGGTTATGGCAATTCAAATATTCAGTGTTTAATACCATATATGCTTTAACTTCAAATGTTCGTGCAAACAAAGTTTGGTTGCAGCATTTCTTTGGTGGAATCGTTGTAAAGCAATTCAATAAGTTTTTTATGCCAAATTCCTCCAATAACGACATGTTTAACTGAACATACGGCCGATATTCTTTTGTTTCTTTTGAGCATATTGAACATTCAAATTCTGCTATGATACTTGATTCCGTCTTTAAAATGTGATCCGACACAAGGGTTATGTTCGATTCACAGTTAGTAGCAAATCCGAAGTCATATCTTACATTTTTCTTGAGGTCGTACAAAGCATGGTAGCGCAAGTTTTCTATGTCACTGAAATTGTTACCTGAACACATAGCGCTTATTTATTTGTGAACCGGGAGTGTTTCATTTTTATAAATGCTTTCATCGTTAAGTTTAATGTTGCAAAGACACTGCATAAAAGAGTCAAACGCACACGTATTTTTATATGTGGAAGTATCCCTTATACGGACATTGTATACGGACGTACTTCATAATTTTTCTCTTTCTTTGCAAAAGGCACGTTGGATTCCGTATTTATAATTAACGTGCACGACTCTGTCAATTGCTGCTCGTCAGTTTTTCCAATAAAATCATTTATTTTTTTAAAATTGAAATTAGATTTTGTCCGGTTATTAAGGGGTTTCTTTTTCCAAACTTCGTTAGTTAATAAACTCTTTGATACGGTTATTCCTTTCGTAATCGAATTTAATTTCAAACGTTTTAAGGATCGTTTAGGAATTATAGACATACATCTCGCAAAAATATATTTATCACGTTAATTTATTTCCTTCAACACCCTTAGACATTTGGTGGGAAGTTTGCCCAAATGTGACGCTTCACGGCATCTTAACCTACCACTTTCATTAAGAAGCTGACTCCACATTGGTAGATATGTGACATATTTTTTGGTGAATTTTACTAAAAAATCCGGGGTGTAAAAATTATTCACTACGCATTTTATTTGGTATTCTTCGGAAATAAATTTATCAAAAATGTCTTGGAAATTAACAAAAAAGGGACTCTGTTCATAAATTGTTTTCGAACTTAATTCGTGAACATCATCAAAAATGATTTCAGCAGTTCCCTGACAATTTTCTGATTTTATTTCAGTGTGTGTGGCTGTAATTTTAAAATAGTAAACTGTTTTTGAGGTTTTTGCATTGCTATGAGATAAGAAAGCTTAACCAAATGTTTTAAAAATTTTGTCCGCCCGTCTCTCTGTTCGCACCAGATTTGCTGTCAGTCTTTACGCTAGAACTAATTCACCGATTTCAGTGTTTAAAATCGATTTGTGAAGTGAGTTCTAAAACAACTATATATAGGTCATTCTCATCAAATTTAAACTTTGCACTGGTGAAGAATAGAACTAGAACTATGCGAAAACGATTAAAGGACCAATGAGCAATACCGAAAATTTCAACTTCCGTTAAGACATAAAATATGTTCTCAAAACAGCTATATATGGGTGGACCATTCTCGCCATGAGATACCAATTACACCGTCCTTAAACTTTAAACCGGCAAAGGTTGAGACCAGAAATACTCGAAAATCATAGCGAGATCGATGACCAATACCCAAAATCTCAACTTCCATTAAGATAGACAGTGTGTTCTCAAAGTTGCTATATGTGGGCCATTCTCGCCATGAGATACCAATTACATCGTCCTAGACCGTGACCGTGAAACCGACGACCAATACCCAAAATTTCACGGCCCAATAAGATGGGCTTAATAATTTCGGCTTACTCCAAAAATCTTTAACGAAAAATATTTTTGCATTTTGGGCTGACATCATTAAAATGTCGTGACATACGACTTTTTTGGGCTGACAGTTCGTACGTGACAGAAATTATAGTTTTCGTGTTGCCGCTGTGTTTTTTGGGCTGATGTTTGGGCCAAATTCACATACATATTCCTTTCCCGTGTCCGTGCAGGAAAATTGATTAAATTTAATGATGTTGGTGTTGGTAAACCATTTGATATAACTTGGCAATTTTATTTCAATTAAGTTGTAGTTCTAATGCAAAGTCTGTGAAGTCTACTATTTTATTTCTAGTGACGTTTAAATTACCGTAATACTGAGGTGTGCCTTTCAGGGCTTCATAGATCTGTAAGACCATTTTTACGCTTTTTATAATTTTATACAAATCTGTAGATAAAATTATTTGCAAATTAATACCAATTAGTCACACAGCTAGAATTTTCTACCCCCATTTTTCCTTCAAGCTGCAATTCACGTATAGGCCGGCATTAGACAAAACTACACCACACTTTTGGTATTTATTTTAATATTAATTGTATCGTCCAGGGAATGATGCCAAAATTTTCTACAAATTAATTAAAATATATTGGAATAATTCAATCTCCAGAAATTAGCCCCAAGGAGCGAAACACTTTAAAAACCATATTTCTCTGTAAATCGAGCATAACGCATCGAGTTGCCTCCCTGGATACGAAATGAGTACCCCGAAATTTATTACAACAGCCCACTTCCATAAAATTCGATTTTAAAGCATCGAAATACTTTCTTGTACAAGAAGTGTTTACCCCGGACATGCTTTAACTAAATGGATCGAATTATTGACGGAAGTGTTGTTAAACTGATTGGAAAATAACAATTTACTATCGAAATGAAATTTTTCATTCTAGCCCATCGTAAAACGCAATGTCTTGACAAATTTATTACATTAATAAAATTCGTACAATTTTTTGCTGTTGATTTTCTTTATAATTTTTCAAATCTTTTAGATCTTATAAGAAGAAAACAAAATATTATACCAAATATTATATTTAAGTTGATGTGCTTTGAAATGTCAATATCGAAGTATTATAATCCAGTAAATCCACTTTGAATCTGCACCTCGTATTCTACCACCTTATCAATAATTTTTCCGTAACGACACGCACGCACAAAACAAAAATTATGCTAAGTATTCCCATCACGGATAAGTATTAATCATGAAAAGTCAATTTTATTACATATTTTCCGTGTTTCATATTGGCAGCGTACAGATTAATAAATTAAGATTTGACGGTTTTAAGATGAGCACACACCAGAAGAGAACGACAATGGTAATTTAGATATATAATGATGACACACGGAAGTGGTTTATTTTATATTCACGCATTTTCCTTCATTTATAGGATTATCAAGTTTTAAACAAATATGTTGTTTACCATCGATTTAACTTCATAATGTTTAGGAGATGTTTGTATAACATTGTACAACAACAATCATCATGAACAAAATTTAATCTGTGTACCAGCTATCAGTTGTCTCATTCCACTACGTTTCAAGACTCCTTGGTTGACTGAAGCCATTTAAAATACAGTTTTTCAAAATATATAACATGAATTTAGTAGAAGTTCCAAAATTTGGATATAGTGAATTATAGGGATCAAGGCAATTTCTTTAAAAATTATATTCAAATTTAGTTGTTTACCAATGGAATGAGATAACATGAATTTTGGATGAAGTACTTGAATTTAGACATACTGCGGGCCAATAGTTGGGTGAATCATTTATTATGGTAGAAATCGGATTTACAACATATTATTCAGTTTGCCATAGATTTTTTGAAAAATAAACGAATTTACCCAAAAATTTACTTAAAATTGACTTTTACCCGACCATTAGCCTGCCGCCTTGGTTCGAAATTTATCATATAAAATCCAAATCCAAGGGTGTTTTCTAAACACCGACTTATTATAGACTTGTCAACAAGTGCGCATTGCAATTATTTGACCGGAATAATAGGAACGCTGAAAAAAACAAAACGAAAACTCTTAATGGTTCAGGAGCTATCAACGTGAAAATGAGTGTATATTTTGACAAATTTTGCCGACTCAGAGTCAAAACATGTCGAAAGCGATATCTCAAAAATGAGGACTAAGACCATTTTCCAATTACCGACTTATTTGTGGACACCGACTTATTCAAATAAGTTACCTCGCGAGGAGACTTATTTGAATAAGTATGTCTACACAGAAATGTCTCCAAAAATGTGTATTGACTAAATGTAATACATGCAGTATTTTTTTTCAAATCTAGTAGCAACGATCAGTATGTCAAGAAAATTTTTTGTTCCATATAATAGAAATCACGTTTTGTTTTTTTGTTATTACGTCACAAATAAGTCGGTACAATGAATTGGAACAAATTGACTGACTTATTCAAGATGGCGTCAAATAAGTCAATAAGTCTGAAATAAGTTGGTAATTGGAAAAGGGCCTAACTCTGAAATTTGACTAGCACCATTGAATTCTGCGTACTCGAATTAGGATTACCCCTTGGGTGCGCAGCTTGTCACATTTTCAACTAGCACAGTGTTATTTATTCAACCTAGAACAAGCTAAGCAAAACCTACCAATTTACAGTCTCCCGAACAACATAGAAACTAATTTAATAAAAGAACTGCCATCGTTGAGCTTTTCGATTTTTTTTCTTTGTTGCTTCTTTTTGAATTGTTCCTGCTTAATTCAAAGCGGTGAGGTAATTACAAACGGTTTCGCCAAGAAATTTGGTTTACATCCCATATATGACATTCTACCATGGGAGTTGTTGAAAATAAAAATATTACTGTCAAATTCCATTTTGCAAGCTCTTTATCAATTTCGAAGAAATTGCATGATCCTTTTGCAGCTAAAACATTTTTGGTCTTCGGATATAATAGAAAATTGGGCTCGTCACCGTAAAAGATAGGTTAAAGATTGTTGTTAGTCGTTTAATATTTTACGATAATTATGGTCTGTTAAAAGTTGTATGTCGGAGTCGGAGGTAGCCTCAGAGGCTCCAGAAATAACTCAATATAATTTTTACCTATTTTGTCTTCTCCAAATGAATGAAGCCTATCAGTTGCTTATTAAAAATCGTTGACTGCACGCAAACTATCCTCCTTTATTTTTGAAATTCGCTTGTGACAGCTAGATACATTGGACAATGTGCTCTTCTTCGTCATTATACGAGTATAGTATTGTTGATGGACCTCGGCGAGCAGTTACGCAATATCATGCTATACAACCGTTGCACACGGGATGTCAAAGACGCGGCTTCTTTTTCGTCTCTTTCCCCGTTTACCTATGAAAACGGTTTTGATTGCAACTCATTTTCAACAAAAATTTTTTAGGTTACCATTTTTAAACTGTAGGTTTTAGTGGAAATTTTAGTTTCGTGAGAGCAGAATAAACCAATAAAAAAATTCTGTATTTAAATGTAAAATAAGGTTTAAAATTAGCAATAATTACAACTTATTTTGAAGCATGAAACTGTGTTTCTTTGACATCCCGTGTGGAACGGATGATAGACATATTATTCAAGCATTTTTCATTAGATAGACATATTATTCAAGCAGACCGTGCTCTACAATTTTCCTACAGTTGAATTGATTATACAAAGGGGGCAGAACTGCCCGCACCAGTAAAAAAATACACAAACATATTGAAAAAAAAAATAAAAATGGCGTATAACGTATACAAAAAAAAAAAAATTGAAAATGACACTATGTAAGGATGTTAGTTTGTTTCATCAAAAATCCCGTATACATATACAAATCTAATAAAAAATGTATAATACATAACATAAAAGCTGTAAAAGCAAAATTTTGGGGAAATGACTATATTATAATAGAAAGAGGCGAAAATAGGCGCCACATTTTTTTGTTTTACAGAAACGGTAACACTAGATAGAGTGACAAATAATCTTGAGAAAACAAATTAAGTCATTTAATTGAGTTCGATAAATTAAATTTTTTTTTTTTTTTTTTTTTCTTAGTTGTTTTATTTATTTTCATTACCAACTTTATCATTATAAATTTAAAACTATACAGAATTTAAACATTATCTTTATAATTCGACTGTACGTATGTATTTGACTGAACTCCTCCGAAACGGCTGGACCGATTATAACGAAATTTTATGTATGTGTTTGAATGGGTTCCTGAGTGGTTTAGATTCACAATTGGACCCGGTAGGTGGCACTGCGATCGGGATCTACGAAATTGTTTGGTGGGTTCTAGGATTATATTTTTTTTTATTTTTTGACGAAATATTTTTTTTTTTTTGTATTTTTCACATATCAAAAAATATAACCCCATTATTTCACCACCCCCCCCCAATCTTTACATATATAGTTCTTCTGTACATGAGTTGAACTCCTTCTAAACGGCTGGATCGATTATAATGAATTTTTGTGTGTGCGTTTTAGTGGGTTCCTAAATGGTTTAGATTAACAATTGGACACGGTCGGTGGCACTGCGATCGGGATCAAAAAAAAATTTTTTTCGTTTAATACAAGTCTCTTGTTTAATACAAATTATTTCTGTTTTGATAATACATATTTCAAATTCGCTGATGGTCTACCCATGGGCTCCCCTCTGTCACCTTTGTTGGCTGAAATTTTCATGAATTTCTTCGAACTAATGATCATATCAAATAACAATCCTTATTTTCGTCATATAATCTTTTGGTATAGATATGTTGATGACATATTATGTCTATGGAATGGAACTGATAGACTGTTAGACTCTTTCCTTACTTGGTTAAATTCTCGATATCCCACCATTGATTTTATGTTAGAAAAAGAAGAAAATAAATGTATTAATTTTCTAGATATAACAATAACCAGGATTAATTCTACTTTAGACTTCAAAATTTATCGGAAACCCACGTATACAGACGCTGTTATCCCTAGTTCTTCAAACCATCCCCATAATATTAAAATGTCAGCTTTCCACTCAGTCATAGATAGACTAATAAACATCCCTCTGTCAAATTCAAATTATAACACTGAGCTTAACATAATTCTTCAAATAGCAGCGAATAACGGATATGCAACTAGGACTATATTAAAGTTATTAAATAAAAAGCTAAAGCGTAAAACTCTAACGGGTATTTATCCACCGAACAGTCCAACGCGGGAAAATTGGCGTCGCTTAGAGTATATAGGAAAAACGAGCCAACGGATTAGCAACATCGTGTCCAATTATACCAATATTAGTTTTGCTTTTTATAATAATAACACAATAAAGAAAATGATTTTTAACAATAAACCTAGAGTTGATCGCCTTTCCAAATCTGGCGTTTATAGGATTAATTGCAATGATTGTAGTTTCTCCTATATTGGTCAGACTGGGCGCAATTTTGGAGTTAGAGCTAAAGAACATTTATCTGGTTGCAATCAATCAACTTTCCATAACCATTTAACTTCAGAAAATCATACAGCTAGCTTGAACAATTTAGACATATTACATATACAACCCAAAGGCAGACGTTTAGATACCTTAGAATCTTACGAAATTCGAAAATCAATATTTCTTAACCAAAATATCCTTAACGAACAGAGAGAAATCCGGTTCTCACCAATTACAGACCCCGCCCTTTTCTATTCTCACGTACGCAATAATATACCTTGAATTTTGTTACTCAACCTATGACTCATCGCCTACCTGCGCGATCCGTAGATTAATTTTTATTGCTTATTTTTTTCCCTCCTTCTTTTATTTTTATTTTGCTTTTTTCTACTATATAACAAAATTTTTACTAATACAAATCAGTAGATACTGATGATGACCTAACAAGTCGAAATCGATCGAGTGATTTTTTAAACTTTTTGAAAAATATTCATAATATTCTGCGAAACAAAAAACAAGTGATTAATAAAAATGTATTTATTAAGTATAGTACTTGTTTGAATTTAATACAATAAACAAAAAAAATGAATTACATTAACGAGCTAAAGTTAACGAGTTTCTTTAAATTAAATTGGGAGTAGAGGCTTAAATTTTTTTAGGTAACATTAATGACGATAATTTAATTTGCACTAGGGGCTTAAGAGGACTTTCGTATTAATTGAATTAAATTTTTATTTGCACTATTCGCTTAAGTTTAGTTAAATGTGGAATATTTCTAGACCGACAGATATATTAACAGCTTAACTTTTTTTTGATATAAATATTTTTAAATATACTGCAGACCATATGCTGTATAAGATAGCAGAATATTGACAGCGAAAATAAGAGATTACGCTACTCGCCGCAAGTGGCAACAATATCACTAAAGATAATATATTTTGTTATGTATTTACCAACGAAATTTTTTCATTCATTATGTGTATATTTTTTCACTAAATAAAACATTTCAGCGGAATAAAATATTAAAAGTGATCCTTAAAATGGCAAATTGATTGATCTCCGAAGTAAAGGAACTCGGTATATGGAATGTTGAAATTTAACAATATTCCGTCTTTCCAGTTTTGGGCCCATATCTCAAAAACTTCCACTAATAACCAATACTTTACTGAGATTTTATGGAAAATTTTATGAACAACAATTTTCATTAGATTTTGTTTATTTTCTGCGGCCAAACTAGTTATTTTCAGTTTTGGGCCAATATCTCAGGAACTTCCACTAGTAACTCCACTAATTTTTACTAGAATTTTTTGATTTTCTGGGGCCTTATAAGTTATTTTCAGTTTTTGGCCAATATCTAAAAAACTTCCAGTAGTAACCAACACTTTCCGTTGTTTTTATAATAGCTTGGGTCGTACTGAGACTATATAGAAAGTTTGTTGAAATTTTATGGACTTTCGGTTGTTTTTCTAATAGCTTTGGTTATGCTTGACTATATGGAAAACTTGGGAAAAATTCATGGACTAAAATTTTCTCTAGAATTTTTTGTTTTTCTGCGGCCAAATAAGTTATTTTCAGTTTTTGGCCAATATCTCAAAAACTTCCACTAGTATCCAATACTTTCTGTTGTTTTTCGAATAGCTTAGGTTATACTGCGAGTTCATGAATTTTTACCAAATTTCCCATATAGTCGCAGTATGACCTAAGCTCTTAGAAAAACAACCAAATGTATTTTTTAGTAGTGAAAGTTTTTGAGATATTGGCCAAAAACTGAAAATAACTTATTTGGCCGCAGAAAATCAAAAAATTCTAGTGAAAATTGGGGGACATGAATTTTCCCTAAATTTTCCAAATCATCTATGTATGATATTAGAAAAACAACCAAAAGTATTGGTTACTAGTGGAAGTTTTTAAAATATTGGCCAAAGACTGAAAATAACTTATATGGCTGCAAAAAATAAAACAATTCTAGAGAAAATTCTAGTCAATGAATTTTCCCCAAATTTTCCATATATTCTTAGTATGACCATAGAAAAAAAAGGTTTACTATAGATTTCTCTTCCTTCACAACAGTGTTTTTTATTTTATTCTCCATCCTAATATGCTATCTGTAGTAAAATTTTTAAACCATCTGTACATTGTGTTTCACCAATGCCTTCTAAACTACTGGCCGCTTACACCAAATGATGACGACACGCTAAGTCCACGTTGTTGTTGCTTTCTCTAGTTGCTTTGTTAGTGTAAATATCCTAAAATTGTTATTGCGCAGTCTCGGTATAGACTTAAATTGACGTCATGTGCGAAAAATGAGAGTAGTAATATAGAAGGCATTGGCCAGTAGTATAGAAGGCATTGGTTTCACCTACAATACAATCAAATTCTGTATAGCAAAAAATAGATGTAAAATTAAAAAATAATAAAAATAAAAAATTTGTTCTTATGATCATCTCATCATTCTCTCGTTTTCTGCTTTCATATTTTTGTTTTTTATCGACGCATTTTAATTTCTCAGTAAAAAAATATCAATTGTTTTTTTCGTAAATATAAAAATAAATATTTTGTTTTATGTTTTCGTGCCTAGAGGTACGTTGCATTTTATTTAAGCATTTATTTAGTTTTAGTTTTTTTCGAACAGTTCGTGAGAATAGACGTCATATTAATTTTTGCTTGATTTGTAAAGAAATTTTTAATACATATTTTGTTTACTATGTCTCGAAGATGTTGTTTGAAAAATTGTCTTTCGGAGAGTTCGAAACGCTACTTTAAATTTCCTCCGAAACATACTGATTTGTACGTAAAATGGGTAGCTGCATGTTGGAATTCCTCGGAATCGATAAATTCCTTGAAAAACCCACTTGTATGCGAAAAACATTTTGAAAATTTTTACTTTGGTAAAAAAAATTGTTTTCTGGTGCGATACCAACTCTCTTGTTAGAAGATTCGCTTACGGGCGATATAGACATGACTAATGAAATGGAAATTGCTGCCAGTCCGGAGCCATCTTGTTCGCCAAATCAGACAGATTACGAGGCATGGCTCACAAGTGAGCGAAATAGCATTTTTTATAGAGCCGAAATGGAAAGGCTTAAAGCAAGTAATGATTTTTTAAAAGCAGAAATCAAACAAATGAAAAAGTTAAACAAACATTTAAAACTTAAACTTCTTAAGTTTGCCAATTTAAAATTAACAACTACTTTGAAAATGCGAACATTGAAGAGAAAACGTAAAACAGTTATTCAAAAAATAGATGCATCTTCCGCTTCCAAACACTCCAAAACCTTCGCAAAAATGTTGTTAAAAACTCAGACGAGCTACACAACTGATGAGAAGGATTTTGCATTGGCAATATTTTTTAAATCTGCAGCAGCATACTTATTTTTAAGAGACAATTTGCTTTTCAAATTGCCGGCTCTTGCATCAATATATAGATGGTTTCCTCTTCAGGAAATCGTCCCAGGTTGAAATAATTCTGAATTATTCACAAAAATACAATCACGAATTGAACCTTTTTCAAAAGAATCAAAGGACGTTATGCTATGCTTTGACGAAATGCACATTTAAAGAAAACTGGAATATAATTCGAAACATGATTGTGTAGAAGGATTTGTAGATTACGGAGGGGGCAACACAAATACTAAGCTTGGGAAGGTGGCCTGCACTTTTATGATAAGATCAATAAGGGATAACTGGAAACAGATAGTCGGGTTTGTTATTGCGGCGACTACTACTCCAGTTCATGAATTAAAAAAAATGATTAACGATCTCATTTTGAAATGCTTTTTTATTGGGCTGAATGTTAGGGGATTGGTATGCGACCAAGTAAAAACCAACCAGTCGCTTTATAAATCTTTAGGCGTCACGGTAGAACTACCATATTACATGTTAGAAAACCATAAAATTTATTGTATATATGATGTCCCGCATTTAATAAAATCAAATAGAAATAATTTGATTAAATATGATTTACAAACAAAAGACTAAAATACAATAGCTTCATGGAATGTGGTTCGGCAACTATTTAAAAACGATTCTGCTTCGTTTGCTCGAATAGTTCCAAAATTAACACCGGTACATATTATCGAACCAAATGCGTTCCAAAAGATGAAAGTTTCTTATGCGGTGCAAGTATTTAGTTGGAGTGCAGCTGCTGGTATCAGAACTATGGAACGCTTAAAACTATTTACCCCTGACATTGCAGTGATGGCAAACAATACAGCTGATTTTTTACAGAAAATGAATGAAATTTTCGACGTCCTAAATAGTAAAAGCCTGTATAGTAAGAATAAAAATGCAGTGGCATTGAAAAATACGGAAATGAACCGAAAAAAATGCAAGAATACATTTTGTATTTGTTACGGCTGAAATTTTTAAGCGAGAACGCAAAAACTCACGTGAGTTGCATCGACGGGTTAATGCAAACAATCCAAGGAATTTTGTTATTATCGAGTGATTTATTTACTAATTTGGAAGCTTGGCGATATGTTTGCACCAACAGACTAAACCAAGATGCATTAGAAAATTTGTTTTCTATCATACGATATAAAAAAAGAAAACCTTCTGTTAAAGAATTTAGAGAAATACTAAAACGCATAATGTCGGTTAAACTAATTTATAGTTCAAGGTTTGCAAATTGTAAAGGTGGCATAAATAATATGCGGTTGTAGACTGGAAGGCAGTGCTTTCTGATTCCGAAAATATCGAAGACGAGGTGGTTATTGAATTTAACGAGACCAGCGTTGATTTTGAAATCGGACAAGAGATCGTTCAGGAAAGCGAATGCCAACTCGAAGCGTCAGATATTGGCGAAATAAATTGTGCAAGTTTAAGTGAAAATGCACTTAAATATTTTTGTGGATATGTGTTGCACCAAAAAATAACGAACCCTATTCAACATCAGGAAGAACCCGTGCAATTAAATAACTGTTCCAAATGTTTAGCACAACTTTCCTTGGAAAACTTCGATAGTTCAGACTTTGGAAGTTTAAAGATGCCGAGCGAAGAATTTTTTATTGTTTGCAAACAAGCGTTCAGTGTTTTTACTGAATGTTTCAAAAATGAGCCTAACGTAAAAAATATCAAGGCCAAAATTCTAGAAAAGTGCTTGTTGACAAATAAATTATTTTTTGATCCTCATAGTAAATGCTTCGATCATAGAGTGATTCTTATTGATTTTTTCGTTTTAGTGCTTTTACGAAAAAATTATCGTTGGTTTTCGGAATCAATTTCATTTAATGTAGGAAATAATAAGCACAAATATGGTCCACTTAATGTTTTAATTGATTAAGTATGCATACATGTTATTTTGAATTATTATTATTTTTTTTCATTATTGAAATACTGAATTACAATTTTTATTTCATTTTCTCAGGATGTTTGAATTACTATTATTATTTGTTTTATTTTATTGGTTTTAATTTGTAAAAAATTAAAATCTATAAACCCTCCAAAATCACAGCCTTGACGTGGCGGAGTGGCTTAAGTATAGCAGTCAGAGGTGGTCAATTCCAACAAGACTAAACTGAACAATCTGATGCCATCAAACTAATGTGATCATAATGTTATAAAAATTATATATTTATTAGGTGAGCGCAAGTAGAAACTCGGCTCTGAAGTTGGTTGTAAACTTTGGATATATGTAGCTTAGTCATTGCTGTGTTTACGAAATAAGTTTCAGTTATTTATAAACTATCATTCCGTGTGCTTCAATTTTAAGAGATGGATTTCGGTAAGCAACATTTCAAATTAAAAAAATGCTGCTCAAGCTAAGGAATTGATTAATTAGACTTTGAGTGAACATTTTGTGAGTCATTTAACAGTAGAAAAAAGGTTTGCAAAATTTTGTAGTGGAAAGTTTAGTTTTGAGGACGATCCACGTCCAGGTGCAGTAAAACATTTTGAAGACGAAAAACTTAAAGTTTTACTGGATGAGAATTCGTGTCAAACTCAAAAATAGATTGCAGAACAGTTTGGAGTTTCTTGATCAGCAATATTACCACGATTGCAGATGTTATATAATGGGAAAAATACACAAGGAAGAAAAATAGATTTCTCACTAACCGAAGAGTTGACATCTGCATGAATTTGCTTTCTCGGTGCAAAAGAAAGATTTTTTTGCACAAAATCATTACGGGTAATAAAAAGTGAGTTTTGTACGATAGTCCTAAATGCAGCAAACCATGGGTTAATCCAGGCCAGCCAAGAATATCAGTTTCAAAATTGAATATTCATGCCAAAAAAAAGTTACGCATTGTCTGGTGGTACTGGGAAGGAGGCATTTACTACGAGCTTGTGGAAGTTGATCCAAATATTACAGTTGAACGTTACCAGGCCCAATTGACCAAATTAAGAGATGCTCTGGAGGAAAAAACACTATTTACGGGCCAAGGAAGTCGGAAGATGATATTGCTGCATGACGACGCTTGTCCACATACAGCAATATCAACTCATCTTCTCCTTAGGCTGGGAAGCTTTATAACATACGGCATACTATCTAGACTTGGCTCCCTCTGATTACCTCTTATTCAAAATTGATGTCATCATGTTTTGAAACACCAACGGTTCACGAAAGTTGAAGATGTGCAAAAATGGTTCGAGGATTATTTTGCTTCAAAACTTCCAAGTTTCTGTTTCGAAGGCGTTCATCATCTATCTGATAAATGCGGGAAAAGACCATAGGTGGTATTAGCGAATATTTCGATAATTAATCTTTGCAACAATTATATTTTCAATAAAGTTGGTTGAGCCAAAAAGAACGAGTTTCTACTTGCACACCTAATACGTATGGAACAAAATGTCAGCTAAATATCCGCCTTTGCTAGTAACACAAACCGTGGCCCCGCTCATAACATTTTTCGTCATATTTTCACACATCTGGTAATTCAATAGTTTCATCACGTTGAAATGTTTATGGTTTTTTGGCGTAAACCTTGCTATTTAGCTGGTTCCTCCTGGTGTCTATGAATACCAATCGAATCGACATTACTATTTCTTGAGATACTTTGTCCTAGAAATCTCTCAATAATTCCTTTGTAACCTGAACGTAAATTCACTGTCTTGATGAATAAGTTATTCAAGTTCAAAGTATTTAATCCTTGTGTCAAAATGTTATCAATCATATGAAGGTAAAAATCCCAGTAGCAGTTACAGTTTCAAGTTCATCTTAAAAAAGTAAGGTTCAAAAATTCCTCCAGGACACAAAGCGCACTATACTATCTCTTTTAATGCTCGAAAAGGCAACTGATGAAAATATTTAAACTGAACATGGTGATTGGCTCCGATAATCATGTTATGTTGTGACATATTATTGGCATATGTGTGGCTTAACAAACTTTAGGTGTTATTAAATCGGTCCCAAACTGCGACTTTTGATTGAATTTATTCAAAAACAAAAACAATTAAAAATTGATTCTTCAATTAAAACACTTAGTCCTCCAACTAGTACTCTGCTTAATAAAACAAATCTATCATAATCGTTGGATAGTTGTCTTCTGATAACCTTGTATTTGATAGTTCTGAACATATACATGTTCAGAGTTGAGAAAAAGGATATTACAAAAAAAAACTGGCCACTTTTATGCTGGATTTTTGTTATACAATCAATTTCAAATTTTTAATTTGTTGGATTCGATAAAAGCCAACGAAAACTCGTGCCAATTTTATTTCAAAAGCGCAGGTCTAGCTAAAAGTAGCTAAATAATGTATTTGAACGTATATACAAAACAATCAAAACACCACACAACCCGAATTGTTTAGTTATTTAATTTCTAAGATCTACTCAAACTTTCAAATATGAATGACGAAGAAAACGCAAGCAATTAACTAGAAATATTTGTATTTAATTCAAAATCTGTTCACTTTTCGTTTGTCGAATAGATTTAACAAAAACAACAAATCCGTAGATTTCAATTTTGGTGTTTGTTTCATTCGGCAGCTCGCTCTCTTCGAATTTTTAGATTTATTTTATTTTTGTATACACATACTTTATTCTATTACCTTCCCATACAAAACTAGTGTTTTGGATAGAATATACGTATACGGAATGTAAAGTCACAAATACATTCATGACATTGGACTTTTCAGAAGTTTTTTTGTCAACTCATTTTAATCTCTCAATTTATAAAAAAGAGAAATCTATAGTAAACTTTTTTTTCTATGGCATGACTAAGTAACTAGTAGTAACTAGTGGAAGAAATGCCGGAAAGACGGAATATTGTTAAATTTCAACATTTCATATACCGAGTTCCTTTACTTCGGAGACCAATCAATTTGCCATTTTAAGGATCACTTTTAATATTTTATTCCGCTGAGGTGTTTTATTTAGTGAAAAAATATACACATAATGAATGAAAAATTTCCGCTGGTAATTACATAACAAAACCGGACAAGTGGTGCAGTGGTTAAAGCTTCGGCACTTGGACCGGGGGGTACTCGGTTCGAATCCCATCAGACTCAGAGGCTTGATGCAAACCGAATTTTCATCATCGATTTTCATCGCCGACCCACGCCAATGTACAGGTTGGCATGGAGCTTGCAATGTGCAGGTGATATACTGTAGTTGTGTGAGTAGGTGAATACATGAATGGGTTAATGATGTAGCATGAATGCGTGGTATTACAATGTGCCAAAGTGTCAACCACTGAAACCTAACCTACATAACAAAATTAATTCTGTTTTGTGATAGTGCTGCCACTTGCGGCGAGCAGCGTTATTTCTTATTTTCCGCTGTCAAAATTCCGCTATCTTATACAGCATGCAGACCATGTGACCTATCTTATATTTTATAAAGTCAGTTGTACTCTAAGCTCCATTTTAAATTTCCTATCAAAATAGTAAAAAAAAATTTCAGAAAAAGCTTTTAAACTTATTAAATTACTCTACTGAAAAAACCGAAAAATTGACTTAGGCGATTACGCCTTGTGTCCTCAGAATTGTTTTATAAATCAAAATATAATTTATCGCGGTCTAGAGCAGCATTTAATGTTTTAGTTTTAGTTTAGTTAAGTTCTGAAGATCGAAGTGTTTGTCGGAAGGTTTCATTATAAAATAATATTTGCCTTGGATTTACACAAACAATTGACTCCTCTTTCCTTTTTGAAATGGCTTAAGACTACTTGATCGTTTGTATCTACTACTCAAACCAATAAAATGAATTAGATTTGCGAGAGCGATGATACCTATTCTCTAGATATGAAAATGGCTCTTCATTTATATTAATTTTTCAACAAACTGCACGATTTTAGTAATTTCACAATACATATTTGCAATTTACAATTTTTCTTATTTAAAAAGAATTTATTGTTTTCTCTTCTCCTATCTATGTGTTGCTATATTCAGTATAATTTTAAAATGCCAAATCAAATCACAACCACAGCATATAATTGCCAATGGCTCTTTAAAAAAAAACTGTAAAAGTTCATAATATACTTTTCCAGTTCATTCGATTTAGAGAAAATATTAATATTTTCTTTCTATTTCTTCCATTCAACATAATTTATTCGCGGTGCAAGAAAAGAAATTACCTTAATCAAAACTTTTATAATTTGTTTGTGCGAGGGACTATATACCGAATTGGAAAGAACATAGATTATTTTATAACCGTAAGGCAAAATATTTTTTTCTTATCTAGTTTAGTATATATGGATATGTATGTAAATACGGATAAGAATGAAACATTAAAAATCCGTAATATTATTGGCAGCAACAAAAAAAAATCGTTTGTTCGTTCGTTAATAGACAAAAATTAAAGAAAAACTTTTCATTATTCCTTTCAATCCGCAAACCGGAGAAAAAGCACAAAAAACCGTTACACAAGAAACGAAAGTAATTTTGAAAGTTTTGTTGCCGCACATGTTTTTTTTTGTTCGTCTTATAATTAGAAAAACCTTACGGCAAGATTTTGCTTCTTAATTTTTGCCGTTGTGTTTAAAGTTCAAGATTTCGTTTTATTTTTAATTTCTTAAATAAAAAAAAGGCAAAAAAATATTTTTTTTATTATCTTTTATCTTAAATAAAAATACGATATAACGATGAATATACACACACAGAGATTTCAGACCAATGCACGCTCGGGTGAACATATGGCGCACGGGTATGGTAATTATTAATTTTTTTTTTCGGTTCGCGTAATTAATGACAATTAGCTGTTGGTTAATTTAAAACATGCTCAACCCTAAAGATATAATT
Organism: Nephrotoma flavescens; assembly: GCA_932526605.1. Lineage (NCBI taxonomy): Eukaryota > Metazoa > Arthropoda > Insecta > Diptera > Tipulidae > Nephrotoma > Nephrotoma flavescens. The sequence goes on from OW052220.1 coordinate 237,397,045, forward strand.
TTTTTATTATACGTTCGAATCGATACCAAAACTCTTTCCATGATCGAGAAATAATCTGTTTCGCCCTGGCAAGAAATCATAAATTTTGATTTTATTTTAATTGAAAATCCAATTTAGTAATATCTAAAGAACAATCCAAATCTAAAATATTTATATCTTAAACCAATTAAGAAGAATCATATAGATCTGGGGTATAACAAAAAACGTGTTCAAGTATAGTACTGTGGTAGTAGTAGTAGTAGTAGTAAAAATAAAAGAATTTTTGTTATTTCTTGAAAGATAAAAGAACAAAACTTTTCCGATAAATTATCAAATGACTAATTTACAATAAAAACAGAACCAACAAAAACAAAACTTTTATAATAAAAATTTTATTTTTGATGTCGATCTGATTTCCCCCCACAACATACATCCCTAAAATCAGCAGCGGCCGTAACAGCAGCATAAAATGGACATTAAATGTTAAGATTTATAAAATAAGAGCGAACATCAAGCAACCTAAATGGTTCTTGATTACAATGTTTGTCTTATGAATTATCCATTGGATTTAGTTTTATTTAATTGTTTTATTTATACAAAGATAATCGATTGCAAACGCTACAATGAATTATAAACTTTTATTACGGGTTGTAGATTAGGTTATGCATTGAAAATCTCATCTTCTCTATAGGGTGTGATGAATTTTGTAGTAACCCGATTGAAGCGCTGCCGGCCATGCCATAAAAATTAAGATATTTTTTTTTTTATCATCAGGCGTAATTAATGAAATTTTAATGTAAAATTAGTATTTGGTTAATCCGGCCTTACTTGTGCTGCCGAATAAATCGGTGATTTACTATCATTGTTTTAATCTGGAATAGTGAGCTTACCTCACTAGCTTACCTTGCTAGTTGACAGCGTCCTTGTGGCATATCCTGGGTAATGGACTGTAGATCGAACGGTTGTGGTATCCAATCCCTATACGTAGTAGAGAAACAGTATAGCAGATAGTCAACAGAAAGATGAAATGTTGGGTATAAACAATAACCTACTCTAAGTACTTCACGGATTTGGAGCAATGCGACATTACAAAGGACATCGTCGGTAGGCAACCAGGCTGATTCTTTTTCTAGTGCTGGAAGCACGGAACAAGCGATTAATGAATGGCCCTTTGGTAGAAGAAGTACGGCACTTCATAGAACACCATCAACAACTCCACCACCAGAGAGCACCACACTGTGTGAACTTAACAATGAGAAGGAAAATACCTCTTCTATCAAGCATAAAAACTCCAAGCCAACTTCTGATGCCACGTCCAGTGAGCAAACAGTTATAATAAACAACCTGGAATTAATAAATAAAATAAAAATGGAGAAACTAATCGCGCAGCTGTAGTAACTAAAAAATAACAACGCAGGAAACTCAGCATAAATGAACTACCAATTTCAAGTACACACAGATCAAGACGAATATCACACTGACGAAGATGAGCTTAAAAAGGAAAGCAATTGGATACTACAGAAATCCAAGAGAGCGAATAAGAAACCAACCCAAGCAAGAGGAAAGCTGAATCATCACCAGAAGTTGAGCCAATTCAAACCCACATTAAAACTGTCAATGCAACTAATGCATTAAAAGTGCATGAGCCAGAAAAGAAGAAACTGTTACGTCCGCAGGACGTTCCATGCGCAATTCGTGGTTGAGATCGGGATGCTACTGAGGTGAGTATGCAGGTTAGGTAAGTCGTGTAGTTTATAGCTGGTTCCCCTCTTCCGTTGACGGTCAGCACAGATCTCGCTATGTTCTGGATTCCCCACCCCATCTGCTCCTGAGCCCTAGCCGGCGTAATCGACCGTTCCAGAACCTCTAGCGGGATAAATTCATCTGTTAATGAGTGGTGGACCTTGGTCACTCGGTGTTTTATACCCACTAGTGCTGGTACCAGCACAATCTCATTACAAAACAGGTTCCACCCCCGATCAATAGGAGTAACAAATCACGGTAGTAGTCAGAAACTGACGAAAGAAGTAGTACGAAATGACTACAAGGTAATACCGCTGAGTAGTAATATTTGGAAAATAAACACAACAGCGCCTGAAGATTATAAAGCTTAGCTAACAAAATAAGTTCTGATGGTCACCAGTTGTATACCTACGAGGATAAAAATGATCGCTCAATTAAAGTAATGGCAAGAGGTCTCCATCCAACTTATTCAAAAAGATGAAATTATTGAAGACCTCCAAAATAAAGGCCGCAAAATAATCGATACAGTCAACATCATCAGAAAAAAAGACTAGAAAACAGGGAGGAAAATGTTGAAGTCATGAGAAGAGGTCTCCCACTCACTATTCATGCTAAACTTCGACAACTAAGAAAAAATTGAAAATGTCTATAATATTAAATGTGCTGGAAAACACGCAGAAAACGACTGCACGCAGTTCCCCGAAATACAGCACCAAAGTGTATCAACTGTAAAGGCGAGCATCTAGCCAACTACAAAGGATGTGAAGTAGCAGTAGAACTACTAAAAATTAGAGATACATCACGCAAGAAATGCACAATCTATAAAAAAATCAAGGAGCCGTCAACTCCTAATTTTAACATACAAAGAAAGCGAGTAAATTAAAACGTTACTTATGCATAAATAGTTCCTTGTTTTACAGGACATACTGAGAAATCTAGAGTACCTCAACAAAAGACTTATTTCGCAGGAATCGAAAAGGTTCCGTGTGCCTAAAAGACAGAGGTCCCATAATGAGCTTGAAGCGGGCTATTCAGTGAGATCCTAAAGAAGCACGTATTGAGGCTAGCCGTCATTGACTGAAGTCAGGAAAATGGGAGCATCACGTCGGAGAAGTAGAGGGTACAATGCAATTAACTCCATATTTTTGAGGGTCCTAAAAGAAAATCCGGGATTCCCCCCGTCCTGTAGAGATGCGGGATGGTGAGGGGCGCGTGGACTTAACTGCGTACCGGACCGGAGATCGGTCGACATTTTAAAAAGGCATTGGTCAAAGTAGGCGAGATGAGGCAGGGCGCGAGACTTGAGACAGTCTACAGAGAGGACGAAGTGCGAAGGGTCGTGGGGATTGAGGCGTGCGTGGCTCCTGGCTTACACCGTGATTACAAATAGTTGAAAGGGAAAGAAAAAACGTGAATAATAATAACCGAGTTCAGCCGAAATTTGTCGGCCGGAACCTGAGGAACGAACAACAGACAAAAAAAATTAAATAAAAAAAATTATAACGGAAGAGAGGTGCCTTGGTGCGCGCATCCGCCCGAACTCACACGGTGGTAAACACCGGTTTCGAATCCAGATGCGGGCACCAAGGGACGGCCAACCCTACGTCGACACAGGAAACTTAATAATTCATTTTGTTTCTTTATTTAATTTAGACAAAAAAGAAAACACAACTTCCCACTAGAAAGAATAAGGAAAGGGATCGAGAACGAGAAAGAGAACGCGAAACGAATGCACAACGAGCGCGCGACCGTTATCCGGCGCTCGATTACAATCAAAAAATTTAATAAAATAAAAATAAAATTTCAAATATAAAAAAGAGAAAATGAACAAAAATAAAATGGTACCTTAATAAAAAAAATAAATTTTTTTTCTCAAAACATCAATGTTGGTGCCGTCATGCCAGGGGCAACTACCGTTGCCCGGACCGTTGGGCGTCTTTCCGCCTTGAAATAACCGTTGGGCGTTGGTCCGCCTTCGCGCTCGAGCGCGTGCCTGGTTGGGCACTATTAAGCTGCGGGGCCTCTCCCCGATACCAAAGCAACGAATAGCCGGTTGGCTACCCGTTGAAAAATTGAGTGGCACCCGTTGAAAAATGTGACGACTTTTATAAACAGTTTTTTTTGATAATTTGATGTACACCGTGTGTATCCAATAATAAATTGAGAGAATTTTGCTGTTATCTTATACAAAATGCAGTTTCAACGAACTATTAGCTTATTCATCAATGATTAATCTAATTAAATCCGTTTTGGCGATATCTGATGAAAATCACAAATACTGTGCATATTTAATATGCATTGGTGTATAGAATAAATAAATCATAACCCCAAATTAACACAAAACTTTAATTTTATTTTTTTCTCTTGATATAAGATCACTATATTAGTCTTAAAGTTTAATTTAATTTATTAAACTATTTTTCTGTAATTATTTCACAGAATTTTTATTTTGTTTCTAACACACAAAACGACACCAAAATGTAATTTTTTAAGTTTTTAGTTTTTTTTTGACTCTTCAATATTCCAAAACGATTCCTATATAAACCAACTTGAGACTGAACAAAAAAATTCTCGCACCGAATATCGATGCGCAAAACATTCCAGAAGAATTGTCTTTCTTCTCTGTTTTTCGTTTACAATAATTCGCATTGATGTAAACGAGACGCATATAAGAACAACATTCTTATAGAATGTTTTGCTTTGCACACACTCGATGCGCATTGGTCTCGCTCTCTCGACATTCTTCTTACCCCCGCGCCACCACACGATGAGGTACAAAACAATGCGCCGCGAGTGCGTTCAGCACACAATAAACAAACAACTCCGAAAGCGAAGACACAAACTGAGGGGAATATAAAATACAAATATTGAGCAATCAATTGAAAGTAAAGACACTAACCGGGGGGAAATATAAAACATACAAAAATTGTGGTTGCAACCGCAAAGTCGTAACAAGGGAGTGATAAACTTTGGATGCTTTGGACTCCCCCTCCCCCTGAGGGGAGGTAGCCTCATCTCTCTGGAATCTGATCGGGACATCCCGTCAGACTCTCGATGGGAGAAGGATGGCGGCCGAAGCAACGAGCCAGAGGGCACTATCTCGATGCAGAAAGAGGTGAGTAAAGTGGACTACATTGGTTAATATTGTACAAATAAACCTGCATCACACGAAGGCTGCCTGAAGAGCTCTTGTTCTCAGACTGACTAAGTAAAGAAGAAGTCCCTCCTTTCATCTGGGAAGTCAGATGAGAATTTGGTGTTAATCCAAGAACCTTGGATTAACAAAAACAGGATCTGTGGCCTCAGAATGAAAGGGTATAAATTATTATACTCAAGCAACTCTGAGAAGCTCTAATCGTGTATTTTAGCGAAAAATAATTTTAATATTTCTCTTCTTCCTCAATTTAGTAGCGGGGAAGTTACAGCGATGAGCGTTGAGGTTGGTTGCTAAAAGCTGTATCTAGCCTCTATATGGATCGTGAGAAGGAGGTTCCACCGGATAACCTGGGGTAACTTATCCGGGAAGCAAGTCAGAGAAAAGTAGGTGTTATACTTGGATGTGATGCAAACGTGTATCACACAATTTGGGGAAGCACATACATTAACGAGAGGGGAGAGTAATTTTTGATTACTTATTAAATACTAACCTTGTAGTTTGCAATATTTGGTGTGAAGCAACATTCATTGTTTAAAATCGCAAGGAGGTTCAAGATGTGACCTTTGTGTCCGATCTTTCATATGATCAGCGGGTGGAGAGTGGCGAATGAGCACTCATTCTCTGATCACCGATATGTACCGTATAACCTCAACATCAAACCTGTTGCGCAGAAAGCCTTCAGGAATCCCAGAAGGAAAAACTGGAACAAATATGGGGAGATGTTGGAAGAACTATTGCCGGTGGAGGTCTCTGGGCTTCCGGCGACAGTAGAGGAATTAGATTGCGTGGTTGATATTGTCACAAAAGCATGCAATCTTCCGCTTAATGCTGCGTGCCCCCTGATAAAATTTAGGGGCAGGCAGAAACCGACATAGTGGACCACGGAGTTGGGAACCTATCAGAGGGTGTGTAGGACAGCCTTTAATAAGGCTGTGAACATAAGGGAGGTTCGGGATTAGGACTTCTATAAGGAGGACCTAAGAAAGTACAAGAAAGAGTTGAGGAGGGCACAAAGGAAGACTCTGGAAAACTCTTCTGTTGTAGAATGGAGGTGGTCTCTGAGACTTCTCGCATTAGGAAAATTCTATCTACTAGCCCAACCAGTCGTAGTTATTTAATTAGACCAGACGGGTCATGGACAGCTTCAAGGACGGGATCATTGGAGCTTCTCATCGAGACTCTTTTTCCGGGAAGCTTTGATGACTCGATGGAGCCTGGAGCTGAACGGACTTAAGCCTTATAAATTGGCGAGCCCGGATTGGATTATACCAGTAAAGATCCCAAGGAACTCGGCAGCCATCCTCCCCTGGCTGGACGATATCTTCAGAGGATGTCTGAAACTGGTCTATATTCCTAGCATATGGACAGATGTCAGAGTGGTCTTTATCTCGAAATCGGGAAAGAGCTCACATGCTTATTCAAACGACTTGAGGCTTTTAACTCTATCATCCTTTCTGTTGGAAACCTGGGAAAGGTGATGTACGGAGGGGGGTGTGGTGGCCAGCTCTGCATAAGGTAACATATATATAAAGATGATGGAGAATGTGCAAAGAACGGCATGTATCGATCGCTTCTAGCAAGAACTTTCGAATCTAGATTATATTAAACCAACGTTGTGTTTCGATAAAGGTTTCGGGACCATGTGAAGACGATAGGAGCCGGTGTCATCTGTGTGAAGCTTAATGTTAATATCTCTTTTCGTTTCCCTGACTATTGCAGTGTGGAGCTGGATTGACGATCATCTCTTAATGAGAGCGGTCACTCTAACCTAACCTTATTCAAAATATATTGATAATGCTTGGTTTTTTCGGCTAAAATTTCCGGCTAACTTCAGTAGCGTGCAAGTCGGCTAACTTTAACAGTATACCAAAAATAATATGTACTATATATGGTTTGCTGTAGAAATCGTTTAGGCGATTGGTCAAATAGTTTTTAAAGTCCAAAGCATTAAAAAACAATTCACATTTTAAATAAAGCACAACAAAACATTCTTATATACGCTTATAGAGGTAAATAAAGTCAACATATTCATTGTCGTATATGTAGATTCCAGTAAATTAAAATGAGACACACACCATACCGAATTGCTGTACGAAACCCATTATTATTTGCCACAATAGCAGCAGAGAGCATATGACGATAGAAACACAATTTTTATGGAAACTGGTATGCATTTTTCTTGTTTTTTTTGTTTTTGGTACATTCTGATTGTCTTCATTTTCCACCACCACCATCTCCATTAAAATCATTTATATATATGTATATATGATGGAATATAAAATAAAGCACCACCACAGCAACAACAACAAGATGTAAAAATTTATGATTTTCGTTAAAAATTTATAACTTTTATATGTTGGGAAAAAAAATATTTTTAAAAAATTAGATTTTTTGTATTTCTCTTTTCGTGTGCATATGCATAAGCTGTGAGCAAGCAGCATATATGTTGGACCAAATTTTTATCCCAAAAATAGAAATTCTAGTGGCACGAGGGCGACGACGATGATGATGAAAAGAGGTGATTTTAAAATGAATTAAAACACGAATTGGGGTTGTTTTATAAACAATAATTTGAGTGTTCGTTTAAATTTTCCCTATTGCAGACCGTGGAAAACACAAACAAAAAGACAAAATGTGCTGTTTGTGGTACTTTAAAATTGCATCATTGTTGTGTGTGTATGTCGTTGTAGCCTTTGGCTTTAAAGTTGCAGATTTTGTTGTTAGTTTGATATAATGAATTAATAAAATTGAATTAGTTAGATTTTGAGATTTTTGTGCAGTGAAACCAGTGGAAAATAATAGCAGTAATGAAACTGCTAAGGTACCTGAGCTATATAAATACACTTGAGGCGTGCGAGGTTCTCTTTAATGGGGGGTTTTAATTACTGAAAGAATGGCAGAGTAATGTTTTGTATAAGGTAAGTAATTTCGATTTATTTTTAAATAATGTGTTTATCAATTATGCATCGCTAAATTTGCAGCAGTATGCCAGTCGACGTTTTAATTGAATTTTATGAAAAACACTTAAAAGTTGTAATTTAGCAAACATAAACAAATATTTTAGGTATATGCACTAAGTTGAACTCTAGACACAGTGAATAATTACAAACAACAAACAAAATTGAACAAAATTATAAATTAAAGAGAAACTTGATTAAACTTTCTACTTTATGTGCAGAACTAGTGCAGTAATCGCACAAAAAGCTTTTTAGTTCTAATTTTCGATTTCCACTTATTTCCATGAGAAAGTACAAACAAGTAAATTGTAAGATAGGGAATGTCGACAAATTCGATATACATATGAAACTATAGCGTACGGTATACACTATACCTTGTATCTGGATGTTCTGGAAGCTAGATCTACCTTTTTATTTTTATTCACTTTAATAAAATTAAAAACAAAATCTAAAATTATGTTGCAATAGTTCAAAGTACTTAACTTTAAATAGTAAATCGGATTTTATTTTATACAAACTGTAAAAACGAACGAATAAAAAAATCGGATAAATAACAAAAAAAAAAAAAACATTTTAAAACTGGTAGCTAAATACACTGAAACTTTAAACGATGACGACTACGGCGACGAAGACGACGGCAAAACAATGTGGCGGTTGGGATGATATTTTATGTTTACTAATTGAATTTTATTGAACGGTGGTGGTGTATTGTGGAAAAAATACTTTTATTTTTATGTGGAAATTGAACCGACTGTTGTTGTTGGTCTGATTACAAAAAAAAAAAAGTTATAAGGATTCATTTTTGAGAGTAATAAAATTTATTTTTATCTAAACTCATAATGTTGGTGATTGCGTGCGATGATCCCACTTTTGTGATACAATGTAACCATTTTCTTTATTGCAATTCTAAAGAGTTTTTCATCCTCACTAAGGTATTTAACAATCTTCATAACTGGTTACTGTTTAATGTGTCTCGGCCTATTTTTAAATATTTGCTTAATTGTGTATAGAAACACAAAAATGTGGGTTTTTCTGACGTATATTTCTTTCAGGGGGGCACTTTTATAATTTTGGACAGAAATTTAGGCGAGCGTCCAAAATTAATGTTGGGTACATTTCTTAAAAATGTAAATATTGTTACGAATTCTATTATACACATAAGCATATCACTTGGTGCTTAAGGGGCTAAGTAAACACCACCAAATGCATCAACCGCGATCTCGCGAGTTACAATACAGTTAGAGACTACAATTTTAAAGCGATTATTATTTTTCCCATCGACGATGTTGTCGGATCACGTATTCCTCTAATATTGAGTGGAAAATTGGATTTTAGAATGGCATTCCAAGTAGAAGGGAATATGGAGATAACGAAAGCAAAGCGAATAATCTCAAAAATGTGAAGGTGTGAAATAAATGAATTGTAGAAATTGTGAAGGTGTTAGAAAATAAAATTTGTAATTGAGTGTTTTGTAAAATAGGAAATGATGTCGTTGTAACTTACTGCAAATTATACGAATATCAGGGGTTGGGTCGTTTGTCCGCTTTCCAAAACTGCGCTTTCAAAACATACAAACAATTAAAAAGCAGATTTACAGTACATCATCAGTACATCATCAGTATAATGTAATAAATGTATAAAATAGTTGTTGGTTCCGATTCAAACTGAATTAGAGTTATGTACCCTAGTTCTATTAAGCAATGTCAAATTCCAAAATGCGTTCAAAAGTTCATATCGAATCCCAATCTATACCGATATATCAAATATGACCATCATGGCTAAAAATGGTCAAGTTACATTCAACATAGTCAAAATCCAAAACTTCGACCAAAATGGATGTAAGAACACTCAATCCAGCTCTACACCCTAAATTTGACGATGCTTGAGTAAGAAATGGCCAAGTTCCATTTAGAATGTTCTAATTCTAGAACTTTACGTTAATTCCACGTTAAGATTACAATTCAGTTGTAAATTCCAAATTTAACGATAAATTTTTTAGAAGTGGCCTAGTTACATTCAGTATTTCAGCATGACCGAATTCCGGAACTTCGACCAAAATTTAAGTTAGAACCCAAATCCAATTCTACCAATTTTCATAAGTATTGTTAAGAAATGGCCACTTTCCATTGAGCATGGTCAAATTCCAAAAACTCTTGAAAAACTCGTGTTAAAATGCAAATCACATCCCATAATTTGATCAAAGTCAATCAGAAAATGGCTGAGTTGTAACAAAGCGGAATTTTTAAAAAGTCGGGATTTGAAAACTTTTGGATTGTGTAATTCGGGCTTTCGTACATATCCCATTAAAATTACCATTTCGAAATATCGTGTAGAGTATCCGCGAATTTTATATGTCAGGATGTTGTTACTAACCATATGTTGGCTCATACAAAGGTGACAGAAATTATGAAAATTAAATCACCTAATGCCTAATGTCTATATATTTCAACGTCATAAAAATCGTGCATCTTGCGAGAACATTTTTTGTTTTTGTTTGTTTAAGTTGCTGTAACCCGAAGGGTTTTATGCACCTTTTTGTAATTTTACATTAAAATCAAACTGGTTTTAGTTCGGACTAATATCACAAATAAAATCGCCATCAGTCGATTTACTGTTTCATTAAACATAAGGGAGGTACCGGGTTCGAATCCCGATAAGGGCAGCATGCAAAAAGGTATTAACATCAACAGATTTTGATCTGTGATGAAATAGAACTGTTCCCTTCTGTTCCCTAACACGTAAATAGTTTTTAAATAATTTCAATTTGGTTGGGTAAAATTGCAGTTTTTTAATTTCAGTAGTATAATTTCATGGTTAACACAGTATAAATTTTTTTTTGAAATCTAGAAAGGAACAAGCACATTGCTTTCCAACATCTAAGGGTTTTGTAATTAAATGTGTTAGATTTTTCTTTCGGCTTTATCGGACAAAATATTATTTTTACTCACAATATTTCCACCACAAAAATAGAAAAAATGCACTCCCCCCATTTTAACTCTAGGGCGCTTGTGTACACAAAGATGCAGAAACCCTTATAAAAATGAGAACTCCCTTAGGAAGCTTCTTGGCGGCTTGGTTTCGTACTGATAAAAATTTGGTCTATTCATCAGGTTGCAATGACCAAACTGCAAAAATTCAACTCTTGCTTTGTACCGATAGTACAAAACAAGAACTTATTGGATTAGCGAATTATATCACTCAGAAACTTCAGGAAATTATCATTATATGTATGTGTACTACCGCCAAAACATTTAATTTAGAAGTATTTCATAATCGTCCGTGATAGCTATTTATTTTTTTTAAGATTTTCTTTCGTCTTTATCGGAAAAAATATTATTTTTAATGGCATCCAACAATGTTTACGACTTTTCTAGTCGCAGAAAAAAAAGGCAATTTAGTCACAATATTTCTATCCATTATAGAAAGTCGAACGAGAAATCTTTAAAAAAAACTTAATAGCTATCAAAGACGATTATGAAATACTGCTAAATTTGTTAGTTTGTAAAATATTTTTTCTGAAATCCAAAATGATATTGATTTAATACTGGTAGGATCGATATTGACCTGTGATTTCCACGATTGAGTTCATTTCCGTTTTTAAATACGTGAACAATTATGACTGTTTTGAGACAAGTGGGAAATTCATATATTTTTAAATAATTATTAAAGAATTTAGTAACAAATTCGACAGTACTTGCAAATAGCTGGAAATCCCTTTACCTATGTCCACATTAGCAAAGTATCTGATGACATCCACGAGTCCCTGCCCAAGGAAGTAACGAACGAACACAACACTGAATCTGGCTTCATTCCAACTGAGTAATACAGTGATCAATTGCCGTTGAGATTCCGTTTTGTACGCTAGTTGCAAAGGTTCTATCAATAGAAGTCTAAATTACAAAACGTTGTGTATCCATCGTTCACCAAATTTATAAAGTATTTGCGTCTCTGTTAGGCAGTATACGAAATTTGGTCGAAAACCGAAACTTGAAAGATATGGGAGCTTTTCTTACATCAGTCAACGATAATATTAATTTTGTACGTCTTGAAGGTTAGTGAAACAGAATCAAAACTTAGAACTTTCCAGTCTCAGTTTTCGAACAAGATCGGTACTCATTATGTATTACTGTATTAAAATTAAAATCTGAATTTAAATTAAAAATTGAGTTTTTTTAAATATTAAATGCGCGAAAATTAATTTATTACGATCATGCTTCACTGGTGCGTGTGACTTTTGATGAAATGATATTCTTAATCTTGGCAATATCGTTTTGTGACTGAATCTGATAGTCTCAAGCCCAATCCGATTTATGAAAAAATATGTTTGTGTTGCTTAACCATAGATACTCCCAGTTGTATTTTTTTTTAAGCTGAACTGCCTCATGACACAAAAATATTTGGAATTTGATACCGATGCACGGCAACCGGTAAATTGCAGTTTAGTTCAGCGACCATAATCGTTATCGAACATAAAATGTATCGGAGTGGGCGAATCGACCCAGATCGATGTGGCATTTATTGATGAGTCACTGAACCAATCAGCCGTTTTCGTTTAATGTCTACTAATAGTCATTTTCTAAGAAAATGAACGCCAATGATTGGACGATTTACATCAGCTATAACGAAAGCATGAGTAAATGGACGTTTGAGTCCGATATTAACCTTGAGCAATTTCGTGCCGTAGGTATTGATTTTCGAACCATTGGCTGCTGATAAAACTAGATTATTTTATTTTAAATTCAATAAAAATGATGACGTCTTGTAACGTCTGAAAGGGAGAACGGAAAGGTCAGCCCTCTAGTCTATAAGAAAATTACGGTTGTTTGTGTCGTATATTAACCGTTTGAGTCCCAGGAAGTAATGCAAACTCATTACATACAACGTAAAATCATTTGTGGTGCAAACGCAAACAACAAAAATAAACTCCAACTTACAATCGCTTCTTGTATTTGTTAGGTAATACGATTCTCGTCTTTTTCTTATCGCTCCGTCACATTTATTTATTTTATTTTCTCGACATAAAATCTTAACAGCGCGATCGCGCTGGTTGGGACTACACGGTTAAAAATCGGCTATTCGTATCGTTTAATTCATTAGTAGCCGACGCAACCATGTGACTTAGTCGTTTTATAATCAAATCGAAATGAAGGTAGGTAGGTAGGTAGGTTTCAGTAGTTGACACTTAGGCCATTTTTGGCCCATTGTGATACCACGCATTTATGCTAACATCATTAACCCATTCACCTATTCACCTACTCACACAACTACAGTATACCACCTGTACATTGCAAGCTCCATGTCAACCTGTACATTGACATGGACGGTGGGTCGGTGTTGAATTCTTCACTCCATCAGAGGGTCTTAGTTGTGTTTATTAACATCGCCGATTGTAATCGATGATGAAAATTCGATTTTGTATCTAGCCTCTGATGGGATTCGAACCCAGCACCTCCCGGTCCAAGTGCCGAAGCTTTAACCACTGCACCACTTGTACGGCAATCGAAATGAAAGAGATATAAATTAATTTTTAGGGGAAACAAAGCCGAGTTTTCGGTCGACAACAATACGAATAGCATGGAATTAGGTGCATCAATTTGAAGTTAAAATTGAGCGCTCTAATTATATGCTGTTTATGCGCTCTTTGTGCGCTGATTTGTACTACTGGGATTGAGAGAGAAACTTTCTTATTTTTTTTTTCATTTTCGTGATCTTTCTTTCGTAAATTTACAACAACAATCCATATATGTTCTATTACCATGTTTCCATGTACCCGATTAACTTGGGCATGGGTTTCGTTGAGTTAATAACATGGCGGCGTTACCTCGTATAGTTTCCATGAAAAAGTATAGAGCAGAGTTAATTTGACATCTGATTGATTAGATTTGGTGGTATTAAGTAGTGATTTTAAAAATGGAGCTTGAAACAAAAATAAAAATTCTATGTGCTGTTCATGTACGAAACACTGAGATGATTTGTGAAATGCTGGTATAAAATTATGTTTTGGGCATGCAACGAAGGAAAACAGTATTTATGAAACAATTTCGCAGGCGACACGTATTTATGAGAAGGGCATTTGAAGACGCAATCCACCAAAAGTTTGGATTAAACCCCGAAGTAGTGATTGGTGGAACAATATAGATAAAAGTTCAAATTTCGATGAGTGGATGGAAAATTTGAGTAGTTATGTACTGAAATTGGAGATACATTAAAACCCGATCCTTTTTGTGTACGTGTACCACTGCAAGTGGATAAAAAAATTGCTATCGCTTTATATAAACTTGCCTCTGGCGCGGAATACAGAGTAGTTGGAAACCAGTTTGGCGTACATAAAACATCCGTTCATCGATGTTTAAATCAGTTTTCTGCAGCTGTTGTGAAATTATTGCTCCCTAAACATTTTAAAATACCAACGGTAGAAGAAGGGAAAGCAATAATTTAAAGAAAGAAGTGGCATTAGTCCAATTCTCGCAGCAATTGATAGTACACACATTCCTGTGACACCACCAGAAGAGGGGTACAGAGATTTTATAAACCGAAAATGTTGGCCTTCATTTGTACTTCAAGGGGTAGTTGATGTAAATTATAGGTTTGTTAAAAGATTGCAGATTGAAAAATTCTTATCCCAAAATTTTGGTAATTTTATTTTATAATTTCAGATTTATTGACATCACTGTCAAACATCCAGGTTGTACCCATGATGCCGTGGTGCTGAGGAAATCTTTGTTGTATGCAAATATACACAATTACTCCATGGTATAGCAAAATTTTATCAACATGTTAATACTAATTTTAAATTAATTACAGCCATCTGAAATAATTAACGGAAAGGAAATCAAAGCATGCCTTATTGGCGACCCTCCATATCCATCTTTGGACGCCTAAAAAGCAGATAACGTAACCTTCAAAAAAAAATAGACGCAGATATAGATTTTGTACCTCATATCGTAGCAACATGTTGTGTTCTACATAATATTGCAGAAAGCAGAAAATTATCTATTCTGCAAAATTGGGACGCTGAACTAACACACAACAAGATTTTATATCCTCAACCTCCAACTTCGAATAGCTCACGGAATCCACTTTCTGCAAATGATATTAGAGACCATCATATAAAGGATTTTGTGGCAAAGAGTCACCCACTTCTACAAAGTAGAATTCATTGAGAAATAAAAATTAAAAATTATTTAAGAAAAATATGAAACTGTATTTTTTTTTTCAATACATAAATGGTTTTGGTTTCATTCATTTATCAAATTCATAGAATTCATTCTATCTTAACCTAAAATAGTATATTCCACAGAGGTATCACAGCCGTAAATCACGGAAAAAAAATTATTTGTCGAAAACAATAAATTCATTTAATTCACCAATAAAAACTCAGTTGACGGTGAATTTTGATTATTACTATCCACTAGATCTGCATCAGATAAATTTGGGCTAATTCAAATTTAATGAATATATATAGTTTTAGTAAGTTAGTGAGTAGCCTTTGACTTTCGAGTCAAACGGTTGAAATTTTTTCGATTTTTTTTCTTGCGGTTTTTAAATTTAAATTTTTAAATTTTTATAAATCATAAATTGTAATTGTCAGTGAGGTTTTTATATACGAATTTACTCGTATATTATATTTTGCATGAAGATTAGGCAGATTTTATAATAATAATGCATATTTTACCTGAAAAATGAATATATTGTGTGCTGTCGCGTACGAACGTGTTGTGTGTGTCGTGATTAATGTATATATAAAAAAAATATCGTGTAGCAAGAAATTCGTGTAATTTCAAAATGGCTCCGTCTCCAGAATTCGATCAACTTAAAGCACCTGATAAAACGGATGCGACTACAACGGGCTGCTGGGGAAAAAAGTGAGGATAAAACCGATTCTGAAGATAAATATGAGTCAATAAAGGAAACGGATTTTTCATCTACCACTACCACATCAACGACAAGGCGATATATAGAAAACCGGTGTTACCACGAAGGTCGATCGGCACGTGTGGGGGATGGACTGCACCAATCGAATCAACCTGGGGAAATACAGCTATGTGTTCTGTTATTTTGATTTTTTGTGCATTATATAATTTTATTGGTGTTATTTGTGTGTGGCCGTTGGCCTGTGTAGTGATGGTGCCCTTTTAATTGGGGCCCTCTTTTTCCATTGTGTTGTGGTGTTTTGTTTGAAATGTTCCTTTAGTTGTTTTTCGTTGTCAGCGAATGACATACTGTGTTGAACGAGAGTTAATTTCATAAGGAGTGGAAGTGTTTTGTGTTGCTCTTTATGCTGTATACTTACTTGTGGCGTTTTGTTGCGGCGCGGGTATGTCGCGCTCGCACCGCACGTATGAATTTATACCTGCGGGAGCGAGTGCTATGTATTTGTGCCGCGATGGTTTCCGCAGGTGTGTATACATTAATTTGAATTTAGTGCTTTGTGTGTGGGTAATAAATAGATACAGAAATGTATATTCATAAAATATATGTTTTCAACGTTCGGACCCATGAGGTATTTTGTATTAGGATCATTCATCAGTTTATTCATACCCTTTTGATTTCTTTTTTTCTTTTTTCAAATCTTCAACTCAGTTTAACGAACCATCAAAATACTTCTTGTAACCGAATGTTGTTAGCAACACCATTTTCAATTGGATTTATGTATAATACTAATAGTAATTATATTAATATTATTTTCTTTGATTAAAAATGAGTAAATGTTTATTACTTACTTCGAGATAGTTTCGTTCTAAATCAAAAGAGTGAATGAATTTTTAAAGTAGCTAGTTAAGTAATTAAAGTTTATGATATTGTACTAAAATATAATTTAATAAAGGTTCTACAGTCCATAAGGTCAGTATGGACTGTAGAATTATTAGTCATATGTAAAAATATATGCTGTCGGGTCATATAGCTGTTATTGAAACCATTTGGAATTAGCTACACGATAGATATGCTGTTTTGATTAAAAATTAGATTCCGATTTCAGAAGCAGTTAATACCTTTTAATGGACAATTTTGTAGTATAGAGACCTCTGTTTTTCCAGAGGCTTGGCTCCTTTTTTAGTTAGGCGTTTTAGTAAGAATTTTTTTAATTATTAGTATTGAATCCAGTGGGTGGTATTTAATAATAATTATTAATTTTAATTTTTTATTATTTTAGATCTTTCTTTTAAATTTTATTAAAAATAGGTATTAACGAAAATTCAAGAAGACAAGTTTACAGAATTAAATAACAATTTTTAATTTTCAGATGGCCGGAAGTTTTTCAGTTACATTATTAATAATTATTTCGTAGTTAGAATTGTGTTGTCATTGTGTTACTAACTATCGACTACTTAAGTGTTTGTAACCGGGTCAAGTCTCTCCTTACTAACATAACCTTTCCTATCCCTCGATTTTGTTATGTGTAATAAAGGTGTACGGTGGGCCCTGCCATATCTGGCATTAATTGTCAAATGACTTGGCCGTACATCTCAATCAAATCAAATCAAATCAAAATATATAGTTTTAATAAGTTAGTTCCTAGTGTTAGAAGTACCTATGGTGTGTGCAGCTATTAATTGATTTTGATATTAATTTCATTATGATTTATACGTTTCTTATATATCTTATTTTTTCCGAAATTTGTATACTGACTGTACATGAATCATCTACGTGTTAATTCATATGCTTCCTCCTCAATAGTAAACAATGTGGTTCTCAAATCTTCAACTAATAGGTACAATGGTCTGAATTTTTCTTTTCTGAACACGCGTAGTATTCTTCACAAGATTGATGAAATAAGAGAGTTAGTGTGCGGCGTAAAACTTGATATTCTCTGTTTTGTTGAGACATGGCTCTTGTCTTTGTGGATATAATATATTACGATTGGAACGAAATTTGGATGCAAAAAAAAACGGGACGTGGAATTTGCGTTTTTCTGAAATCAGGCATTCGATGTAAACTTGTACTGTTTCCTTGAACATTTTGGGACCCTCTTGCAAAATTATAGTGTTAATTATAATGATATTGTACTGTGCGATGACTTGAATTGTGACCTCAAAGAAACTAAATCGACAACGAAAAAATTTAAAGGTTGCTTACTGAATTTTTTCTCACTCCTGTGAACACCGAGCCAACATATTTCACATCACACTCTAGTTCATTATTGGACTGTATTATTTCTAATACGGATAAAATTGTATTTCATAACCAAATCTCGGTTGGATTTAGTGTTCACGATCTTCTTTACTTTTCCTATGACATTAAACACGAGAGATCTATTCCTAAAATCTCATTTCGCGACATAATAGCATTAAATTATCAGGTTTGCTTGGTAAATGTAATAATTTAAATTGGAACATTGTTTACAATTTTAACAACCATATTGATAAAGTAGAATACTTTACAGAACTAGTTGTAGACTTGTTTGAGCAATTTGTGCCACTCAGGACTATATCACCCAAACCTAAACAGCCACCGTGGTGCAATGATGAGATAAGGGATACCATAGTTTTCAGTGATTTTATTTTACGTCGGTGGAAGCGTACTAGAAGAGTTGAACTGTACCAAGAATATAAAGCGCTACGAAATAAGAGTAATAATATTAAAAAAACGCGCAAGGTCAAATATTTTTCATATATATTGCACCCATCTCTTCCTTCAAAAGTTTTTCGGAAAAATTTAAAATCTGTTGGTTCCTTTCTATCATCCAACGAAAAACCATCTACACAATTTTCACAAAATGAGTTCAATAATTATTTTTCTCATAACAGTGCACGTTCAGCGGGGTTACTAACTTTTGATGTATTAATGAACTCTAGTTCGATGGAAGGTAACTTTAGTTTTAATAATATCAATCACTGGCCTTATGGATGCTTTAGATTCCGTTAAATCAAAGGCTGTTGGAGTGGATGAAATACCAATTAAGTTCGTTAAACTTATTTCACCAAAGATTGATTGCTACTTATACTACATATTTTCAATTGCTTAATAGCATTTTCTATCTTTCCCGAAAGATGGAAGCAATCAATTTATTATTCCCATTCCCAAGAATAAAAATCCCAAATGCTAATCTGATTTTCGCCCTATTAGTCTGCTTCCTGCTCTGTCTAAAGTTTTTGAAAAAATACTACAATCAAAAATATTAACGTACGTTGAATCGGAAAATTTAATATCAATGAACCAGTTGCTTACAGACCTCATTTCAGCACTAATAGTGCTTTACTACATATCAATGACGACATCCGCAGGGCCATAGATAAGGGTTATCTTTGTACGCTGGTTCTTCTAGACTTTAGTGGTTAATTTCGGCTAGTAAACTTCGTAACAGTTTTAAATTCTCAATGTCGGCTTGTTGTTTGGTTTTGTCATATCTATCAAATCGATCACAATTGGTTAGAACTAATTCAGGAATCTCAAGCTCTTGTTATACTAATTGCAGTGTTCCCCAGGGATCGGTATTAGGTCCTTTTCTATTCATAATGTATATGAACGACCTAGCTGCAGTTATCACTCAATGCAAATATCACCTTTTCGCGGATGACCTGCAAATTTATAGATTTTATAGGCCCAACGATATAACAAATTCTATCGAACCTGTTAATTTCGATATCAAATTGATTACAAAATGGTCTATAGAAAATAATCTTGAACTTAATGGTGGAAAAACCAAATCTATTATTATATCTTCTACAATTCGTGATACGCACAACGTATACCTAAACTCAGCGTACTAGGAGACAAGGTAGATTTCTCTGATTCTGTGAATAATTTAGGCTTAACTTTTGGCAAATGCTTATGCTGGAGTTACCACATCGAATCAATTTTTAATTGAGTAATTTTTTTTATTAAGAATGTTATGGGCTACCACGAAGTACTTTAATACCAATCTTAGACTCCATTTGGTGAAATCTTACATCCGTTCACATTTTTTGTACGGAGACTTGGTCTAAGAAAGTACGACCACATCCCGAATTTTACTAATTCATTACTTGGTTGTTCCCTTGCTGAATTCTATGCGTTTCGAGTTTGTTTATATATTTTCAAGTTCTTAAAGTATAAACAACCCACCAGTTTCCTCTTCCAATCGTCGCATCCATCTTTTGATTCCAGCTATTAATAAATGTAATCTGATGAATTCATCATTTTTTGTGAGGGGAGTTAGCATGTGGAATTCGTTAAGTAATAATGTTAAGAAATCTAAATCCCCTGCCGTGTTTCGGAAAAAATACTTTTCTTCAGCTTAATTATATCAAAATTCTATATTTTTTTTAATCATTTTTTGCCAATTTCAAGTTGATGAATCGCTAGTATGTTGCTGCACACCTATAGGTTAATTCAATAAATAAAATTAGAAATAAATTAAAATCTAGCAGTTTGCCAATAATGCAATAAATTCATAAGAACTTCAAACATTTATATTAAAATAAAATAAATAAAATAAAAAATAAGCAGTTGGATTTTAATTTTGATTATATCACACATTATCCGGTGTGTGACACAAATTCATAACCTGGCATTGACGTATAAGTCACAAATGAATTTAGGGTTTAGTTTCATCTCTTCTTTCTTTAATTAAGCCTTATTCTCAAAGAGAATTAAGTAAAGCGAAACGAAATTTATAAATATAAATTATCTTGTGCTCGGCGAATTGTAGAAACGTTTCCGAAATACTAGCAGGCAGATTGTGATGTCTCTTAACGACTATTATACCCTTGCTCCAGAAAAAGCATTAAAAGTAGTAATTACAAAAAATTGAAGCTTAACAACACATTTTTTGTTTTGAAACCGTCAATAAACCTAAATACTTAATCTTCGTTCCATGGCCGAACAATGTATTAAAGTTTACCGTAAAAAATTCTAAACTAAAATTTTAATTTGAAATACCAGAACCAGACGAATCTGGTGGTTTTTTATCTGCAAAAATTTTCGTGTTTTTTGCACACTTAGACACTTTTAAAATAAACTTTTTACCTGCTTAGTTATTTTTTCGAAATTATATATTTTCATATACAAACCACCAAAATCAAAAAGTGACCCATGACCTGGAAAACTGTGAGATGAGTCTACGAATATTCTATATATTTAGAAATTGTCTACATTGTCTACGCTGAAATGAATTTTCTACGCTATTTTCGACACCAACATGCTGAAAGTTTCAGATTACGCGTAGACACACAATACTGCAAGCAATCAAACGACGCTTAAATTGAAAATGTTTTCCCAAATTGTTGTGACAACTATACAAAAATCATCATTAGATTAAGTGAAATCGCTATTTTTGGACCCAAGAATGTTGATGTTGCGAAAAATTTTCATTTAAATCTGCAAATGCAGTCGTCCGTGAAAATAAAAGTGTTAATTTTTCCACAGGGTTTTTGAATGCAATGGAACTACCAGGACAGTTAACAAAAAATGTAAGAAAAATTTAAAGACGTTCTACTGCAACAAACACCAATTGTTCCGACAGATGCTCCGATACAATTTAAACGTTCTCAATAAATCACAAGGTCAAACATTGAGCATCTGCGGTTTGAACTTTAAAAATTCGTATTTTTCCCATGGCCAATTATATGTGGCACGCTCACACAAAATTTATTGATATACACAAAAACAGGCGAAAAACGCAGTGCACTCATTAGGAATACGATAATCGTTTTTTCATATCCCAAGTATTTTTACTTTCAATTTTCCTGGCGATATTCGTACTTAAGTACTAAACTTAGTCTAGTATTTTTCTAAGTTTGAGTTGCAATTTATTAAAATAAAACGTATGAAACGTGTCGCGATTATTCGAAACTGAACGAAACTCAATAAAGGAGAATTGTATACATGTATGTGTGAACAGAAAAGACAAAAAACAAAATGGCGGGAGCGAGGTTGTGCATGAATGTAAAATGCTATATTTGAAAATGTTAGAAGAAAAAGATGGCGGCATCCAAATGTGAGAGCAAAATAAAAATTTAGGTTTAAAATGAATATTTTTATTTTATTAAATTTGCGGTATAAAAATATACATACATATATACATATTATATACGAATCTAAATTAGATTTCAGTTAATTTTTTAATTATTTTTTATTATTACACAATTTGAAATTATTCTTTGATTGTAATATTAAAACTTTAAATAATTTTCCAAATAGGTACTATGATTATTGCACATCAAGTTTATTATTTTCGCATTTGTTTTCTACCTAAAAACTTAAAACTGAACTAGAAATTAATTAATTTATGAAAACAATATTTGAATAGATATAAAATATATTTTGATGTAATTTTATTTAAATTAACGCACATCTTTAAATTTTTTTAACAAAATTTTATAAAATTACCAAACTCGTGTCGTGAACATGAAAAATAAAATCAAACCATGTACATTACACGCTATACACATTCCTACGAAAGAAAAATTGCGGTAACACAGTATACAGTAGTAACAACACAGTATACATATACGCTACAAACACTATCATTATAATGTGAAGTTTAACTTTCGTTAATTTTGGATGAAAACGAAGGAAAATACTATGCTTAATTTTTACTTTCGTTTTGTTATACTTGGGATGGAACAACGTTCATCGGTCCAGCTATACACAATAACGAGAAAAAAGCTATTAAAATAAATGCGCAACTTACATCCAGTGAAATTTCTCGATAGAAAAAAAAAGATCACAAATCGGTTCCCTAAACAACTTAAAAATAGGCACGTGGGTCTTGAAGTATGTACGGCCAGAAAATCTATGATATCAAAAAGAAAAAGATTGATTAGATATCTAAATTCCTCTCAGTGAACACTACTTCATTCTTCTGAATGTGCAATTACGAAAACAAAAATTAAACAATTTAAAACCGTATTTTAAATTTTTCTACTGCCTATATATTAAATGAAAATCATTACTTTAATTTTCTAAAGCCATTGTTAAACCTATTTACCAGCAACAACAAAACAAAATTATTTAAAATCAAAAAAAGTCAAAAATCTCATCGCCATGTGAAACATTCCTTAATAAAAGGTAATAAAATACAAAAATTCAATTAACTCCGATGTGAGAAAAATCGATACAAGATTAAAAAAAAATATAAAAAGAAGGAAAATTCTATTCCAACTGTGATAATTATCTGATTTCACTTATCAGTTTTTCCAGCAACAACAACAACAAATATCGGATACATATAAAATAAAATGTCGAGAAGTATAATAGAAAAAACTTTTATTCGCTATCATTGTTGTAAACACTTGGGTTTTTCATGTGTTGCAATCTTGTATATATGGAAGTATATGTATATAGAACTATATGTTTATTAAAGTATTGGTGAGGTTGGTATAATAGTATACGTATAACAATGAACATTTTACTTTGAATAAATTTTGTAAGCTATAATTTTCTTGTACATTTTTTGATTTAAATAACGACGAATAGATCTGACTATTGTCTAGAATTGAAAAAAATCGAATATTGTTTTCTGCGTTATGTTTCCCATCAATGACAATGAAACTTGAAATCATTGTAATTTTAATATGAAATTAAATTTGATTCCCGTTTTCATGTTCGTTCATCGTTGTATCAAATCAGTAGCCACCATGGGATGCCTTTTGGCGATATAGATTTTTTTTGTTCTACAATAACGACAATCAATGTACCTTTATAAATTGCATATATATTACAAACATTTCAAATATTGATCATGTGATGTACCTGCGCTACTCATACTAGTATCACGTAATTGAAGAGAAAGAAAATAAAAGTAGGTAATGAAAGGACTTCACACATTAACGAATAATAACTGTGAAAACTTTAAACCGGTTTACTCTTGAATCGAGGGGTTTCACTAAACTAGACATGTTTCTTTTAAAAGCTAAAAGATTAAACAAAACTCAACAACCATTTGGGCTAAATTAGTCTAACCGTTACCTTTACCAGCTCGAGTCAGGCCATATGTGGGGTGCAAATGCAATGAAAATAAAGGAAATAATTTAATTTATGATAATTTATTTTATTCAGTATCATGATACCTAAACCCAAAAAACCACTAAATGAAAAAAATCGAATAAATTCAAAAATATTCGAAAAATTACTCCTATAAGAAGAAAGAAATCTTATTCCTCCCCAGCAATTTCGCTTCAGAGAAAGGCTTTCAATAATAGAACAAGTACGTCGAATTACAAACATAATTATAGATGTACTTGAAAATAAAAAAGTGGTCATACAGAGTATGACACAAAGGCTTTGAATATACATTACAAAGAAACCTATCAAAGCAGTTTTATGAAACTCTAAAACCTTACACATCTAACCGATACTTTCGTGTTAAATTAGATGGCGATAACTCGGGAATAAGTTGCATTATGGGACCAACTTTATATGTTCTGTATACCGCGAACCTGCCAACGACAAAGAAGACTAACATAGCCGTATTTGCGAATGATACGGTCATTTTATCAGTCCCTGATAGCATAGAAGAATCCGCAAGCAAACTGCAAAGAGCTACTAATATTGTCAATACCTGGACGAAGACCAGTGGAACAGAACTCTCAGCAAATTTCTTATGCACACACGGCAAAATATCTAAACATGACTCTAGACGTAAAATTAAAATGAAAAGAGCATGCCAAAAAGAAAAAAAAATAAGAGTTAGACTTTAAATGTTGAACGATGGATTGGCTCTTAGGAAGAAATTCTTAGCACGCTTTACATAATAAATTGCTGCTACATGGAGAGGTACTAAGAAAACCAATGTCAATATCATCCAGTCATTCCAAAGCAAAGTCCCTCGTGGAATGGTTAATGCACCGTGGTATATAAAAAATGCCTTAATTTAAGAAATGACAACCTGTATCTGAAGACGGATTTCATCCGTGAAGAAATAAGCAAACATGCGAGAAAACGCATGCAACGTACGAGTATTAGCCTATGATGGACGTATGACGGATGACACAAACCGAGTAAGACGGCTGCGAAGGAAAACCCTACTGGATCTACTAGATCCAATCTGGATCTGCTCTGCGAGCTTGGAGCCGTCGGTGAAGAATTTAACTGCCCCGGTCTCCATAACGAGTCCACTATTCCAATCCTCCCTAGAGGAGATAATCACCTTGAAAAACTTGTCGAAGTATAAACGTGGTGTTTTGTAGTCAAGATTCACCAGTTCATGCCTCACTGAATTAACTATAGTTGAGTGCCCTTTTTGCAGGTACTTCCAACCCGAAGTCACTGAGAGCCGGGCGGCCGTGCTAACCGCCATTTGCTTGCCGATAATATCCAACGGGTGAAGGTGCAGCAAAACCTCTAAGGCACCTTCGTCATCATGTTCCTATATGATACTTTCTCCAGAGCAGGCCACCATACAGCAGTATGGGCCTTACAACTGCCGAGTAAATTCAGTGCACCAACTCCGGTTTCAAGCCCCATTTCCTTCCAATTACATTTTTACAAGAATAGAGCGCCGCAGTGGCCTCCTTTACTCTTTCTATCGTGTTTGGTTTCCAACTGAGCTTACTGTCCAAAAGAATCCCTAGGAATCTCGCCTTATCAGTAAGGACCAGCATGGTGCCATTCAGGCTTGGTAAAACCATTGTCGGAGTTTTATACGTCATAGTGAAAAGGACCAGTTCTGTTTTAGATGGGTTAATCTACAATCAACATCTGCTGGCCCACTCCACAGATATTGATAACGCATTTTGCATCATATCCCTGATTGTATTCAAGTGCTTACCCGAGACAACTATCGCCATGTCATAGGCATAAGCAACCACACCTATTCCTTCCCCTCCAGTTCCAATAGTAGTCTATTGATTAATACATTCCAGAGGAGGGGAGAGAGGACACTTCCCTGAATAATAAGCTTGATTACTGGGTCTTCGATCTCAAAAGATAGCAATCCTTTCATAATTGCTTCCGCCTTCACCTTATTGAACGCGCTTTTGATATCGAGGAACGCTACTAACGTAAATTCCTGAAAATTCAGTGACTTCTCAATTCCACGGACCTGAGTATGTAATGCCATATCCACGGACTTACCCTTATGGTACGCATGTTGAGACATGCATTTTGAGCGAATATAGATATTCAGCATCCTTTCCACGGTTTTCAGCAGAAAAGATGACAAAGATATTGGTCTAAAATCGTTAGGGTTGCTGTGCAAGGTTCTTCCCGCCTTCGGGATGAAGATCACTCAAGCCTCCCTTCATTTTTTCGAGGATGAACCCCAGTTTCAGACACTCTTTGAAGATAACTTCCAGTCAGGGAAGCAAGACCTCTAGGTTCCTCTGAATTTCTGCTGGGATAACCCCATCCGGACCAGCTGACTTAAAAGGCTATTAAAGGGTTCAATTTAATAGCCCATTTTATTCTCCGGGTGTTCAGAATATCCTCTGTACACAACAGTTGGACCCCGCAGTTATCCCTAGACCAACAACCATCCAAAGGTTCCGCAGTCAACACGTAATCACAACCCGTGAAGTGAGTTTCCATCAAGAGATCAAGAGTCCCTTCACTAGAAACTGTCCATTCGCACCGCAAGAGCAGGGGTTCACCAAGCAGGTTGTCGCTTCCCACTCAGCTTTGTCAAAGGATAGGCTACCCTGAAAGAGGCATTGCAAGCTCTAGTCAGAGTGTCCACCCAGGGTGGAATAATGGCCTCCAATACCTCCCTATATACATGCCATACTGTCCTCCTGGGATTTCTGAACACGTACTGTTTTGTAATATTGAGATTAAGTTTAAACGTTATATAACGATGGTCGGAGAAGGAATGCACCTTCCCCACTCTCCATTCCCTGATCATCGGTGAGATAAATTCGGAGACCAGAGTGATATCCAGAACCTCCTGTCTATTACTAATAATAAATGTGGGTTCGAACTACAGCAGACATTATAAATGAGATATCTGAAGAAACACAGCCCTCTAAGTCATCCAGTCCCTTTGGACAGAGTGATTTCACATGAACTAAGAGACCGCGTCTTGGTATATCTATTATCAATCATCTTCGCGGAACATATACGCATTCTCAGATTGCTAGCGAAGCATTTGACAGATGCTCGGTAACGATGATCCGACTCCAAAAACAACGAGACAAATTCGGAGATTATTAGGAATGGCCGAGTGGTATCGCCGGTTTGTACCAAATTTCGCGACAGTGACAGTGCTGATTTCTAACATGCTTACGAAAGAAAATAAATTAAAATTGAATGAAGCAGCCGAACTCGATTTATTGCTTTATTGATTTAAGTATTGCTTATAGGAAACGTTTTGTAAGAAGTGGATGGCTGAGAAAATAAATTGCAAATAGCATTTATGTCCCAAAAGTTAAATGCAACTCAAAGGAATTATTCAGTAACAGAATTGGAGTGTATCATGGCAATTGTGAGCATCAAGAAATTCAGATATTAAGTTGAAGGTTATCAATTTATCCTAATGCGCCATGCCAGTCTCCAATAGCTAATGTCTCAAAAAGACCTTAGCGGGAGATTAGCTCGTTGGAGTATGAAACTACAGGGATCTAATTTGAATATTATACATCAAAAAGGGACCGAAAATATCGTAGCGGGCAACTTATTTCGTTTATATTGTGACACGGTAGAAGAATTGTTTTCCAACATAAACTTGCACAACCTTGATATTATCCCGAATAATATAGCTGATGAAAAACGCAGTATCCATATGTGTGCATTCATCTTTTTATAA
Organism: Nephrotoma flavescens; assembly: GCA_932526605.1. Taxonomy (NCBI): domain Eukaryota; kingdom Metazoa; phylum Arthropoda; class Insecta; order Diptera; family Tipulidae; genus Nephrotoma; species Nephrotoma flavescens. Next base: position 237,424,544 of record OW052220.1, read on the forward strand.
GATTGGAACTACGATACTATTAGGTTGAAGGTCATGGAGGAGTTAAGAAAACGGTCAATCGATTACGGCGGTGGGGGGTACAAAATGTGATATTTGTCTGAAAGATCATGGCAAAAGATTAACGGAGATTTTTTAGGGCCTTATTCAAGAACCACGTCCGGTAAAATTGCTGTCCTAATAATTTTAGACCATCTTACGAAATTCGTATTAAGGAAAGCTCTTAATTCTGGAAGTGCTTCCAAGATTGAAGAATTTCTTCGAGACGATTTTTTTTGCTCTTTAATGTCATGAAATCGCTCGTTGAACGACGTAGTTAAAGACAAAGGCATTAGTCATATGAAAACCGCATATTATATCTTGCTCAAATAGGTAGTGCCTTGAGAAATTCCGGTCACCAAAGTACAACATAGGATCTGAATTCAACCCGAGCAAGCGGGCTTCCCCTGGGTACAACATAGTACACCGAGCACAGGTTGTGCAGTGCCAAATTATCCAGTGTGCATAGAGTAATAATTTATTTTTTTTTTTACTTTGCACACTGGCATTTCGTTCAGAGTAAAATTAAAAGAACCGAGTATGCTCGGTGTAAGGACAGTTCACAAATAAAAAGACAGTGTGCAGAGTAAAATTACTTAGGTTGTATTCAACCAAAAACAAAAGAGTATTTTTTGACAACGCAGTGCTTGCTCAAGGTGAATTAAAAAATAGGCCCAATGGCAAAGAATTAGGGATTTATAACCCAATGGATATTAAAACCTGAACGTTGTCAAAATCTTAGTTAATTCAACGTAAATTTTTGTCCTAAACTAGGAATAATTTTGTCATGCGTTGGAAGATCAATGTTGGAATTGTTAGCTATCTATTTTCATTTACGCTTATTGACATATGCATTTAGATCTAAAAATCACCCTAGAATAGAATTCAACCCGAGTCAGGCCCGAGTTTTATCCATAATTGCAACAACAATTGTCATAAATATAGATTAGATAGATTAGATAGATTAGATAGATTAGATAGATTAGATAGATTAGATAGATTAGATAGATTAGATAGATTAGATAGATTAGATAGATTAGATAGATTAGATAGATTAGATAGATTAGATAGATTAGATAGATTAGATAGATTAGATAGATTAGATAGATTAGATAGATTAGATAGATTAGATAGATTAGATAGATTAGATAGATTAGATAGATTAGATAGATTAGATAGATTAGATAGATTAGATAGATTAGATAGATTAGATAGATTAGATAGATTAGATAGATTAGATAGATTAGATAGATTAGATAGATTAGATAGATTAGATAGATTAGATAGATTAGATAGATTAGATAGATTAGATAGATTAGATAGATTAGATAGATTAGATAGATTAGATAGATTAGATAGATTAGATAGATTAGATAGATTAGATAGATTAGATAGATTAGATAGATTAGATAGATTAGATAGATTAGATAGATTAGATAGATTAGATAGATTAGATAGATTAGATAGATTAGATAGATTAGATAGATTAGATAGATTAGATAGATTAGATAGATTAGATAGATTAGATAGATTAGATAGATTAGATAGATTAGATAGATTAGATAGATTAGATAGATTAGATAGATTAGATAGATTAGATAGATTAGATAGATTAGATAGATTAGATAGATTAGATAGATTAGATAGATTAGATAGATTAGATAGATTAGATAGATTAGATAGATTAGATAGATTAGATAGATTAGATAGATTAGATAGATTAGATAGATTAGATAGATTAGATAGATTAGATAGATTAGATAGATTAGATAGATTAGATAGATTAGATAGATTACATTACTTGGATTCATTAGCTTCCACGATACTCCATTAGTGTAAATCATATTCTTAAATTGTTATGATTTATGTATTTATAATTTAATTATGATATATTGTTTATCTTTAATTGTTCTTAAAACGAAACTGTGTAAGAACTTAGAGAAAATTGTATTGCTGCAATGCAGATCAACTCTCACTCATATCTCTGAAACCATAACCTTTAAATTTATTTCAATCTTATAATTCTTGATCGTGTTTCGTAAATGCTTTATTTTTAAACAATACTGCTAAACTTTAAAAACCGTTTCCGAAATTTGCCACGTTCGGTTCAATGATTTTCAGCAAATTACAAAGATTAAAATTATGGAAAAAACTGAATTATAAAGTTTGATACCGATCAGTCAATTCTTTATACATATTTCCGACAAAATTTTTATCTAATTTCACAGCTAAGTTTACTTCGAATATTTTTGATTAAAAGGTTTTTTTTAAATATTTTGGATAAGCTATGAATATGAAATTCTTTTCCTTAAAACCTGCCACTTTCGGCTCACAGATTTCCTCCACATATCATAAGGATCATTGAATTTATAGAAAAATGTTACGTATAAAAATAAAAACAATTCCGTTTCACAAATTCAACCTGATCAGTCCGTATAGAAACCGAATTTTGGTGTAAAACAGTTTTTTATCAAAGCAGAAAATGATGCAGAACGATATTGTAGAAAATTTGGTTTAAACCACTTAGTTCATAATTGTTTTTCGCATCACATACACTCGTGGACAAATTAACGCATATTTTTTTTTTGTAATAAAAACAAATCCCGCTGGTCAATTTTAATAATACTAGTGTCACATGATAGCATATTTATATTTTTATAAGAAACCACCTTAAAAAGTCTTCTTCAAGCCAATCAATTAAATTGTTCAAAATGCTTTATCCGGAGTGCCTTTCATGAGTTGATTATACCCAAGTGCAAATCGCACTAAAATTAGGAAAGAACCAGTTTTCGGTTTCACGAATACTTAAGGAATATCGAGAGACGGGAGAATACAAAAAAACACCGTAAAAGATGTACAAACAAGCATGGCAACCGATTTTTAAAAATTAGTTCGTTACGAGATCGAAAACATATTGCTACTCAACTGAAAAACGAGTTGCTTAGTGCCCGTCAAGTGAATATTAGTACCAGAACAATTAGACGAAGATTAAAAGAATTGAACCTTATTCCAAAACGGTTCGTAAAAGTTCCATGACTTCTTCCCCGTGCCAAATCTAGCCTTTTAGAATTTGCTCATACTCATTGAGATCGCTACGCACCGTGTAACATAGTGCAAAATGTAAGTTTTGGTAGAGGTTCAATATTGTGTTGCAATGGAATCAGCTGGGAGGGCCGTACGGAGCTGGTGGAGATTGTATTGAGGATATATGCAGACTAGCATGTTTAAGATTTTTTTTTCGGCTTTTCGGACAAAATATTATTTTTAATAGACACCCATAAAATGTTTACGACTTTCTTAGTCATAGAAAACAAATACGACATTTACTTACAATATTTGCCGTGTTTCATGAGACCCATTGATCCGGATCAGTTCCAATTTTATATGGAAAACCTGATCCAAAATTAGTTTTAGATTATAAATTTTGATTTGAAATCTACCAATCGAGACCACTGCAGCTGATTTCAAAAGGGTGACAATGATCCACGTTTACATGTACAATATCGTTTAAAATCAGGGATGGGCGGGTAGATTACGTAAGGTAATCTACGTAGTTATCGACACGTAATCTAGCACGTAGATTACATACCGATTTTTTGCTTTTCAGACGTCGACAACGTAGACAACGTCGACAACTTAGAAAATGATATTAAAAACTAAATGTTTAATTATTTTACGTTAACCGCACTATTAAGATTGATGAATAATTACTTAAATTAAATTCTAACATTTTTACAACCATTTTTAAATTAAAAATAAATTTAAAATCTCTGTACTAGAGGCATCTATCTATCTAAAACATTTGAATATTTCAATAGATTATATGCTTTGCGCGCCATCTTTTATCAAATAGATGTATCGCTTTTGTGTTTTGCTAACACAACTGTGTGGGTACGACAAAAGTACCATGTCAAAAAATTATTATGATTTTTTACTCGCACATTTGTGTGGTTGGGACTTTAATAGATCCATTTTTTTTTTTGGTTAAAAAAGGGATATGTAAACGAATAATTTATCTTATTCGAAGATACTACAATAAAGCAAAATTAAATAAAAAGTCTGCATAAATCATAAATTAACAAATTATTCGCCGCGTAGTTATAGTAGAAGCTTCAAAATTTCATTCGAGCGAAATCACGATAGACTCAAATTTTATTCAAATCCGCAAATATAATATGACTTTTTTCGATTGTCAAAGAATTTATTTCGATAATGGATAATTATTAATTTATTACACAATTTATGATACAAATGTTAGGCACAGTGTGTTTTAATGATTCACAAATACAATCAGTAGTAAAGGCAATTTATGCTGAGTTTTATTATAAGTTTCGATAGATGGCGTAAATAAATTTTTCAAGTAGTTCTCGACGTTGTCGACGTAGTTGACGTTGTCGACGAGTTATCGACGAATTGTCGACGTTTTCGACGAGTTGTCGACGAAATCATGTAAAAACTAGTAGTCGACGCGTAATCGCCCATCCCTGTTTAAAATATTAAAATATAAAATTTTGTAAACTTTGTGTTATAAATTAAAAAGGACAAAAAAACAAATCTGCTAGCAAGAACATCAAAGCCAACCAAGGTTTACTTTTTTCTCTTATTTGAATATTTTTAAAAATATTTGCAAACAACGAAAAACCCCCCAAAAGCCTCTATGGTAGATGTCACATTTTGGCCAAATATGAAGTTTCATTCAGATCAACCAATCCGTCTGGGACGCGTGCAAAGGCAGGAGTCGAATTTGTGTATATTATTTTCAAAATATTTGCAAAAATCGAAAAAGGTTCTATCTGATTTCTAAAGGTGATAATTTTTTAATATGCGAATTATTTCTATAATTTGTAAAAATATGGCGCTTTCAAAATCTGATATAATTTACAAATATTAATCATAATCTGGAATTATTTTGATATGTGTTGGAAGATCAATTTTGGAAATGTTAAATAGTAGTTTATCGTTTGGGCTTATTGACGTGGCCATTTAGATCTAAAAATCACCTGGACCAGGACACACCTACATAACAATTACGGTATCATGTGACTTTTAAGTGACTCCGCGGTTATGTGAAAGGAAATAGATAGAGTAAATGGATCACTGGCATGCGCTTGATTGAGAAATCACAATTGCAACAATATTTGCCATAAAAAATAAAGGATGTTAGAACACGACCAACAGTATCGAAATAGCTATTTTGGGATCAAAACAGAAAGCCATCATCCTACACTTCAAAAGCAGGAGTGAAAGTAAAATTACAGAAAGCGCAATTGAATAGGAAATATTTATAAAATCAATAATCCATCCTCAGGACCATTAAATAAAATTTATCAGCTCATTAAATTTTATAATTTTAATTTTTAATTATTTGATGATATTGTTATGGTATCTAGGAGGTGTCCTTGGACGTCATTTAGAAAAAAGCGCTCCAAAAAATAATCAAAAATCAATCAAAATTCTCTCTACGTATACCTATAGTAAATAAAACTTAAATTTTAACAATCGGTATTTTCATCACAATATAACCCTAGCATAAACAGGTTGAATTCAATGATAACATAACATGGAAATTATATGTAACTATACATGTTTGGTATACCTGTATATTATGCTATTATGATTATTACTTTATTTAACAGACAATTTTTCATTATGTATTGATAATTTTCTATTGTCGTGATGTTGATTAAAATGATGATGTTGATAATAGATAACCATTTTATATTTTGTTTGGCTCCTAAAACATTATTATTATGAATCAAAAATTATATCGATATAATAAATCTTAATTGAAATAACATCTTTTGTCCCAAAAAATTAAATTACAATAAAATTGTTTTAATTGATTTGTGTCTAATAAAAAAAAATGATTTAGCCACCCAATTTGACATATTAACTGTTCACATTGAATTTTGTTTAATGATAATTTAATGAGCCTAAATTACGGTGCGTATGTTTTTCCAAATACACCGGATAAATTAATAATATAATTAATCTTCGCTGATTGTCTGTCATCTAGTTAATTAACACATTACGTATCTAATTTTCATTTGATTTACTCAAACCACAAAATAAAATAAATTATTACCCTCAACCGCAAACCATTTATAATTTTTCACTTTATCTATACGTTACATTCCTATATACTTAGAGCAGAAGATAATTAAGATGAATTTCCCTAAAATATTTTTTTTTGTTGTGTATGTGAAAATCTGTTGATATTATCTCGGTGTATATTTCGGGAGAAGCAATAAAAAAGCTACCACGCAATCCTTTTTTATAATATATTAAAGACGTGGCTCGTTGAAAATTTCAAAATTATAACATTCTCAATCTTACAACGGATGTGTAGTCCAATCATCGTAACCCAACATATGGACAAATTGAAATTTAATAAGACGGACAAAACCAACGGAAAACTATAAACGGTATGCTACAAAGTTTTTGGCATAAAGCAAAAATATATACAAAAAAAGCTTGTATACAGAACTTAATATAAAGCAAAATTGTAATTGACAAAGTTATCCACATAAAATTTTTGGGGGACGGGATGTTATATTATACACACACACATACATATATATATATAATATTGGATAATAGGGGGGACGGGTGGAAATACAATTTTTTTTATTTCAATAAATTGATCACGTGATTTGATGTGGTTAAATCAGAAATTCAGCACAAAAAAAAAAGTTTATAGATGAAAAATTCAATTATTATTAATTTTCGAAAACGTTTCACAAAAAAGATGAATGAAGCTTAAATTATAAATGAAGCTTTTGGAAAATTTCATAAATGATACAAAAGTTAATATTACGTAATAGACTTAATTGGCGGAATATTATGTATAGGTACGCGGAAATTTTTTTTTATTCGATCCATATTATACGATCGAATGAAATTGACAGAATGTTTAAAAAATTATATATATAAAATTGAGGGATTGTAGTTTGCGATGCTTTGTGGGGTGAAGGAATAATATATATAGTAGAGGAAGTTACGAGAAATCAACCTTTTTATACATTCGTTAACAAACCAGATTGTGAATTTTGTTTATTTGTAATAATTTTTTAAGAAAGCGACACGGTTGACCAATTTCGACTGATTAGTGCAAAATGAATTATAAATTTTTATCAATTATATGTGTAAATAAAGGGTTCAAGTTCAATACCACGGGGGTGTAGGAATATTTTCCCAAATCTAAAAGTACGTAATATCGTGATATCGGCAATTCACATTTTCGGAAATTTATATTGATAGAAGAAATGTACCAATTTTTTCGAGTTTTCATTATTTTCTAAACGGCGCTAACTCCTACGGAAAGCTGTTTTAAATATAACTAGATCTGCATTTTATTTGATGCATGCATTTTATTTGATGCATGCATTTTATTTGATGCATGCATTTTATTTGATCCAGGCATTTTAATTGATGCAAACGTTTTATTTGATGCATGCATTTTATTTGATGCCTGCATTTTATTTGATGCAAGCATTTTATTTGATGCATGCACTTTATTTGATGTATGCAATTTATTTGATGCCTAAACGGGGCTAGTTCCTACGGAAAGCTGTTTCAAATATAACTAGATCTGCATTTTATTTGATGGAAGCATTATATTTGATGCAGGCATGCATTTTATTTGATGCCTGCATTTTATTTGATGCAAGGATTTTATTTAATCCCTGAATTTTATTTGATGCATGCATTTTATTCGATCCAAGCATTTTAATTGATGCAAACGTTTTATTTGATGCATGCATTTTATTTGACACAAACATTTTATTTGATGCATGCATTTTATTTGATGTATGCATTTTATTTGGTGCATGCATTTTACTTTATGCATGCATTTTATTTTATCTATGCATTTTATTTGATATCTGCATTTTATTTGATGCATGCATTTTATTTGATGTAAGCATTTTATTTGATGCAAGCATTTTATTTGATGCATGCACTTTATTTGATGTATGCACTTTTTTGATGTCTGCATTATATTTGATACCTGCATTTTATTTGATGCCTGCATTTTATTTGATGAACGCATTTTATTTGATGTCTGCATTATATTTGATACCTGCATTTTATTTGACGCCTGCATTTTATTTGATGAACGCATTTTATTTGACGCATGCAATTTATTTGATGCAAACATTTTATTTGATGCATGCATTTTATTTGATGCCCGCATTTCACTTGATGCATGCATTTTATTTGATCTTAGCATTTTATTTGATGCATGCATTTTATTTGATGTCTGCATTTTATTTGATGCATGCATTTTATTTGATGTATGCATTTTATTTGATGCCTGCATTTTACTTAATGCATGCATTTCATTTAATGCATGCATTTTATTTGTTGCCAGCATTTTATTTGATGTATGCATTTTATTTGATGCATGCATTTTATTTGATGCCTGCATTTTATTTTATGCATGCATTTTATTTGATCCAAGCATTTTATTTGATGCAAACGTTTAATCAAATATGATACAAACGTTCATGATGCAAGCGTTTTATTTGATGCATGCATTTTATTTGATGCAAGTGTTTCATTTTATGCATGCATTTTAATTTATGCAAGCCTGCACTTTATTTGATGCAAACATTTTATTTGATGTATGCATTTTGTTTGATGCATGCATTTCACTTGATGCATGCATTTTATTTGATGCAAGCATTTTATTTGATGCTTGCATTTTGTAAGAAGCAAGCATTTTATTTGATGCCTGCATTTTATTTGATGTAATTGTTTTATTTGATGCAAGCGTTTTATTTGAAGCCTGCACTTTGTTTGATGTATGCATTTTTTTGATTTTCTCTCTCTCTGGCTTTCACATCCCATGAAGGGATTTCGCCGCCTGCACAATGGGCCTCCATCCATCCCGATCCATTGCTCTCGTCCTCCAGTTTCGACATCCTAATGCTTGCAGATCTTGTTCAATGTCGTCACGCCAGCGTAGTCGGGGTCTTCCTCTACGACGTACTCCGGCTGGTTGTTGGTGAAACACTTTATTTATCATCCGGTGTTGTGGGGACCTTGTAACGTGGCCGAGCCATCTCACTCGATTGGATTTAATGAATCCGATGATATCGCTGCCTCCGAGGAGTTGCTTTATTTCGTGATTAATGCGAACCCGATATTCGTTGTTCGCAACTTTAATTGGACCAAAAATTGAACGGATGACCTTCCTTTCGAATGTAGATAACAATCTACAATCGTTAGAGGTCATGGTCCAGCTCTCGCTTCCGAAAGTCAGCACAGGTCTTATTAGTGCTTTATAAAGTGCGAGCTTGCACGACTGCGATAGATGTTTCGAACGCAATAATCTTGATTGGGCGTAGAAAACTCGTTGTCCGGCAGCGATTCGGGCTTTTATTTCTGCCTGGATTTCATTCAGTGATGTTATAACTGACCCGAGGTATTTAAAGTTTTCGACACCATCAAAATTGTGGTGGTCAATTCCGAGATTTGCACTAGAGATGTTCCTGGGTGTTGTTAGATATTTGGTTTTACTGCTGTTCACCTCCAAACCAAGTCTTCGTGCGCAGCGATCGAGCGGTATGAAACTTTCTTTGATATCGCTTGGTCTTCGGCCAAGAAGCACGATATCATCTGCATATCCAAGAATTTGGCCGGATTTATTAAATATACAGCGCGAAGTTTCGATGTTGCTTTTTCTCACTACGTACTCAAGCGCCAAATTGAACAGCAAAGGCGCGAGTGCATCACCTTGTCGAACGCCAGATGTTATTTCAAAGGAGTCTGACACAGTTCCTTCAATTACGATTCTACATACAGACCCATACGTTGTTAATTTACACAGCGAAACGAGTTTCTCTGGGATACCTAGGCATATGAGCGCGGCCCATAAGTTGTCGCGGTTTATACTGTCATATGCCTGCCGGAAGTCTATATATAGTTGATGTATGGTTATGTTGTACTCCCAACATTTTTCCAAGATCATCCTCATGGTAAAACACTGGTCCGTGGTTGATCGGTTGGGTCGAAAACCACATTGATAGTCGCCAATGATGTTTTCGGCGAAAGGGATGAGTCTGGCAAGTACAACATTAGCCAACACTTTGTAAGCAGCGTTCAATAAAGCTATGCCACGATAGTTTTCACATTTGAGACGGTCGCCTCTTTTATGCAGCGGACATATGAGCGCGGTCTTCCAATTCTCAGGCAGCTCTTCTTGGTCCCAAATACAGACGACGAGGTCGTATAGACTTGTTGCAAGAGTAGCGCCTCCGAGTTTAATCAATTCTGCGGGGATTCCATCGAGACCGGGTGCCTTTCCGTTTTTCAATCGACTAATAGCTGCGTCTACTTCCTCCACTGTGGGATATTCGACAAAGACCTAGTCACCTGGAGGGGCTATTGCTCTAATGGGGGTCACGTCGCCATTCCGATTTAGCAGATTTTGAAAGTAGGTTTGCCATACTGAGAGAACATCAGCCACGTTTGTTCTCAACTCTCCATTCCCGTCTTTGATGGCTGTACTTCTTGGGTGGAAGTCTTTAGTGAGATTCCTGGCGTTGGCAAAACAGTCCCTTGAGTTTCCTAGTTCCGCTTGGAAGCTGATGTTTTCGATGCATAATCTCATATGTTCGCGCTTTTTTTGTCGAAGGTATTTAGTCGTGGCTTTCCTAGCGCGGAGATATTCTGCTAGAGTGCTTCTAGTGTTGCGAGCCAACCATTTTTCACGAAGCGTTCGTTTATTTTCGACGACCCTACGGCATTGGTCATCGAACCAATCATTGCGGGCTCTCGGAGGTCTTCTTCCGATGGTATTTTGCGCCGCGGTGGTTATGGCTGACTGTATAGCGTGCCACTGCTCCTCGATGTTAGAGGGAGCTTCTTCGTTGTTGCTGGGCCGCTCTAAATAGTTAGTGACAGCTGATTGGTAACTCTGCAATGACGCTTGGTCTTTTAGAGCATTGATATTCCATCGAACGGTCTTTTGTGCTTGTCTGTTAAACGTAGATGACAGTTTGCACTTATATTTAAATATGACAAGCATATGATCGCTGTCCATGTCTGCACCCCTGTAAGATCTAACGTCAGATATGCTGGTGGAGTGTCTTTTAGACACCATGACGTGATCGATTTGATTTTCCGTTCTCCCATCATTCGATCTCCACGTTACTTTGTGGATTCTCTTATGTGGGAAAAACGTACTTGATACAACTAAGTTGTACGTTATTGCCAGGTCGGTGACTCGTTGGCCGTTGTTATTACTAGTTAGGTGCAGGCTGTTAGGACCGATTTGCGATGTATTTTCTGCACTCCTACCGATTTTTGCATTAAAGTCGCCCACGATGATTTTAATGTCGTGGTGCGGTATGTTATTGATAACTTCCTCCAGTTCGACAAAGAAAAGATCTTTGATGTCATCTGATTTATCTTCGGTGGGTGCATGCACATTAACGTTAAATGTTAAATTTCTTAGTGCGAAGTCTGACCGTACATATCCGCATGTTGATAGGGCGGAAATCGATGATATGATGCTTCACGCGCCGATGGATGAGGAAGCCAACTCCAAATTCTCCTCCGTTCTGATGGCCGCTGTAATGAAGAGTGTAACCATTGGTGGTGTCATGGATCCCACTCCCAGACCATCTAAGCTCTTGTAGTGCAAGTACGTCTAATGTGTAACTCTTTGCTTGGTTCGATAGGTTCTGGAGATCTCCAGGTCTTAAGAGGCTAAGCATGTTCCATGTTCCCATTTTTAAAGCGTTGTCCGTGTACAATTTCCGAGGTCGAGTTTGTAATGAATCCGATATGGTTATCCGAGGCCTTTGTTTAGGGTTCATAACTTGGTGAGTTTTTATGAGGAGAGGTTGTTGGCCTTCCGCTCAACCCGCTTGTTACGTGTGTGGGTCACGTACTGGTGAGAATCTTGAGGCATCCAGTCCTACCTTGAACACATTTATATAGCGAGCCGCTTGATACAAGACAGACGCCCGCTTCAGCCGCTCCTAACATGGAGAACAGACGCTGGTTTGGTATTGGTTTTAGGGCGCCAATAACCCGCCCTGACATGTAGTGTCCATGACTATAAACAGGATTTAGTCTGCTCGTCTCCACTACACCGCCTGATTCATTTAGCGTTACCCAGGGAGCACCGGCGAGGAGGTATGAATCTCGGACTTCGCCCCTTTTTTTGATGCCTACATTTTATTTGATGCATGCCTTTGTTTTGATGCAAGCATTTTATTTGATGCCTGCACTTTATTTGATGTATGCATTTCATTTAATGTATGCATTTTATTTGATACGTGCGTTTGATTTGATTCACGCATTATATTTGATGCATGCATTTTATTTAATGTATGAATTTTATTTGTTGCGTGTATTTTATTTGATGCCTGCATTTTATTTGGTGCAAGCATTTTATTAATGCATGCCTTTTATTTGATGCCATTGTTAATGTCAGTGTTAATGAGCTACAACATTTAAAAGTGAACAAAATGTTTGTGTGTCGGACCATTACACGTTGCAATGATACGAGGAGGTTGTTACCACTCTCTTCAGAGTCATAACTTTGCGCACCCTGCGATTTTTTTTCTTGTGTTTATTTCACAAAAATTTCATTACCATCAAATAAGTAATGCACAATACTGATGGCATTGCCATCTACCCTATGGCATTGACATTAAGGTTTTTAATTGTGCATGGGCCTTAATATACTGTGTTATTTTTACCCACTCCTATTGTATTACGTAAACGTCGAGACAATTATGGAGCGATACCAATGTGTGGTGAGCAAAAGTATAGAAAAACATTTTTGTAGTACGTTTCTCGTTTTGGCGTGTGTCCAACCGACGCGCAACAGGTAAAGGTGTTATTTTTAGTGTCCGATTAGTTTATAAAACGGGCCATGTCGCCACGTTCGATTCATTCTACGGGTGACCAGTTGAGGTTATTCCTATCTACGGTTTTTAAGCGAGACAATGCCCAACAGTATTACCAAAGGCGGACAGACGCCCAACATTACAGGGTGAGCCCAATCGAGGGGCAACAAGTATAATTTTTTTTCTTTTAGTTTTTCAATAAAATTTTTGATTTTCTTTTTAAATTTCAATTTAATTCAACTCATTTTTTCATTGAAAAAATTTCAATTATCCATTTTTTATTTAATATTTGTGTAATCAAGTGATAGATACCGGTCGCTTGGCGTGTGCACGTGGTGCAAACGATTTTTTCATTTTAAGTTTTATTCTATTCTTGTTTTTCGTTTCTCTTGGTTTTGCAAAGTACATAAAAAATATTGAACGGCGAATTATATTTTGACATTCGGTGTTATTTATTTTCTCTTTTCATTCATATTTTTGTCATTTTTCTAATTTTTTTGTTGTCGTTTTTTTGGCCTTTTTTCTCGTACTCGCTTTGGCAGGACATCCACATGGTCGGAGTGGCAAGTCTACGATATGAGTCGTCCATTCGGGGGCGACCGTTAAATCTACACGGTCACCCCGTGGCACTCCAACAGTTTCAAGCTGTCCGAGTATGAATTGTGGGGGATCCTCTTGAGGTCTCTCAAGCGTCCCTTCCTATTATGTTGCTTCGTTATGGCTGGGCATCGGCCTCTATGGGTCGATGGGTCGTTCGGGGGTTTCTGCAGCAGACATTGTTCATGTCATTTGAGGAGATCCGGTCGTCTCTAGGTGGGTACACCCGGTTATTATTAATTTTATTAACGTTCCTCAACGCTTTTCATAATTTCAATTTTTAGTTTGCTTTTTAATTTTTGTTAATTCTGTTACACCAGGAACATGCAAACCTCAACTTCCCCACGACCTAATAATCTGAGTCCTAGTTGGCAAAATCACCGTGAGAGGGGTTTCTGCATGTTTAGATGAAATCTGTGAGTTGGCTTCGTGCCACCCATAACAAGGTGGGCATTCAAAAACAGCAACATCGCCAGAAGTGGTTCGAAAGGTGAAGGTCGAAATTCAACGTAATGCACGACAAAGCGCAGTTTAATTGGCAAAAAATCTCAATGTGTCTGCTTGCAGCATGAGGCGCATATTAAAAATTATAATTACGATTGAAGCTCTACAAAATACAAAATCTAGCAAGAGCAAAGGTTTTAAATCACTAGCACGTTAGTGGCGAGCTTAGATTTGGTTTTTCCGTAGTAAAAGTTCTTACGGTTATGCAATATGTAAACAGTAAAACGATCGTGTTTGGTTAGAGTACAAATCAAAAGACATTCTAGACTAGCGAATTACTCTGCGAAAGCAAGCGCCTGCGGACGTTCATAACTCGTTTCCATTGAACCAGAGGGTAAAGGTAAATAAACGGATCTACCGTGAAAAAAATTTAAACGATGCTTTGCTACATTGGGTACGCAAATAATTCGGTGAAAAAGATTTGACTGGCACCATCCCATAAAGTCCATGAAACCCAACGTTTTTTACAAGAAAAAGTTTCCAGCTCCATTTCTACACAGCAATGGCCACCATATTCCCCGAACTTAAACCTAATGGATTTTTCCATATGGTCCATTCTGAAGACCAAAGTATTGACTAAAAAATATGAGACGGTCGATGCCTTAAACACTTCTCTTCACCGAGAATGGGACAAAATACCATCAGACCAGTGATATTATCCGCGCTGGGCTGGGTTTTTGTACTATCACTGTTTTCGTTTTTGTCTTAGTTTGTGTTTCATTTTGCAGAAATTATGCGCGTTTACATCATAATTTCCACCTGTTGATATAATTGTGTACAAAAACGTAGTTTTAGAAAGAAATATATTGCACGCATTAACGTCCGCCGTACTCACACAAGTACACATCTTTTTCACTCTAGTACTTCTTTCTCGCATTGTAAAATAACACTTCCTTCTCAACTTAAATTTGTAATAATATAAAGTGACATAACCTAATTCTCTTTTGAGTTTCTTGACAAAATACGTGTTTTATTGTTGTAATTGTTTTACAAATAAATAAAGGTAAGTTGTAGTGGTAAAATGTATTTATGAATTTTGCTTGCACGTATGGAACTATTTTTATATATTATGAATTTCGTTTACTAATTCAATTTGTAAAAATAAAAACCACTCCTGAATTGATAATTGACAAAATAGTTGACTGTACTCGGATGAGTACAATGGGATGTTCCGTGAAAAAAAAACAGTTATTTAGAAAAAAAAATTATTCAGAAATGAATTCGAATTTTA
This sequence comes from Nephrotoma flavescens, assembly GCA_932526605.1. Classification (NCBI taxonomy): domain Eukaryota; kingdom Metazoa; phylum Arthropoda; class Insecta; order Diptera; family Tipulidae; genus Nephrotoma; species Nephrotoma flavescens. The sequence continues at coordinate 237,439,778 of OW052220.1, forward strand.
TGGAAACTAACACTAAAAGCTTTTATGGCCGAAAGCTGCTCAATACGCTTCCCAAAGTTCTAGATCATCAAAATGAAGAAGATATTGTTTTGTTGCCACCAGAGCCTAATTATTTAACAGACGGGGAAGAATATTAAATGTACAGAAATCTCAAATGATGTGCCAGGTCAAGTTGAAATTAATTTCGCCACCTTAGTAGACGACATTTTTTATGATTTACTGTCAGTTTATCGTGAACAATTTATCGTGAGCAATTTATCGTAGAACAATTTATCGTAGAACAATTAATCGTGGAAACAATTTATCGTGGATAAATAGTATAAATAGTATAACAGTAATAGTATAAATAGTATAACAGTTTGGAGCAGCTTTAGTATCGCAGTCAAACTTTCTTTGACAGTCTGAGCGACGGTAGCGCCACTTTAACCAAGAGCGGAATTGTTTATAACTAAAAATGTGCCTTTGCTTAGCATTTTGGACCTAGCGCCATCTATTGGAATAAAAACGAACTAAAATTTTAAAAAAATAAGTTAAGACGTGCTAAAAAAATTTAATAAAAAAATATTGAATCTCATTTAAAAATAAATGAAATTTAATATTTTTTATGAATATATTAAATTGAGAGTGGGAGTCGCACTGCGTGTCGCACGTAGGAGCAGATTATATATAATCTGTTAATGACACCTACGCTCCTCCCCGTAGCCCTGCGGGGCTCTTTAGACTTTAATTTCGGGGGGCGTAGGAGCCAGGATTTTTAATCGGTTAAGAAACTACCGAGTTCCGTCCCACATGGCCATATTTCAGAACTTTTTCCAAAAACCATTCAATAATCCCATTTCCATCTAACATACCCAATCCCATCATAATCGGTTAAAAAACTACCGAGTTCCGTCCCACATGGCCATATTCCAGAACTTCTTCTAAAAATCATTCAATAATCCCATTTCCATCCAACATACCCAATCCTATCATAATCGGCTGAGAAACTACCGAGTTCCGTCCCACATGGCCATATTCTAGAAATTCTTCCAAAATTCATTCAATAATCCCATTTCCATCCAACATACCAAATCCCATCATAATCGGTTAAGAAACTACCGAGTTCCGTCCCACATGGCCATATTCCAGAATTTTTTCCAAAAATCATTCAATAATCCCATTTCCATCCAACATACCCAATCCCATCATAATTGGTTAAGAAACTACCGAGTTCCGTCCCACATGGCAATATTCCAGAACTTCTTCCAAAAATCATTAAAGAATCCCACTAATTTTTTGATACCACGCATAAAACCTTTCTACGATAAATTGTCCACGAAAAATTGTTCTACGATAAATTGTCCCACGATAAATTGTGTCCACTGTAAATTGTGTCTACGATATTCTACGATTAAATGTTCACGTTAAATTGAAACACGATAAATTGTTTACGATAAAGAGACCGCCACCCATTTTTTATGAAGCGACGATGAACCGCTAAATATATTGAGTGCTAAGAAACGAAAGAAAAAAAAATCAGTATTCATGGGAAAAAAACAATCCAAAATACAGCACATTCGAAGCTTCAATTGAATCGCCATATAATACACGCACATTTCAACATGTCGAGCGAATAAAAAATTTAACGCCCACAGATTCGAAAAATTTGTTTCCAGCATATTGTTGAGAATAACCACAAGTTTTCGCTATCGCCTTTAGAAGTGTTACGACTGTGTTGTCTGTAACAAGACATAATATTCGTTTACGCGTGACATCCCCATATTTTGTTAGATTTTATGTTTTTTACTCTTGGTTTCTTGCCTCTGTGTTGTTGGTGTCTGAACGCGTTTCGTGTGGAGGGATTCTCGTATGTTTTTGTTCGTTTGGTTGGTAGTAAAACAAAATGGGAGAGAGAGAGAACAATGCGAATCGAGTGTGTGCGTAAAGCAAAACATTCCATAAGAATGTTTTTCTTATATGCCTCTCGTTTATATCAATGCGAATTGATATAAATGAGAAACAGAGAAGAAAGACAATTCTTCTGGAATGTTTTGCGCGTCGTTTGTGCGACGCTCGAATTTTTTTTTGGTATATCATTCGAGTTTTGATTAGGGAGAATATTGGTTGTTATACCGGCAAGTTTTGTGGAGGTAAAAAAAAAAAAAAAAAAAAAATTTTAAGTTTAAAACGAAGTACGACCAAGTCTAGTTTTTGTGAAGACGGTCGATTTTTATATTATTGTTTTTTTGTTTTTGCGAGCAATGCAAAAAAAATTGGGAAAGATATTAGTGAATTAAATTTATTTTAATAATAAAAAGTTTAATTTTAATTATGTAAAACAAATAATTCTTGTAATACAAATAGAAATACAAGTGATACGTAATCCATTAATTGATTTTGGGTTTGTGAACCAAGTGTTGTGCGTTGATTTTTTTTTATTCAGCTTTGAGTATCCAAATTTGGATATCGTTCATGATTTCATCTTATTTGTGAATATCGAGGCTTGTGAGGACCTAAACATCACAAATAAACGGAAAAATTGGAAAGTCTCGAAATCCACAACGGTTTCTTCATTATATTTTTTTCCACGGGCGCCACGTACTATTTATATTCGGGTGGCGTGACGAATTCTAGTGGTAAAGGTTGTACTGCCACGGTACACAAAAATTATTAACGGGTAGCCAACCGGCTATTCATTTTGTTTTGGTATCGGGGAGAGGCCCCGCAACGTACGGGTGGCCAGCCGGCCATTTGTGTGTTTTTGGGTTACATTTGTGTGTTTTTGGGTTATCGGTGGTCTGCCGCAACGAACGGGTAGCCGACCAACCGGTTGCCCGACTTTGGTTTTTTTTGATATCGGAGAAAGGCACCGCACCGAACGGGTGGCCAACCGGCACCTCGTGTTTATTTATTGGTATCGGGGAAAGGCCCCGCAACAACAACGGCACCAAGGCCGCAACGGTCCGGGTGGGAAGGTCACCTGTGGCATGACGGCCGCTCAAGGCCGCAACAAGTTATTTATATAAATTAAGGTACCATTTTTTTTTTTTTTTTTTGATAATTTTTATTTTTATTAATTTTTTTGATTTTATGTTTTTTATATATTTTAAATTTTTTTATATTAAAATTTTTCTAAAATTTTTGTGATCGAGCGCCGCACAGCGGGTGCACGCTCGGTGCGCAGTGTTCTCTCTCTCTCTCTCATTCTCTCCTTATCGTGGTGCGGGTGGAGGGGGAAGTTGTTTTTTCGGTGGGTTTTTTTTTTTAAATAAAATGAATAATTAATTTTTTCGGTGTGGTGTGATGGGAGCGGAGACTCCCTCTGTGTCGGTTTAGTGTTTGCGGTCCCTTGGTGCCCGCATCCAATTCCGTAACCAGGGCGTGGCCCCGTTTGAATCGGATGAATGCGCGCACCAAGGCACCTCTACCGTTATTATTATTATTTTAATTTATTTTGATGATTCGGTTCGTTCCTCAGGTTCCGGCCGACAAATTTCGGCGGAACATCGGTGTTATTATTATCATTTGCGTTTTCCCATTTTTTTATAATTATCTGTTAATCACGGTGTAGGCCAGGAGCCCTGCACGCCTCAAACCCCACGACCTTCGCACTTCTCCGCTGAGAACGTAGCCGGCAAAACATCACCGTGGAGGCCTCTGCAGGTGCTTAAGTGAAATCTGCAGGTTGGCAGTAGCCAGCCTGTAACAGTGGCGCCCAAGCAATCGCGAATTTTTGATTTTATTATTTTTTTATGATTTGTAGCTTCACTCCCTTTGGCGTGCGTGTCCAGCGCCGAAACCAGTGTTCTGCTCTGTTTGACTTCGCCTGGACGCGCACACCAAAGCCAGTCTCCCGGTGGACATTCCCCATCTGCGATCGCAACCAGCACGGGCTGTTTGATTGCGCGTAGATGGGGGTGTCATACCCCTATTCTTCAGACATCCGATTTCCGAGCTCTTTCCCATTTCCACTATGTGGTGTTCGATTGTGGTGGAGCTCGGATGTCATTTGTCTGGAGTTTAGCATAGCTTCATTTCTTCCCTTCCCCGAAATTTCTCGACCGAAATTTGAGGAACGAAACATAACCTTATTATTATTATTATTATTATTTTTATTTTTTTTATTATTTAGCCGACACGGAGTGGGACTTCCGCTCTCATCATACCAGCCGTTTTGTTGATTGTATACAAATTTATTTTTGATATATTTATTTTATTGATTTTTTTTGATTGATATTTTTGATATCTTCGATTTTATTCGATTCCATTTGATTTGATTTTGATACTTATGATGTTTTGATTTTATCTGAATTGATTTTTTTTGGTATTTCGATATTTTTATTGATTTTTGATTTTTGCCGATCTTTGGGTTGTATTGAACCCACGGCTTAATTAGTACTTCATTTTTTTTCCTATCGTTTTTTTTTTGAATTTATTTTATTCTGCCTGCATACCACTGGGTGTGTTGGTAGTTTTGGACTTTTTATATTTTCTATTTTTTTTTTTGTTGATGTAATTGAATTTTAACGAGCCCCTCCAAATTAGGTTCTCATCGAAAAGCGCCACTTTGGGGGGTATCTCGTCCAATCCGTGGTTAAACAATCGTGGGAGTACGGGACCCACAAACTACTACAAGGTATCCATTCCTTTCTTCGTTTATTATTATCTTAGTTGTATTTTCTGTTGCCACTTTGCCTTCTTATTTGGGTGTGTTGGTAGCTTCATTATCTACGTTATTATTATTATTAAATCTTATTTATTATTATTTTGGTATGAACCGAAATCCGTGGGATACGCCAGAAAGACCTCAAAGACGTACAGTGTGGGATAACTCGGACGTAGAACCTCGTATCCAACGTATTTTGCCGTGGGATCGAGTGGAAAATAACCGAGCTCAAATTCGAACTAGCTCTTATCCAACGCATGGGGTAACTTTCTGGCTACTCATCGTGATTTAAGTCATACTTTAAATTATTATTGTATTTAAAATTTCAACGAGCCCCTCCAAATTAGGTTCTCATCGAAAAGCGCCACTTTGGAGGGTATCTCGTCGTAGCCGGGTTAAGCAATCGTGAGAATCCGGGCCCCACAAAACACTATAAGGTAACCATTCCTCTTATCATTAATTAAATTTATTTTACGTTTTATTATCTAGTTATAGTGGGTGTGGAAATATAGTTATAAATTCACTTTACTCTGAAACCTTCAGTTTCGAGTAAAGTCATTTTGAAATAAAATAATTTTGTATCCTTAATAAATTAATAAAGATCACGTCAATTCTTTTCTTGCCGAGTTAAACCGAGCGAACTTATTCCCTTATCCCTACTCAAATCAAAATGGACGTCACCCTTTTGGAACCAGAGGAGTTGGAAGTAGAGTGTCTCCTTCGTGATATTCGTTTCGACACGCCAGATGCCCAGCATCAACTCGAGGAAGCGATCCGAAGTGAGCAGGCCGAGGCAAAGCCAATACCATCCAGAATGCATACGAGTGCGGCAAAGAGGCCAGATATTGAAATTAACGCGTGTCAACGCAAACTGAAAATTTTAAAGGAGTCGATCACGCAATTGGACAAACAAACCGAGGATCCAGTTGTAACGGCGCGGCGATACCACTCTCGTTTGCTGCATTTGTCCGGTCGATTAAGTCGAGCTCTAACCTCTCCAAAATACCAGGATTTCGCACGGCAGGTTCTTAAAGCATGTGAGGATTTACAGACGAGTCTCCAAATCTATCTACAAGATCACGATAAGCTGAATGAGTCCATCGAAAGCGCTAAGGGCATTCACCTTGAAATGGATATGCTTCGTTCAGATAATCCCCAGGGCAGTGGAAGTGATGGGATTCAAGTGCAAAACCTTGGTGATGAGGCAGACGAATCCGAAAACCCATACCACACGGAGCGCAGATACACGTTAGAGGAATTGCTGGATCAGGTGCAGGCGAGAAGTCTCGCGGCTTCACAATCAAATGCGCAGACAGTCCTGTTGGAATCCATGATTCAAAAATTCGAAACCGTATCGCAGCAATTAGTGAATTTGAACCAGCGACAAACCGCCTTCCAAACGCAGCTGGACGGAAATAACCAGTCAAACCAAGCTACGCCAACTCCGATTGCACAAGAACGGATTCCTTCCGCTTCCACCAGTTCACCATCCCCACCGAAATTTATCGATCGACGTTTATTGTCGGGAAGTGGGCTAAGTTACACCGGATCTCCCTCGGGCATCAACATAGACATGTTTTTATTTCAAGTTGACACCATCGCGTCGTCTAGGGGATTGTCCGACCAGATCTTGCTATTGGAGCTACACACCATCTTGAAAGACATAGCGTTGCAGTGGTACTGGACATTTCGTAAACACAACCCGCACGCGACCTGGTCAGAACTACGAAGCGGAATTATCGAGCGCTTTCAAGATCGTCGCACAAATTACGAAATTCGAAGAATGGTTGAAGCCCGGAAACAACAGCCCAACGAAAGTTTTTTGGATTTTTACAATCACGTTTGGACGCTGACTCTACAATGTCGCACACCGTACTCCGATGAAGAGCTCCTTCAAATTCTCATGAACAATATGAAGCCGACGCTACAATACCACCTAACCGATCGTCAATTTAGCAGCATCAACGAGCTGATCAAAAGCTGTTCGGCTTGGGAGGAGTCTTTCCGGCGGCTCAAAGCTCCGGCGGATCCTGCAATCCATCCACGACGCGTGATCAATGAGTTATCAGGCGGTCCGTATGATGATATTGGAGCATATGACTCTTATGAGAATTATCCCTTAACTGATGTTCTACCCGATAACTCAGTATCCGCAATTCAAACGGGGAGCAGGTATCCGTCGTCAGCGGCGAGACGTCCGGGCGGACAAGTCCCAGCCGACAGTTCTGGGGTAGTTTACAAACAGCATTCGAGTTATGGTAAAAATATCGTGTGCTTCAATTGTTCAGATATGGGACACACATTTATGGATTGTCAATTGGCTCCAGTCGGATTATTCTGTTATCGCTGTGGGCTGCGAGGGACAATATCTGCGCGTTGTCGACGTTGTGCTGAAGAACGAAACACGCAATCACGAATGTCGGAAAACCAGAACAGTGGTTCTTGGAGGACTGGGCCACGAGAATCACCACAACTATAATCGCAACCCAGACTGATGTTACCACGGACAAATCCACTCAAACCAATCCAGGAGGACGCAGCGAGCAATACGGACGCGGAACTCCGCTCTCAATCGAACCCGACCAGAAGGTAAACTCGTCTGCCAATCATGATTCCCTTCCCGATCCTTCTTCCCCACCAAGTTCCCCTTCCCTTCCTGTCGCTCTAAAGTTTTTCTATAATTCTCCGTCGTTAGCCAAGTTAGATCGTTTAAAACGTTCCAAGAAATATTGGAACCACCGCGCTACAATGAGAAACGACGTGATTTCCTCCGTTTTGTTCTCCGAGGGTAGTGACACTCGGCCTTACGCCCAGGTCTTTATCAATAATATCCCTTTTAAGGGTCTTCTCGACAGCGGGGCGAGTGTCAGTGTTCTCGGGAATGGATCGGAGAAAATCTTGTCAAATCCCTTCGTAGAGTTTCATAATTTTCCATCCACGATAACTACCGCGAGTGGTCAAGTCCAACGAGTATTTGGTTACATACGAGCTAACGTCGAGTTTAATGGAATTACTCAAACCATGAATTTTTATGTTGTTCCTTCGTTAGAACAACCGCTTTATTTGGGTATCGATTTTTGGAATCGTTTTGGAATTTCCCCAAAAATCTCCGCGTTTAGTAATTCGGACGAATTAGGTGAAACTACCAACACACCCAAATTTCATATTTTAACATCTGATGATCGTCGTAAATTGGATCTAATCCGCGAATGTTTCCCGAGCAGCGATATTTTAGGTTTGGGCCGCACATCCCTCATCACTCATATGATCGATGTCGGTTCCGCAAAACCAGTCAAACAACGTTTTTATTCCGTATCCCCAGCTATCCAGAAACTCATGTATGCCGAGTTGGATAGGATGTTGTCTTTGGGGGTCATCGAGGAGTCACAAAGTTCCTGGTGTTCACCGGTCACGTTGGTGCGTAAGGCCAATGGCAAAGTTCGTTTGTGCTTGGATGCTAGAGAACTGAACAAGGCCACCGTCAAGGATGCGTATCCGCTGCCAATAATCAACGGATTGTTGGGTCGTTTGGGACACACCCGATTCATTTCGGCGATTGATTTGAAGGATGCCTTTTGGCAGATCCCACTCGACCCAGCATCCCGCGATAAAACGGCGTTTACGGTTCCTGGACGGCCCTTGTATCAGTTCAAGGTGATGCCGTTTGGCTTATGCAACGCCCCACAGACGCTTTGTCGCTTAATGCACCGCGTGATCCCGTACCAGCTACACGATAAGGTCTTTGTGTACCTCGATGACCTTCTGGTCACATCCTCCACTCTGGCCGAACACTTCGAGTTGCTTCAACAGGTTGCTGGATATCTGTCGGATGCTGGTTTAACAATTAATTTGACCAAAAGTAAGTTTGTGTTGAAAGAAGTAGACTATTTAGGTTATATTGTGGGTGATGGTTGCCTCCGTACAAACCCAGATAAATGTAAAGCTATTCTGGAGTACCCTATTCCGAAAACGACGAAACAGATTAGAAGTTTTCTGGGAATGTGCGGATGGTACCGTCGCTTCATTCCGAATTTCGCCTCTTTAGCTTCTTCTCTCACCGATCTTACTGGTAAAAACACTAAAGTATGTTGGTCTGCAGCTGCTGATTCTTCCTTTAACGCTCTCAAAACCGCCTTGTCAACTGCCCCAGTTTTGACGCATCCTGATTATACAAAACCTTTTTTTATTCAGTGTGATGCCAGTGCCGTTGGGGTCGGTAGTGTCTTATTTCAGGTGGACACCGAGGGGGTGGAGCGGCCCATTGAGTTTTATTCACATAAGCTCAATGCGGCGCAGCGAAACTACTCGGTGACCGAGCTGGAATGCTACGCTGCCGTCCTCAGCGTGCGAAAATTCCGTCCTTACGTGGAAGGCTATCCGTTCGTCATTTATACCGACCATTCCAGTTTACGCTGGCTAATGAGTCAAAAAGACCTCTCCGGACGTTTGGCGAGATGGAGTCTTAAACTCCAAGCGCTGGATTTTCAGATTGGATACCGAAAAGGTTCAGTTAACGTTGTACCTGATGCGTTGTCTCGAGCTTTTCCGGATGAATCCGCTCCTTGTGAGGATGATTCCGAAAGTAAGAGCACGCCTGATCCTGGTGTTCAATTTGGAGATCCAGCCTTGTCGAGTAAAAACATCGACCTTTCCGTGAATGCGTTAATACCTTCTTCAGTCCCCATTCTGCACGTTGATCAAAATTCGGTTGCGTTCCAAGATCCAGATTACGTCGATCAGATCGCGAAAATTCGTTCATTAAAAGACTGTTCGCACAACTACAGAATCCAGGATGATAAACTATTAATATCCCCTTCGTTTGGTTTTAAATACACGGATACTGACCTCTCGAACTGGAAATTAGTTATTCCGAATAGCTTGACCCAATCACTAATCGAACAGGCTCACGTACCTCCCACTTCAGCACATTTAGGCGGCAGCAAAACTCTCGAGCGCCTTCAGCGTCAATTTTTCTGGCCTCAGATGGCGAAACAAGTCAAACAATACGTTGCTAGCTGCACTAAATGTAAAATGAACAAGGCTGTTAATTACTCAACACAACCAGCCATGGGAGCACAGGTTACGTCAACTCGCCCGTTCCAAAAATTGTATGTTGATTTTTTGGGTCCGTATCCACGTTCGAAACTCGGTAACACCTTCATCGTTATCATCTTGGATCATTACTCGAAATTTGTCGTTGTAAAACCTCTACGGGAAGCGTCTGCTCTTTTGCTGTGTCGATTCTTAGAAAACGAAATATTTCTGTTGTTCTCGGTTCCCGAAATAATCACGTCCGACAATGGGAAGCAGTTCACCTCGAATCTATTTAAAGACTTGTTGGCTAAGTACGGCGTAACGCACATTCGAACGCCTTTGTATTCGCCTCAAAGCAACGCCTCCGAGCGTGTCAATAGAACTTTAATTGCTAGCATTCGATCATATTTGAGCGATCACGATCATAATTTGTGGGACAAGAATTTGCAAGAAATTGCAGCCGCGTTACGAAATGCTGTACATGATACGATACATTATTCCCCTCATTGTGTCGTGTTCGGTCAACATATGTCGATGCATGGTTCGGATTACTCACTGCGACGATTACTCGATGAACATGATCCCAGCGAAGTCCAGGTATGGGCTAAGCCAGATCGAGTAAACCTCCTAAAAGATCGTATAACTCACTACTTACGCGTAGCACACGAAAAGGGGTCTCAACACTACAACCTGCGTAGTAATAAGCGTTCTTTTCGAGTTGGCCAACCCGTCTTTGCACGATCTTTTGTTTTGAGCGATGCGGTGAATAAATTTTCCGCCAAATTGGCTAGCAAATTCAAACCCGCGGTAATTTCCGGTAAAGTAGGACAAGTGGCGTACGCAGTCGAAGATCTGAGTGGCAAAAACCTAGGTACTTACCACCTTAAAGACATTCGCGCCTAATCATATCGCCCACCTCGTTTGTTTACATCGTTTGTTATCTCGATCCCATTGTTTGTTTTAGGCCCGGCTTATGAGACATCTCAGGGTGTGGGACGTTCCCACGTTTGTTACGACTGTGTTGTCTGTAACAAGACATAATATTCGTTTACGCGTGACATCCCCATATTTTGTTAGATTTTATGTTTTTTACTCTTGGTTTCTTGCCTCTGTGTTGTTGGTGTCTGAACGCGTTTCGTGTGGAGGGATTCTCGTATGTTTTTGTTCGTTTGGTTGGTAGTAAAACAAAATGGGAGAGAGAGAGAACAATGCGAATCGAGTGTGTGCGTAAAGCAAAACATTCCATAAGAATGTTTTTCTTATATGCCTCTCGTTTATATCAATGCGAATTGATATAAATGAGAAACAGAGAAGAAAGACAATTCTTCTGGAATGTTTTGCGCGTCGTTTGTGCGACGCTCGAATTTTTTTTTGGTATATCATTCGAGTTTTGATTAGGGAGAATATTGGTTGTTATACCGGCAAGTTTTGTGGAGGTAAAAAAAAAAAAAAAAAAAAAATTTTAAGTTTAAAACGAAGTACGACCAAGTCTAGTTTTTGTGAAGACGGTCGATTTTTATATTATTGTTTTTTTGTTTTTGCGAGCAATGCAAAAAAAATTGGGAAAGATATTAGTGAATTAAATTTATTTTAATAATAAAAAGTTTAATTTTAATTATGTAAAACAAATAATTCTTGTAATACAAATAGAAATACAAGTGATACGTAATCCATTAATTGATTTTGGGTTTGTGAACCAAGTGTTGTGCGTTGATTTTTTTTTATTCAGCTTTGAGTATCCAAATTTGGATATCGTTCATGATTTCATCTTATTTGTGAATATCGAGGCTTGTGAGGACCTAAACATCACAAATAAACGGAAAAATTGGAAAGTCTCGAAATCCACAACGGTTTCTTCATTATATTTTTTTCCACGGGCGCCACGTACTATTTATATTCGGGTGGCGTGACGAATTCTAGTGGTAAAGGTTGTACTGCCACGGTACACAAAAATTATTAACGGGTAGCCAACCGGCTATTCATTTTGTTTTGGTATCGGGGAGAGGCCCCGCAACGTACGGGTGGCCAGCCGGCCATTTGTGTGTTTTTGGGTTACATTTGTGTGTTTTTGGGTTATCGGTGGTCTGCCGCAACGAACGGGTAGCCGACCAACCGGTTGCCCGACTTTGGTTTTTTTTGATATCGGAGAAAGGCACCGCACCGAACGGGTGGCCAACCGGCACCTCGTGTTTATTTATTGGTATCGGGGAAAGGCCCCGCAACAACAACGGCACCAAGGCCGCAACGGTCCGGGTGGGAAGGTCACCTGTGGCATGACGGCCGCTCAAGGCCGCAACAAGTTATTTATATAAATTAAGGTACCATTTTTTTTTTTTTTTTTGATAATTTTTATTTTTATTAATTTTTTTGATTTTATGTTTTTTATATATTTTAAATTTTTTTATATTAAAATTTTTCTAAAATTTTTGTGATCGAGCGCCGCACAGCGGGTGCACGCTCGGTGCGCAGTGTTCTCTCTCTCTCTCTCATTCTCTCCTTATCGTGGTGCGGGTGGAGGGGGAAGTTGTTTTTTCGGTGGGTTTTTTTTTTTAAATAAAATGAATAATTAATTTTTTCGGTGTGGTGTGATGGGAGCGGAGACTCCCTCTGTGTCGGTTTAGTGTTTGCGGTCCCTTGGTGCCCGCATCCAATTCCGTAACCAGGGCGTGGCCCCGTTTGAATCGGATGAATGCGCGCACCAAGGCACCTCTACCGTTATTATTATTATTTTAATTTATTTTGATGATTCGGTTCGTTCCTCAGGTTCCGGCCGACAAATTTCGGCGGAACATCGGTGTTATTATTATCATTTGCGTTTTCCCATTTTTTTATAATTATCTGTTAATCACGGTGTAGGCCAGGAGCCCTGCACGCCTCAAACCCCACGACCTTCGCACTTCTCCGCTGAGAACGTAGCCGGCAAAACATCACCGTGGAGGCCTCTGCAGGTGCTTAAGTGAAATCTGCAGGTTGGCAGTAGCCAGCCTGTAACAGAAGCTAAAACGTTTATTGGGATTTTATTATTCACAGGATTTCATAAGCTACCACAAGAGAGAATGTATTGGTCTCTCGATGAGGACCTAAGAATTGATCTGGCCGTCGAGTATATGAGTAGAATTATATAGAGTCAACTCTCGTATAACGCGGTATTCTTAAAACGCGATTTCCATATAGCGATCTCCTTATAAGGCGTTTTTGGCGAGCGAATAAAAAAGCCTGAATGACTCAAGAATTATTTAAAGATTTGTTTTATAATTCATTGAAGTGGAAATCTTTATCATTGAAAAAAATCTTAGTTTCAAAGTTTTGTTGATCGTTCATAACGCCAGTAGTCATAGTAAGGAGCATCTAACTGCACTTCATTAATACAGCCGCCGGACCAAGGAATCATCCGAAATTTCAAAATGTATTACACACGGAAATTTCTTGAAGCCATTTTGAGCAGATTAAAAGATCAAGAAGGTAAAACTATTCTTGAAATTGGGAAAGAATTTTATATGTTAGATTGCACCCGAATGTCATTTGAACAATTAAACTGTGAACACCTAATGCATGTTTGGAGGCCTTTGTTACCTCAAATGGTTCAAAAGAAAAATGATATTTCAGATCCATTAACAGAAACAATAAAGATCGTTTCTACTATGTAGAAGATATAGAATACCTACTTCAGGAACAGAGTTTAAATGAGCAAGAATTGGCAGAATTGATTGATGAGTGTACCTTCAATGCATTTGTGGAGGAAAACACTAATAATCGAAATAACAAATTCGTTTAAAACTTCAGTTATTATTTAAAAAAAGACTAGATTTTGCTAGAGGATTAGAATGCTAATTAGTGACCATTCAACCCTTGTCAACACTGGTTGATGACCGTTCAACCATACGCAGTGAAAAATTTAAAAGAGAATTTCAAAATTACTTGACTCCATATAAAGAGGTTTTGGATGAACCACAAAATAAAACTACATTCGAAAACCAAGAAAAAAATTTGTAAATTCAGGAGAATTTTCGGCCAATTAGAAAAAAAATTTAGACGGCCAATATTTGAGAGTGATGTCAAATAATACATAATGCAATATAGTATCTTTTTAATTTTTTGTTGGAAATATTTTTTTCTGGTTTTGTTATTAATTTTATGAATTATGCAATAAATTTAGATTAAAATATCTAAAAAAATTTTATAATCTTTGTCATTTTATAAAATTCATTCATGAACCCTATTAATCTAAACCTGATAATATATTTTGAGAATGCTTTTTTTTATATAGGGTTATTTGTGTACAATTTATTTATTTCTAAGATTCCGTACAACGCGGTACGAATTCATTCAATTTATATTATTTCTCAGTTTCTTATAACGCGTTTTCCATATAACGCAACAGTGGTTTCCATATAACGCGATGTAAGTTAATATAATTTGTCTTATTTCTTTGTTCTCAAAACGCGATTTCCATAAAATGCATTTAATTAAGTTCGAGTTTCTTATAACACGATTTCCATCTAGCGCGGTACGAATTAATCGCGTTATAGGAGAGTTAACTGTGTTTAGAAATAAAAAGATATTTGTACATCTAGCTTATAACGAACTGTTGAATAAGGATGATAAAATGTTTAAAATTCGTCCTTTGATGAATATTTTAAATAGTAAATTTATGCAGTGGGGAATTTTTGAGACTGGGCTACCATCCTGACTAACCATGCAGCCAAACAGTTTATTAGAGGAAAGCCTGTAAGATATAGCTACAAAGACTGGATGCTTTGCAGCTCATCTGGATATTGTTTTGCGTTTGACACATATTGTGGAAAAAACAATAATAAGTACAATATAACTGAAACTGTTGGAGCAGATGTGATTCTATCTTTGTTAGAAAAGCTAGAATTTCCCGATTTGATATACTTTGACAATAATTTTACCATCTTAGAACTAATGAAGCTTCTTAGAGAGAAGAAAATCCTAGCAACCGGTACTATTAGAGAGAAACGTCTAAAAAATTCCCAAATGAGGACCACAAAATAATGAAGAAAGCTTCAAGAGGTTATTTCGATTTTCGCTTTGATGAAAATAACGAAATAATGATTGTGAAATGGGTAGACAGTAGTATTTTTGCAATGGCGTCAAATTACGACACAACTCAGAAGACGGTCAAAAATTGAGAAACCTGTTATCGATGTAATCACGCGTCTTATAAAAATGAAATCGAGGAATGGGTGGTGTTGATTAAATGATCAGAGTGTTAATACCTATCGCATTGGTATATCAGAGGGGAAAATGGTGGTGGGTTTTATTTACGCATATGGTAAATCTCTGTAGGACCAACGCTTGAAAATCTCTCGAGTGGCGTCGGATACAATAATGACCCAGTGGAGTTCACGCGATACGATACACGGTTTTGCCAAATCTCTGGACGAAGTTAGACTTCAAAAAAACCACTAATACCTGGCTCTGTTGTTCAAGATAATGGTATTCATTATTTTGACACAATAAAACATATTTAATCAAATGTGCGTTGATTTTTTCTGAGTACATATTTTGGTCAAAAACTGAGACTAGGGAGTTGAGAGTTTTGCTGCTGTTTCACTGCAGATGTACAAAATTAATATTGTTGTTGATTGATGTGTAAATAAGAATTAAATTTTATATTTACATCTAGTGTGCTGATGAAACAGCAGAAAAACTCTCAACTCTCGCGTCGCGGTTTTCGAATAGAATTCGTATACTGATAGCTAAAACAGATTACATATAAAACATTTAACTGGCTCACAACTAATCGGTTGTGAGTCCTTTTTCTGTGCAACCGGCCATAAGTAACGAAATGACGTAATTCATTTGTTTCACGGGCTGTATGGCGCACGTCGTATCGTTTTGTTTAAACCGCATGTTGTCCACATCAAAATCATTCAGTTTAGACAGAAATAAATCGGTTATCATGTCAGAATATCAAGCACCAGTAACAGTAACCGGTGAAGCCACTTTTTCAAAAAAGTATTATCCAATGATGCCTCCAGCCCAAAATCTGCACCAAACAGTGACACGCTATGGATGCATTTATTTTTCGACAGTCACATGTGGGTCCTCTGAACCCTAAATGCAGCATTTTTGACGATTAACAGAGACATTAAGGTGAAAATCAGCCTCATCATCTTAAGATGATTTTGCTCGAAAAACCAGCATTGAAAGTTTCATTATTCATCGTTCTTTCGTGTAAGTGCTGCATGTTTACTAACCCTAAACTGTTTTGTTTTTTGGTTGCAAACACAAAATTAATTCAAAACTTGTGTAAATTTTAGACACCCTTTATTGACGGCTTTTTTCTTTTGGTATACAAAAAAATTTAAGAAATAGACACTAAAGAATTTTTCTTACATACCCGAATTACAAGGTCGGTTTATATACACTTGGGTGCAAAAAATTCGCACAGTTGTATTTTTTATTTTTTTTTTAATTTTCTCGCGAATTGAAATGTATTATTAAATCAAAGTATGTCAAGTAAAAGATCATTTCATCACCTATCCAATGATACCACGTGTGTGTATTGTCTGTTCAATAATAACAACAAAAGAACACAACAACCCGAAAATGCTCTTCTATCGGTTACATCTTCACCCGGAACGGTCTTCTATCGGTTACGTCTTCACCCGGCACAAGAAAATGAATACCACACCAGAGGTATCCGCTGAAGTGATTGCACTAATTTATGCGGGCAGAACCAAAGTGAAGTGGCTCGACAACAAAATTTGCGCCGATTCTCCTTTCGTCGAGCGTGGCAGAGATATCAAGGAATTGGCGGGTACAGACGACGATAAGGATTTGGCCGGCTCCGTATTACAACACAGCACGATGACCGACTTCGATACGAAATCGTCGTTTGGATGCGGTTCAACTGAGGCAGTGGCTCCAAGAAGTGAAGTCAAATACCTGAAGATTTGGTGAAAACTTTAGTGAAATCCATGAAACATCGCATTGGAGCTGTCATTCGGGCTAGGGGAGGGAATACTCAAAATTAATCATTAATCAATTTTTTTTTGGTCACTTC
Source organism: Nephrotoma flavescens (assembly GCA_932526605.1). NCBI lineage: Eukaryota > Metazoa > Arthropoda > Insecta > Diptera > Tipulidae > Nephrotoma > Nephrotoma flavescens. The sequence goes on from OW052220.1 coordinate 237,456,490, forward strand.
CAAGTTTTATTTGATTTTTTCCACTAATTTTCATACTGACAAATTCACAAAAAACGTGTACTTCAGAATATGTTGACCCCAAAAATCCATGTTTGACACGGTATAAGTATAAAAAAACGTACCAGTGGATAGGTCTTGAAATAGACTTTGAATCTGCATTGAAGATAATTAAACACACATTGGATTTTTTGTTGAAAATTGATCAATGTGCGAATTTTCTGCACTCAAGTGTACAACACTCCACGTCGGTAACACTCCATATAACTGTTTAAAGTCATTTTAATGTGACATGTTTTCAGTTTTATAACAAAAGCGTTAGAAAACCCCCCTCTGTAACTACGGTAATGCCTTCCAATTTATTATTAATATGAAACATCCGTTCACTGAACTTTGAAGTCAAAGTATTCAATACTTTACTAACCGGTAACCATTATCATATATTCTCCAATCCTCGTTTTTGATTTGCAATTGTTTAAATTCAAATTTCACAACATTACTTTAGGGAAAACCTTCCACCGATTTTACTCACCATGTACACGTTATTTAATAATTTAATTTTTTTTTTGTGTTGTGCTGCTCCTGCTCTCCACTTTGATTCTATAAATACACATACATAATACACTAGTAAATTATTTAGTAACTGATGATGGGATGTTGTTGAGTTACCAGCAAATAATAAAAAAAACGAAGGAAAAACGGTGAAAATAAGTTACTTAAAAATTTATGACTCCCAATGGACAGTTGTTTTGTTATTGTTGAATTTCTTCATTTGTAATTTCTATATATTCTATTTAATTTTTTTGTTGTAATTTTTTTTTATTTTATTTTATGAAACGGCTAATTTTATTTCTTCCGGTTATACGAAAAACATTTTTTTGCTTGTTTGGATTTTCCGGTTGTTGGATCAACATAAACAGAAAATACGAACCAATTTGGAAATCAAGTGCGATACCAATTATTTATTTTAAACTTGATTTATTCAGGGCGGGTGCAATAACACTGTGTGCTGTATGTTACATGATTGTGTGTGTCGTTTGATTTGTTAGCTGGAAAATTTTTATTAAAATAAATTTATAATAAATATGTTCTTCATATAATATGTATTTTACAATATTAGATGGAAAGCTTATGCCAGTGGAAAATTATATTTCTTTCAAAGTGAATCATAAGGGACTACAGTAAATAAATAAATAAAATTGGTATCAATCGCCAGTGGTCAGATGTGGGAAAACATGTATAAATTTGAAATTAAAACTTGGGTTATTTTATATAAACATCCCTCGAAGTGATTTGTTTTATTGGACCATGAATAATAAGCATTTCGAACGAATCGGTAATTTGAAATCGTATAGAAACTTGTAACATGAAATTTGATAAAATGGCACCTAATGCAATGACTTTGAAGTTTGTTCTAATGTGTATTGTATTATTAAACATCCTGCTATGTAAACCTGAATAGGTAAACCAAATAAAAGATATAATCAAATTTTTTAAGCATTTCCACCTAATCAAAACTCAAAAATAGAACGATAAAACGATGAAAATGCGTACAATTTGGCAGTTGATTGATTTACTGTGGAACACCTAGCCTGTGATTCCTGTTCTATTATTGGTTTTATTTTAACTATTGAGTTTTACATGTCCGTGTTTATAAAGTAGCACGAATACTGAACGAATTTTATGTTTCTCTCTTTCTTGATCCGCTCAGTATACAATTTAAAACAAAGTGTTTTTTTCAATCAGTTGTGAGTACTATGATTTTCATAATTCATCATTTTAAAATAATGCAAAATCGTTCTAAAATCAATAAGATTTCGTTTTGACTACTTTCTGAACAAAGAAACTGGTGTTGAGCTAGCTCCTCCAGCCATATTTTCATATTGTAAAATTTGAAAATCAACCCCTTCATCAGCCCCTCACAGCAAAAAATTGGAGGAATGAATATGTCGTGGCCGGAATGTTTCTGCATAAATTTCAGAAAACCAACAGGCTTACCTCGTTCGTGTTGGGTGAAAATTTAATATTTAAATTTATTTAAATTTTTTAATTCTTTGCCGTTTTTTGCAAATGCTAAACTTTTCAACATCACTGCACAAATTGAAGGGGCTCCGATTGAAGATGCCACTTCCGGTACACAAATTTCCACCAAATTTCGCAAGTACCTCAGGAAATAAAGTTTTTTTAAACTAAATTCGTCATTTCCGGTAAAACTTAAAATGGTCTGAACTAATTTTGTTTAAAATTTGATATGCAACCTTTTTGTATTAAATCGTTATTCGTAAATGCTATTCAAAATATTTGCAACAAACAAAACAGCTCGTAATTCCATCCCGAAAATTTTATTGTTAAATTTAAGAAAAAAACAGCCCGAGGAAATTATAGAATTATATAACTGTTTGAAGTAAAAAAGCTCCACGATCTATTAAAAAATTCAATTAAAAGGTTCGCCACGAAATTTGGTAATAAACATATTTTAAAGTGAAGAATGTATAGAAAGTGGTTTTCGGGATGATCAACATTTACCATCAATCCTCGTGATTTTCGCACCGACGCCTGTAAATAAGTTCTTTACATATTGGCACACCTAACTACATATGTCAAGGCAAGGGCCCATCTCATAATGAGAATATTTTCAACTGAAGAATGGATGGAAAGTGATTTTGGGGATGATCAATATTTACCATCAATCCTCGTGATTTTCGTGATAAGTTCTGTGCACATTGCCACACTTAACTACATATGCCTATTCAGGGAGTCATCTCATAATGAACATATTTTAAACTGAAAAATGGATAAAAGGTGATTTTCGGGAAGTTTTATGCACATTGTCACATCAGACTCCATATACCAAGGGAGGGGGCCTTCACTGAATTTGCCTGAATGCACATTGGCACACCTATGCAACCATCTCTGAGTTTGCCACTAGAAAATTTGGTAATGAACATATTTTCAACTGAATAATGTTTAGAAAGTGGTTTTCGGGATGATCAATATTTACCATCAATCCTCGTGAATTTCAAACGGGCGCCTGAATATAAGTTCTATGCACATTGGCACATCTAACTCCATATGCCAAGGAAGGGGGTCATCTCTGAGTTGGTTACATTGAAATTTGGTGATAAACATATTTCTGACTGAACAATGGAAAGAAGGTGATTTCCGGGATGACCAGCATTCACCATCAATCCTCGTGATTTTCGAACGGATGCCTAAATATAAGTTCTACGCACATTGGCACACTTAACTACATATGTCAAGGGAGTGGGCCATCTCTGAGTTTGCCACTAGGAAATTTGGTGGTGAACATATTTTCAAATGAAGAATGTTTAGAAAGTGGTTTTCGGGTTAATCAATATTCACCATTAATCCTTGTGATTTTCGAACAGGCGCATGAATATAAGTTCTATGCACATTGGCACACCTAACTCCATATGACCAAGGAAGGGGGTCATCTCTGTGTTTCCCTTCAGAAATTTGGTAACCGACATATTTTCAACTGATGAATGGATATAAAGTGATTTTCCGTATGATCAATATTTACCATCAATCCTCCTGATTTGCGAATGGGAGCCTGAATATAAGTTCTATGCACATTGGCACACCCAACTCCATATGCCAAGGGAGGATGTCATCTCTGAGTTGGCCACAATGAAATTTGGTAATGAGCATACTTTCAGCTGAAGAATGGTTTGAAAATGAATTTCCGGATGATCAATATTTACCATCAATCCTCGTGATTTGCATACGGGTGCCTGAATATAAGTTATACGCACATTGGCACACCTTACTACACATATGACCAAGACAGGGGTCATCTCTGTGTTTGCCACTAGAAAATTGGTTAATGAACAGATTTTCAACTGAACAATGGAAAGAAGGTGATTTTCGGGATGACCAGTATTCACCATTAATACTCGTGATTTTCAGATAAGCGCCTGATTATAAGTTATATGCACATTGGCACACCTAACTCCATATGCCAAGGCAGGGGGGTCATATCTGAGTTCGCCACAATTTGGTAATGAACATATTTTTAAATGAAGAATGTATTGAAAGTGGTTTTCGGGATGATCAACAAAGTAAATTTAATTTATTAATAGATTGTTACGCTTTTTTACTGCAAATAGTGACATAATTTTATATATTTCTCTGGCTGCTTATTTTTCTTCTATAATTTAGCAATACAATTTTCGGGATGGAATTATTTTTAAGTGATTTAGCAAAGACACACACTTTATGAAAAAAAAAAAATTCCGAATGGAAATTTCGGGCCAGCTTTTATACATCTGTATAGGGAACGATTATTTCCTGAAAAATAGGTTTTTGTCAAAACAATTTCATTTGCGCAAACATTTTGAAATAATGGTCTGGGCTGGTATATGAATTTTGAGTTGCCACCTCTTAGCACAAAAACAACCCCCAACTCCTCAAAATTTGATTTTTGATAGTAACGATTTATGAGCCCATTCAAGGAAGGGAGCCCATGTCTGAAGGCGGAAATGTGTTCTAAATCATTGTTGCGGGAAAATATTTGTGGTGCGCTTAATCAGAATGTGGTTCGTTACCCTGTATTATTAAAGACCCTCGCAGGTTCAGGATTCCTAGTCAGTTCGGACACCGAACCATACCTTATGTAGAAGATTTCTTCGAATAATTAGGTGACAATCTATTGCGGTAGTAATTGCATATGCTCAAGAAACTCAGTTGCTGCGTTGTTCGGAAAAATCTGTGAACATCTAGACATGGGCATACTTAGCATGAAGTTTGTTATAGGTAACCGGCTTAATAGCTACCCTGCGTTGTAAACATCGTATCCTCCTATCTTGGTGATATTCAAGGATTAAATAAAAAAAAATCTTGCATGTGATCCGTCTTCTGATATTGGTTTTATATTTAGCTATTGAGGTTAAAATTTACTAGGCCCAAAAAATGTGATAAAGTACCGTTAAAATGATTAAATTGTGAAGAGTTCGGCAGTTATCGATTTACTGTGCCAACTCTAGCCTGTGACTCCTGATCTGATATTGATTTTATTTCTGCTGTTGATTTTATCATTTATTGGACCAGTTTTATGTTCCTATCTAGGTTCGGTGATATCAAGATGTCACAATATGCAATGAAACTCCAATTGAATGATTAAAATGTGCACAATTTGGAAGAACAAGAATTTACAATGAAAAACCAAGAATGGGATATCTCCTCTCATAATAAAAAAAATCATTATTTTATAAAGGCGAATGAAGTTTATACAAAAATAGTCTTAAATACACTTGGTTGCAAAAAATCGCACATTGCTCAATTTTTCACAAAAGTTCAAAAATATCAAAAACTCTAATATTTGTTTAATTTTGTGCAGATTCAAAGTCTATTTCAATACCTATCCAATGTTACCTTTTTTGTATTTATACGTGCCATCAAACTGTTTTTTGGGGTAAACATCTGACGTACACGTTTTTATGAATTTGTCAGCATGAAAATTAGAGGTAAAAATCGAGTTAAAACAAACAAACAAAAAAAAAACAGTTTTATGAATAAGAAGTATTCTCTCCGCTGCCCGAATGACAGCTTCCATTCGATGCTGCATTGATTTCACCAAAGTTTTCACAAAAATCTTGAGGTATCGCCTCCCATTCCTCTATGATCGCCTGTTGCAGCTCCTGGAGACTCGTTGAAGCAACATCTCTGGCTCAAACCCTTCTAATGTACGACGTACTCCTCGAGCACTTCCTCAATGTACCGTTGAATTCATTCATTCCTTTTGGTCGACAGCCAGTATTGGCTCGTGTGATGAATACAAAATCTGTCTTCGCCTCTAATGATATGCCTCCGCAGATCATGCACGATCCACCGCCATACGAGACACGCTCTTCAATGCAACATTGTGCATATCGCTCTCCTTGTCTTCTGTCAACTCATTAGCGTCCATCGGTGCCATATAAGCACATGTTTCACTCGTCAGAGATGAAAACTGTTCTCCATTCTTCTTCTGTCCAATTCAAATACTCTCGAGCGAACTCACGGCGGGCTCGTCGGTGGGCTGTGGTCAATTTCGCCCCGTTTTCTGGTCTGTGTGCAGCCAGATTAACTTCTTCAAGTCATCTTCTAATTGTCCACCGATTGATTTCGACTTCACGAACTTTTTGGAGCCGCCGTCTCAGTTGAACCGCATCCATATGGTAACTCGCAACTTCTTGTCGCCGTCTGAAGCCATCAGTTCTTCTCGCATGAACGAAATTTACTCTTCTTTAGTTCAGGGTTGGAATTTAATTTGTTTTCAAGGTACGAAAACCGTTTAGTAGCGATTTGTTTTGAGTCCCCTAATGTCACGTTTTTTATGGAAAGGCAGAACACTGCACAAATGCTTCTCACATTTATCTTCGTCGGCTGAGAAGAATTTCTTGGGTGGAAGATTTTCGACTTCCCAAAACCTTGTCAGTAATGGAGAAATGAATTCTTTCTCTTGTTGAATAGCATGTCAATTGGACGTGCCTCGTTAAAATTGGGGTCGGTAAACTTTACCTGAGATGGTATAGACCAGCGACTAATGTTGATGTTGGTTTGTGGCAAATTGTTTGAAATTTTTTTGATTCCAGTGGCGACAATTAATTTAATGCTATGATTCTTTTGCATAATAAAGTTTTGCTCGATTGGATGATCAACCACCGATGAAGCAACGGTTGGTTTTGTATCATCCGTTGGCTTTGCTTGGATGTTGTCTCCCTGATTCTTAAGGTTATGGTTTGTATTTTCTCAGGAAGAATACTTTTGGTCAAGATGTAACAATGTATGATGCCGGTTCTTGCATAATTTACACCCTAAAGATAAGCAGTTGGATAATGTATGATGTGGGTTAAGACAATTGATACAAGCTTTCATGTCCTTAATTTTATTGAATCGCTCTCCTGGGTTCAAACTTATTGAAAAGAAGGCCAATTGAAAAATGCATGCTGTATACCACAACATAAATTGCAATTTGGTTTTTGAATATTTATATTTGAATTAGGAATCGTGAATGTATGACTTCTGTAGTTATTAACTGATTTATTTTGTCTTTGCGTGTTACCTGAATTTAACTTGGTACTACACTGACCTGCGTTTGTTATATAATCCAAAACTCTACACTTTTTCTCAAGTAACTCCCGAAATATTTTCCAGGTAGGTTAACATTTAGAAGTGGTGTGTTTTTCCCAGTCCCTAATCGATTCTTTATCTAATTTCCGTATAACAAGTCGCATGACGACAATTTCCGAACTTTCATCGAAGTTGATGTCACATGCTTCCAATGCTGTAACATGAGAAATGGTTGTAAATCAATAAGTGCGTCAATATGTCTTTCGATAAACAATCTCGGATTATCAAATCGTTGGCTTAATTCTGACCAGGCACGTTGATAACCTGCCTCAGTCAGTTTCATATGTCCAAGCGATTGCTTTTCATCCCCTTGGAGGCTATTTTGAAGGCACGTAAATTTCACTATCTCAGTAAGTGCTGTATTCTTATTAATGACCGCGTCAAAAATATCCTTAAATGTATTCCATTTCAGTGAATTACCATCGAAATGCGGAATATTCAGTTCTGGTAATTAAATAAATGGTTTAATCGATGTTGTTTCAGAGGTTTCAATTTTTTTTAGGCCCGATATGTCATCCCGAATCGATCCAAAATAGTTGACTTCAACTTCCATTACAATACAGTTTTCATTAAAGTCTTCCTCTGAAAGATCGTCTAAAATTTTATTTGTAATTAATTCAAAATCTCTATATATTTTTTAAACCGATTCTAGTCTTGTCTTGAGTTCGTTTAAACCCAAAATTTCGTTTGCTTCTAAAAAATGTTCAATCTTTGTTAGTCGTCCTTTCAAATGACCCAATCGTTCGATGAAATTTGTTTTCTTCTTGTGTAGTTCCTGTTCACTCATTTTGTAAACGCACAAACAAAATTTTAAAGTAAATTAATTTTAACCAAAACCCTAATACGTAATCTACAAACTAATATCCAAACAAAAGTTTGATGTTATCGAAACGTGCGCCTGTCTATACGAAATGATTCAGAAATTGAATAAATAAAAATAAAAATAATCGAAGAACTTGAATACATGAAAGTTTCGCTATTCACCACCAAATGGGTGTGTAATAATTATGACGATAGTACCTTAAACAGGTAGGCACTGCTGAAGATCGAAAATGGATATTTTAAATTAAGTATCTCCAACCGATTTTAATTTATCTGACTCCTTGGATTTAAATCCTTCCAACTTCATGGCGTCGTTTTCATTTACATCCCGCGATATGTTAATTTTAGCTTTCGAGATACAGCGATAATTACACGTATCGATTTTGGGCGCTTGAAAAAGCTCATTTTTTGCTCTTCTCAAATTTTGAAATGAATAAATTTTGAGACACTTACAGGAATTTTCATATTTTGAATGATACAATCCGTACATTTTGCCCGAAGCTAAATCGAAGTTTCTGACCTACAAATTTTTTTTTGCCTAATTCGATATATAGATTGAGTGGATTCGGTTTCTTAGAGCAGTCATACATTTCCTCATTCTCTGATACTTTTTGTCCTCCACTTTTACAAGGCCAGAGAAAAAAATTCGCAGGGTATATGATCCAATAAAGTCCAATATAAATCTTAGTTTTTCAAACGAAATTTCGGTTTGACAGAGCTTCCGGCATTTTTGAGAAGGATTGCAAGTTCTCTCCAGAATCTCTTTTCCAGCTTTGTTTTGTACGGTTTCCTTCGATTACGTTGATTTTGAGAAAATTTTCTTACCTATCGCTTTCAAGGTGGTGGTTGATTTTTATTTCCCAAATTTATTTCAATTTCCAGTGCCATTTCTTTAATATCTGAACTGCTTGACGAATAATCAGATTCATCCAAGTCGGATGGCTGCCGGGTCAACATCAGAATTATAAAATTCCTTTGCTGTCAATATTAGAATATCAGTTGTAAGCATTTGACCTTGAATTGACATATTCCAAAAATCTTTTATATTTGAATCCGTTTACTTGTTTGTGAAACCCCGAGGATTTCTCCAAGATTTTCCCGGATTTTTCCATGGGATTCTTCCCGGGAATTTTCCCCGAAATATTCTTCGTTGTTTTCCCCGGGATTTTTTTAGGTTTTGTGGAGATTCCAACAAATATTTTAGTTGGTTTTGGAATTTGTTCGTGCTGTATAAAACTCCGCCAATTTTGCAACCAACGATGATGCAAATTTTTTCCTAGTACTGAATTTGAATTCGAACATAAAATTGGTTAGAAGGTTTCCTTGAAAATTCTGGTTTTCTGAGCAAATAGAAGGATTCCGGACTACTCGTCCATACAATTAAATATGAAATTTGGAACTTAAGGTTGGGCTTGGTTTTTGGATTTGGAACGTATCCCACTTCATTTAGAGTTATTGCGACTACAAAAGTTCTTCTCAGTTATGGCCATTATTTCTAAAAAATGTCAAAAGCAACCAATATGTACTGTGGCTTTTCTAACAGGTGGGGTCATGCTGAGTTATTTAAATTTAAATATCATCGTTACTGATTACGAAATATTACAGTTTTATATAGATTCCAAAACAACATATCGAAGCTATTTGGAATCCTGATAAAACCTTTTAAACAATATTTTATAATAATTGTTAAAAAAAAGTCGGAATTCCGTTCAGTATACGCATATTCCAGGATATTATGAAATACTAACTTCAGAATCCCTACCCAATACTACAAACTAAAGTGGTGTAAAGTTATTTAGGTTTGGCATTGCATGTTACATGATTAGTTGAAGATTAAAATCTAATAAACAAATTTTGTTCCTTCCTTTATTGTTTTTTCCTTCAACGATAAAGTCAATAAAAACCTAGTGTGCTCAACTAGTCAGGGTTCTTAACTAATCGCTCTCTAGATTTTAACAACGTTTTGAACTTTTTTCCTAATTTATCTAAGCTATCCTAATTCTATTCAAAAATCATTACTTTACCGTGTCTTTACAAAAAAAAGAAGCAATTAACAAAATCTTCACGTTTAATTAACCGGACGAATAACATGAAACCCATATCACACATACATCACACCGTATAACCGAAGCAAACAACAATCATTTTTAATCGTTTTGCCGCACTTTTATAAATTTTACTGTGCCGACAAAATAATTAACACTAATTAGAAATGGATTTTCCTGGTTATTTCCGGCGTTTCCTGCATATTGTTTTAAATTGTCCTCTCTGTTTTGTTTATTGTCATTTTAATTCATTACATCCGTTAAACTGTTAGTCGAATAGGAAAGAGTGGAAAATATTTTTTGTTGTTTTTGTTTTAATGGAAATACGATTATTCCTTGTTTGCGGATAATATTTATGTGTCGTACCCTTTTTTTCCGGAAAATATTAAATTACATTTTCAAGGGGTTTGTTTCAGGGTTTGTTTTAATTATTCATATTATATATTATATTTTGGGATGTGAATTCCATCATCTTTCGATTATGTGTTGAATGATAATTTAAAGGAATATAAAATTTTTGGCCTTCTGTACAATTTACCCACGGCTAGAACTGGATTCATATCAATTCATATTTTTCCTTAAGCATACTCATAAATTTCGAATATTCGAATAAACATTTAATGAGTTTTTGTGAATTTCGTTGTTAGTTCAAAAATTTTCTTCACAAATCACATTTAGGAAATACTATAAAATTTAGCCGAAAATTTCCACCCGAAAGATAAAAAAAACGATAATGCAGATCAACATTTTTCAGCCGAAAAATTTGCAGCCGAAAAATTATTTCAACAACACATCAATAGAAACCAACTTGAATGTTTTAGTATGCGAAGGTTGTTGTAAAACCAGGGGTGTAATTTATCAAAATTTCACTTATTCAATATATCGAAAATGCAATGAATAGCCTGTCGTTCTAGGTTAGCATGCCTTGTCATTGATGCCACTATGGTCACTTGATAGGCCATCCTGCTGGTCAACTTCGGCCTAACTGTGGAGACATATTGAAATTGCCCCCCGCCCCCCGTTTGCGAAACGAAATTAACCTGTTAATGAAACCGGTTAACGAAATTGTGATGGGGATATGGGGGTGCCATTCCCAAAAATTTTCATAGTTCAATTTCTGAAAAATTCATTGAATGGTCCGACACTCTTTTTAAACCTAAATTCTCATTGATGCCACTATGGCCATTTGATAGGCCGTAGTGCCCTTTAACAACAGTCCATCTTTGAAGAAATTCTGATGAGGATACGGGGGGCAATTTAACAAAACTTTCATAGCTCAATTTCTGAAAAATTCATTGAATGGCCCGGCGCTCTTGTTTAACCTAAATTCGCATTGATGCCACTATGACCATGGAGATTTTGTCAAATTGCTATCCCGTATTCCCATCAGAATTCCTTTAAAATTCAACTGTTTTTAACAGACATTACATTATTCAATGAAATTTTCAAAATTTGGAATATGAAAATTTTGTAAAATTGCAGCCCCGTATCCTCATTAGAATTTCTTCAAAGATGGGCTGTTGTTAACAGGCATTACGGCCTATCAAATGGAAATTTTGTCAAATTACACCCTTGTATCCCCATCGAAATTTCTTCACAATTGGTCTGCAGTAGACATAACATATCATAAACTAAAACTTTTATTTTAATATCAACTTAAAGAAATAAATAAAATGAAGTAAAAAATTATTTTTCTTAAATTTCAGCTGGTAACATTTGGCTGAAATATGTATGTTGATCAACATTATTGAATTTTTATTTTTGGCTGCCAAACCAAAGACACAATCTGCATTATCATTTTTTTTATTTTCGGCTGGCAGCTTTCGGCTAACTTCAACAAGGTATTTATGAAAGCGCTTCGCCGTATCATTATCCTTACGATAAATTTTAACGTAATCAGCAAATATGAGCACATTTGAAATTTTTATTATCTTGGTTATCGATCTACAAAACCAATAAAAATTCAAAGTCCGATGTGTGTACTTGCAGGGATCACCAGTCGTAGCTATAGTAAAGTTTGATTTCTCATTTCACATTATTACAAATTGGAGCCGGTTTGTTAGATATAACTTGAAACAATTTACAAATGTAATCGTGTGAAACTCCAAATGCGAATAAACTCTAGAGTGCTCTATGGTGACAGATAGTATCAAATATTTTACTGAACTCCTTGTACGATACATCAACTTTGTATTACACAACTTCGCTACAAAGGAAACCGATGAGAATACTTGGAAATGTGTTTAGCCTTACTCTAAAACTGAATGATTTGTGAAAGTGCGGCATATCTAATGCAGGCCGAATTTAAGAGTGTAAAATTCATTAGAATTTCATGCGTATGCCGTTTTTACACAAATCCTCATTTTTACGTATGTGTTCGTTTCACACTGTTAAAGTAAATGCTAACTAGAAAATAAGATCATTCCAATAGGAATTATAGTTACCAGGTTACTAAAACTGCAATTTTGTAGACTAAAGTAGATATTTATTTTTGTGTATTTTTGTAAAAATTAATTAGTAATGTTAATCCGCTTATACCATTTTAGCTATAACTCAAAATTGAAATACAATAACTCATAATAAATTTGTTGTCCTGGTTAGGGATTAAAATAAGGATAACTTGATAAGAAATTGAACATCCTATTTCAGAAGCTAATGGAATCTGAGCCTGAATCACTGGGAAGAATTGTTGATGGACGTTTGCAATTTTCGCTCAAACTCAGCAATATTGCTGGATAGAAAGTTCCAATTAGGGTGGCTGGATGAGCAATTTTCCAATCAATTTCAGGGACTTACCCAACCTGAGACCAAATTTTTGGGAAGGCGTGTTAACGGCTGTTTACATTTTTCACTCAAACTCCAAATTAAAACATACAAATCCTTAACAAATTTACTGTGCTTGTTAGGAAGTTCTAATTGGTCAGCCATCAATTTAACAACCAATTTCAGATGATATCGGAACTTGACTTAAAATCTCTTGCACGGCATATTTATGGCCGTTTACAATTTCAGAATTCATTCCTGTTTCAGGTGTTTCTGAAATCTGAATCTAAATTGCTGTGAAGGCTTGAAATACAAAATTTCGTAACAAATTTGGTGTTTTGGTTAGGAAGTTCCAATTAACCAGTCAACGGTTAATGGCCGTTTACATTTTTCATTCAAACTCAAAATTGAAATACGGAATTCGGAACAAATTTGATGTCACCGTTAGCAGGTTCCAATTGGGATGGTTGGATGAGCAATTTAACACCCCATGTCATGTGATATTGGAATCGGATTCAAAATCTTTCATAAGGCGTGTTGTGTTAATGGCCGTTTACTTGTTTCACTCAAACTTAAAATTCATAAGAAATTTACTGTCCTGGTTTAGAAGTTGCAATAACCCTGGCTATATGATGAATTTAACAACCTATTCCAGATGATATAGAGAATTGAGTCTAGATCTCTTGGAAGGCGTTTAAATGGCCGTTTATATTTTTTACTCAAACTTAAAATTGAAATAAGAGAATTTATATTAAAGCTGCTGACTTGGTTAGGAAGTTCTATTTGGACTGATTAGTAAAGCAATTTAACAACCTATTTTAGGTTCCAATTTAGGTTAGGTTTCAGTGGTTGACACTTAGGCCATTTTTGGCCCATTGTGATACCACGCATTCATGCTACATCATTAACCCATTCACCTATTCACTCACTCACACAACTATACAGTATACCACCTGCATATTGCAAGCTCCATGTCAACCTGTACGTTGGCATGGACGGTGGGTCGGCGCTGAATTCTGCACTCCATCAGAGGGTCTTAGTTGTGTTTATTATAACACCACCGATTGTAATTGATGATGAAAATTCGATTTGCATCTAGCCTCTGATGGGATTCGAACCCAGTACCTCCCGGTCCAAGTGCCGAAGCTTTAACCACTGCACCACTTGTCCGGTAGGCTCCAATTTAACCTGGATCCCAATCTTGGGAAAGACGTGTTAATGGCAGACCTAGTTAGGAAGTTCCAATAAGACTGGCTGGTTGATAAATTTGGAAATCCTATTTCAGGTGCTATCGGGACCTTAGTCCAAATCTCTTGAAAGGCGTTTTAATAACCGTTCACTATTCTCGCTCAAACTAAAAATCAGAATTTAAAAATTTGTAACAAATTGATTGTCCAAATTTGTTGTTTCGAATTTTTATATTTCAATTTTGAATTTGAGCCATCTCTTGCTTGCCATTAACACGCCTTCCAAGAGATGTGGACTAAGTTGCGTTAGTACTTGAAATATGTTGTTAAAGTGATAATTTAGCCAGCCTAGAAACTTCGTTACCAGAACAGTACATTCGTTACGTTCGATTTTGATTTTGAGTTTGAGTGAAAATTTTGAATGGCCTTTAATGTAGCTTCCCAGAGAATAGGGCTACATTTCCGATAGCACCTGAAGTAGGGTGTTAAATGACTCATTCAGCCAGCTTAACTGGAACTTCCTAGTCAGAACCGCAAATTTGTTGCAAATTTTTGTATATCAATTTTGAATTTGAGTGAAATTAGTAAACAGCCATTAACAGACCTTCCCACAGATTTGGACTTCCGGTTCCAGTATCACCTCGATGTAACATTCTAACCAATATAATGATCATAATACGAATATTTATTTCTGTATATTATGCTAACCCGGATGTTTTTCTTAAATGATTAAATAATAAATCTAATCAGAATTCGCATTTGAATAATTTATTAATTATTTTATTTGTTTTGGTTTCAGATTTTAACCTGACACAAATGAATTCAATCAGATTCTAATAAGAAAATAAATATTCCAAAAGGATTTTTATTCGTACACTGGTACGGGTGACGTTTCATGTCGGAGATTTTATCTAAATATGCAGGAGACCTTTCTCACGGTAATTTTGCCGACTAGATCTCAGACGTTTGAGTCGTGGGCAAGTTGAGGCTTGCATGTTTCTGGCCCACGGCGTGTAACAGAACAAAAAAATAAAAATAAAATTAAATTCTGAAACTAAGTTAAATTTACACAAGAATCCGCCGGCCGAAATTTGAGAACAATAATATAAAAATAATAATAACTGGGTGTGTCCACCCAGAAACGACCGGATCTTTCCGAATGGCAAGTACAATGTCTGCCGAAGAAACCCACGAACAACCTATCAACCCCCAGTGGCCGATGCCCAGCCACAACGAAGCACCATAAGGGGGTAGGGGCGTTTTTCCAACAGACAAAACATCTCTTCACCCCCTCCCTCTTCTTCCAACAGCTTGAGACTGCTGGAGTAACACGGGGAGGCCGTGTCACGGATGGCTCGCAGTTTTCAACTAAGCACGCAGAGGCCTCTCTAATGATGATGTTTTGCAGGCTAGATCTCGGGGTAATGACATAGGTCGTGGGGAAAATAGAGGCTTGCGTGATCTCGGCCTACACCGTGTAACAGAAAAAATTAAAATCAAAAGCAAATTAAAACAAAACTGAAATTAAATTAATGATACCAGAATTCGTTGAACGAAACTTGAGGAATGTTATAAAATTAATAATAACCGGGTGTGTCCATCCAGCTGCGATCGGATCTCTGCAAGTGACAAGTCTGCTGAAAAGACCCCCCGAATGACCCAGCGACCCCGAAAGGCTGATACCCAGCCATAACGAAGCAGCATAAGAAAGTAGGGACGACTCCTCAACGGACCAGACCTCTCTTTACCCGGAGTCACCTCCAGCGAATCTCCCACAATACACACCCCGACAGCTCGACACTACCGGACTGCTACGGGAAGGCCGAGTGGATTTAACGGTCGTCGACAAATGGACGACACATACGCTAGACTCACCACTCCGAACCTACATACCCGTATAAAATTTAGTAATTCATCTTATTCATTGAACAAACCCAACAAAATAAAAATAAAATAAAATAACCAGATGAAGTACCAAAAAAAAGAGAAGACAAAAATGAAGCCTAATGCCAAGATACATCCGCCATACGGAATTTTATTCAAAAATCAAAACAAAACCAACAATCATCCAAAGGAAAAAAAAATAAAAATGGTCGCGGAAACCAAACCAATAAACCAATTTTTATGAAATAAATCGAACACACAATGTGCGCGCCAAACGTACAATCACGTTGAAAATGAAACTCAATGTGCGATACTGCCACGCACACAACGGACGTTAATCGGTGAAAAAAACTTTAAAATTAATAAAAAAAAGTCAAAAAATGGAAAATCTAAAAATTTAAATAAAAAAAATGTGTACCTTATGTCCCGACTGACCTCGGTTGGCCACCCGTATATTCTCCAGCGTTGGTCGTCTTCCCGCCTAAACCATAGAAAAATTCTTAAAAAAATTTGCAAATGGCCGGTTGGCCACCTGTGTCGTTGGGTGTTGGTTTACCGAAAAATTCCAAAAAAAAATGCAAATGGTATTAGCTAGCCGGCCACCTGTATGTCGCGGTTTTCACCAATACGCACTAAAATGTTAGTAGCCGCGTAGCGGCCATCCGCTGTATATAGGGTTTCGTTGAAAAATTCTGTGCTCAGGATAACTTGCGGTGCTCACTTTAAATTTCTGTGCTCGCTTTATAGAAATGCAACACGTGGGGTGCACGGTGATACGGTACCGTTGTTAATGTATTCTTTTTGGTTTTGGAATTTTCACTTTTCTTTTGTATATTTATATGCACAGAGATTTGTCCTCACTGATCTTTGTATTTTGGGAAACTTCAAAATATACAGCATTTTCTTCTCATTACAAAATGTACGAACCACGGAAAATTAGCACTTGAACTCTTTTCTATTCTCCTCTTTCTTCATAAAAACAATTTTTTATTTTGTATCTAAAAATAACAGAACACTGCCATGTATTTTCTGATACTATAAATTTCGTCATGAATTTTCCAATAAAAAAGAAAATTTCAAATTAAACTTCAAACTTTTAAGATTTTATGTCTTTTAAATATTTTAGTTTTTGCCGACTTTATTTTATTGTCTTACCAACTCGACTTTTTTTATCCAACCAAAACGAAACTATCCAACAAACAAAATTCGCGCACCACATCAAAAAATGTAGAAGAATATTTTTGTTGTCTTTGGGCGCAACTTGCATACTCCCTCTCACCCGCATCAGCTACCCGCACCAAAACAAGAAAACACAACAAAAATATTCCTCTATATCTCAGTCACATTGGTCTCACTACTCTCAAAATCACCTTAAAGCAAAACAATCACAAAAAAATGTGTGAGCGACAAGCCCAGCCTGCAACTATTGAACCGACACAAAATGTGGTCTCCTCTCCCATCATGCCAATCCGAAAAATTAGTAATTCATTATTAAAAAAAAATCGAAAAAAGTTCATTCGTGAAATGACGAAATGATCAAGGAAAGAAATAGACTGACAAGAGGAGAAAAGAAATAAACAATATGCCCGAAAAAA
Organism: Nephrotoma flavescens; assembly: GCA_932526605.1. Taxonomy (NCBI): domain Eukaryota; kingdom Metazoa; phylum Arthropoda; class Insecta; order Diptera; family Tipulidae; genus Nephrotoma; species Nephrotoma flavescens. The sequence continues at coordinate 237,473,917 of OW052220.1, forward strand.
TTCGCCGTGCTGTATTTTATTTATACCATTTATTTATAATTATACCAAAGGAGAAAAGACGAAATTACCGACAGAGAAAGAACAAAAAACTACCCAAAAATTTAGAGGCGAACCTAATGTGCCCCCTTCCCCCCCTCGGCACGTGATTAACGATTGCGAGTTGGACGCTCGATTATATTATAATAGAAAAACGAAAAATTCAAAAAAAATAGAAAATTGAAAATTAAGAGAAATGGAAATTTAAAATAAATAAAAAAAAAATTTAAAATTGGATGAACAAAAAACTAATAATTAATAAAAAATAAAAATCGGTGCTTTTTGACCGCATTGAGGTGGACCTTGAGGGTACGGCGTCATTTATGGGTGTCTTCCCGCCTTTGATAATAACAAATTCCGTTGGGCGTCCTAACGCCTTCGATCGAACTTATTTTGTTAGCCGTCTTCCGCCGTCGATAATAACCTATTCCGTTGGGCGTTGTCTTGCCGAAAACCGTAAATCTTCTTCGTTGAGTGTCTTCCCGCCTTTGACCGCAAATTCACAAATGGTTGGCTGGCCACCTGTTGCAGTTCCTTTCACTGATAATCAAAATAAAACGACTAGCGTTGGTTGGCCACCCGTACGTTACTGCACTTTCACCGCTATCAAAATTTTTCGTCATTAATTGAGTGAACCTCATGAACCTGAATTGGCAGCCAATAGCCCGTAAAAAACTGAGAATTTTTGTACAAAAAAAAACTTTGATTTAAGGAATAATTACCGAAATACTAATCAAAAATGAGTCTCTTATTAACTCTTTTTATTTGACTCTTTCTTTAATATATTTCAAACTAGTTTTTTATTTTTCCAATCCAAAACTAGACTTTTATTTTCTCGCACCCAAAAAATCTAGAAGAATATTTTCGATTTTCACACCGGACACCCATCCACATGTCAAAGAGAGAAACGTACCACAAAAATATTATTCGATATCTTCACTCGTCGCACACACGCATAAAGTGTACAAATTGGTCTCGCTTTCACAATTATTCGAAATTCACGTGATAAACTATAGATGGACACAGATGTTTAAGACCAATTCACAATAACACAAAACCTTAGTGTTATTGCCATAGAACAATAGATGACAATGCCATCAGTAAACTGCATCAGCTATCAGATGCTAACGAAATTTTTAGATTAGAAATAAATACAAAAACCTTATACTGAAAGAACAATTGGAAAAACAATTACATAAAAAATATTCTACATTAAAAATTATCGACTTTGTTTACGCTAGAATTAACTTTCTACACTATTTTCGATACCAACACGTAGATAATTCCGAAATACACGTAGACGCGCAACACTGACAGTTGCTGAAAACTCGTTCAGTTGTTTTTCTATATAAGTGCACATTCTTAAGTTTTTATTGTTTTATATCTCGGTAACTCCGCATGTAACATCTACATAAAATAGTATTTTTCTACGTCTGATTTTATCTGACTAGAGTTTAGAAATAAATATTTTTAGAAGGACTTCCTTATAACTTCGCCGATCAAAGTTACGATAATGAATTGCTCCGAGCAATTTAGTTTAGTCAAACAGTTTTGTTCGGTGCTTAACCAAAAAACGCAGTACTTTTATTAGTTGATGCCCCGGGCCATTATTTAAAACAAAAAAATTTTTTTCTGTTCACCCAAATTTCGTAAGATAAAAATTTCACATAAAAAAATTAAATTAGTGAACAAAACATGAAGATAAAATCATAATTAATGAACCAAAATTATAGAAAAAAAAGAAATATAATTATTACGAAAAGTTCAACGAAAAAAATTAATAAATTAAATTATAAAGGTAAAAATTATTTTGAAACAAAGTCATTTAGATTTGATTACTTTTGGTATAGGCATTGCGGAAATGAGGGCGGCGAAAATATTCAAATTGCTGACCATTAATTTAAATAATTACATTAAATTCTTTACACCAAAATGGCCAACGACTTTTCTATATGAATCACGATGTATCCCTTCGATTCTTGGTGTTTTTATACAAAAACAAATTTATGGGAGTTAAATGGGAAAAGTTAAACTGTTAGATTAGATATCATAAATTATAAGCATCGCGTTCTGAATTGTGTTGTACACAAACAGCAATAAACTAATATTATATAGAAATATCAAAACAACAATAAATATGAAATAAAAGGATATAAATAATTTTTCCAATAGTCATATAGAAGTTTTCCCATTCGCTGAGTACAAATAACTTTATCAAGGCTACATAAATTGATTGAACAATAAGAAAATTTTGTAGGGGGAGTGGAGATTCAGTAAGATTTTCAGTATTATATTGATACACAGGTATTTTAAGGCGTCGTCGTTCGTGGAACTAATTTCTATATCTACCTACATAATATCCTGTACCTAAGTTGTACGTTGAATGATTTATGACTTTTTTTTTGTGAAAGATGTATTCAATATGTATCAACATCTTAAACTGTTTATATTCCATCATGATTATCGGTATACCTACATATATATGAAATGATGATTGAAGAAGATATTGTCATTTTAAGAACACTGAAAAGAAATTCACATTTAATAATAGATACGACGACGACGACAACGACTAAAATACATGTGTACGTTTATTTATGCAAATCATTTCAAGCAGCGTACACCCCCTTCGTACCAATTTTTGTATGCTCGTATATCAGCTACACCAAATCTATTTTATGTTGTATATTCCCGTTTATGGTTGTTGTCGAATGAAATATATCAAAAAAGTGCCTTAAGAGAAAAACGTAAGAATAAAATACAGCAAATTTATGAGAATGAATATACCGTTTGCGACATTTTCTACATTATACTAAACATGAATTTAGAAGAATCTACCATGACTATCAGTATTGAACATCTTTCGTGTAATACTAATAATAATAATGGTGGTGTCATTCTTATAAAGCATAATGATATTGTTTGCATGTGTTTAAAAATGGAAGGATGCGGGTAATTTACAAGGCGAGTGAAAATTTATGTAGAGGTTTTGTGTCTGGTTCGAATTACCAATTATAACTTGAATTTAGTTCGACCCAACGTTATAAAGTGCGATTTCAGGGCCCACGCTGCAGATATATTTATTGACTCCCCATCCTACGTTCCTGCTCAACTGACATACAAATAAAATTAGACCATAATTATATGTTGGGCTCCACTTGTTCTTCACAAAAGTTCAGGTCATTTAATGTAAAGCCAGCAGAACCGAAATCGAAAATCGGACCAAAACCGAAATTATAGAACGCCAAACAAGAATGACCCTAATGCTGCACAGCACTTGTAGCACAATCAAATGCAATTCGTGTATGAGCTGGGGTTAGACAAAGCTAAACCACACATTTTGTATTTTTGTTAATATTTCTTTTATCGTACTGGGGGGTGGTTTTGTAATTTTTAAAAATTAACTACAACATATTAGCATAGCTCAACCATTGCAAAAACTTCCTTAAGGGGTGCAATTTTTAAAAACCATATTTTTCCTCACACCACGCCTTTTGTATTTTTGTTATATAGTGCTGGAGTGATACTGGAATTGTTTGCAATTTAATTACAATAAAATGGCATAATTAAACCCCTAAAAAACTAGCCCAAATAGGAGCAACCGTTTAAAATCATTCTATCGTACTGGTTGATACAAGAAATTTTTTACTAAATAAATTACAATATATTGGAATGGTTCAATTGCCAAAAATAACCCCTAAACAGTGCAGTTTTTAAAACAAAATTTCTCTGTATAGGTAATACCACTCAAATAGGTATCCCTGAATTTATTACAACAGCCCGCACCCACAAAAAACAATCATAATGCATCGAACTTCCTTCCTATGCTAGAAATAGGAACCCAAGAATTTAATACAACAGCCCATACCCACAAAATCGTTACTTTTTGATCGATTTTTGTGGGTGTGGGCTGTTGTAATAAATTCTTGGGTTCCTATTTCTTGCATAGGAATGAAGTCCGATAGTTTTTTGATAGATTTTTGTGGGTGTGGACTGTTGTAATAAATTCAGGGATACCTATTTCTTGCATAAGAAGGTAGTTCAACGCACAATAATCGGGCAGAATGATTAATGAGAGAGAAATATTGATTTAAAGAACTAAACTTTTTAGGGGCTGTTTTTGGCAATTGAACTATTCCAATATATTGTAACTTATTTGGCTTCTTGTATCAATAAGTAATACATAAGATACAATGATTTTAACGGTTGCTCCTATTTGGAGTAGTTTTCTAGGGGATTAATTATGCTATTTATATTGTAATTAATTTGTAAAAAAAATCCACACCACTATATAACAAAAATTCCCAGAAATTCAAAAGGCGTGGTATGACGAAAAATAAGGTTTTTAAAAATTGCACTTCTTAGGGAACTTTTTGGAATGGTTGAGCTATGCCAATATGTTGTAGTTCATTTGTAAAAATTACAATACCACCCCCTACGATAAAAGAAATATTAACTGTTTAACCAAAAATATGTGTTTTGAAGAATTTCACCCCTTAGGGGAACTTTTTTGAGGGTTGAACTATGCCAATATGTTGTAATTAATTTGTAAAAATCTCAGTACCACCCCCAGTACGATACAATAAATATTAACAGAAATACGAAATGTGTAGCGTAGCTTTGTCTAACGCAAGCCTATACTCGAATTGCAGGATAACGGGACAGTAAACAATTTTCTAACTGTGTAACAAATTTGTAGATAATTTATAAACAATTCCAGTGCCATTTTCATTGGATTGCGCTACAAGTGATGTTTCAGCATTAGGGTCATATCTATTTACACATCATAAAGATTTAAATACGACAGAATGAACTTCAGCAAGAAATTATGTGATAAATTTAATAGTCCAATGAACACATTGTCAGATATCTCTCGGGAAATATTGACACTGCTACTATGGATTTTTGAAAGTCAGCTTCGATTATTGACCCTTTTAAAAGGTTGCAAAATAAGGCAAATTTACAAATTTTAAAATATTCATCAGAATATTTTAATGTTTTTTTTTTACTATTCCTGTAATCTGTTCTGGGCCCAACGTTTTCCCAACTCTCCACTAAATCGAGGACGTACGGTTATAGGTCCGACCCATAGGTCATGGATGTGTTCCATTTCAACACAGACCGTAATCTGTTGAAGAAAATTCTCTTTGCATCCTGCCCCTATCATGATTCGAACCCGGTACCTCCCGATGCAAACGCCAAAGCTTTAACCACCTTCCCAGAATTAAGTCAACATATAATATAGGTTTTGCACTCCAAATTGATTTTTTTACAAATCATATTCTTCAATTTCCAAATAAAATTCATCATTTTCCAAAACACCCTCATCCTTTTCCAAATCAAATCAAACTTTATCCAAATCAAATCCACCTTTATTCAAAACATATTCATCCTTTTCCAAATCAAATTCACCTTTGTTCAAATCAAATTCACCTTTATCCAAATCATATTCACCCTTTTCCAAATCAAATTCAACCGGAGACGAAATAAAACCAACAGAACCTATTGTATTTAAATTCTAGATTCAAAATAACAAATATTTTGTTTTTTCATCTTTGCAATCTGTTCGGGGTTCAAAGCACTCTCAATTTCTCGCGAATCACTTTTCACGTCCTACCTTACGCAGTTGCCACTGCGAGCCAAAATAACAAGTTAATAAAGTAAATTAACCTTTACTGTGTTACCAAAATGTTCGATGTTTCATTCAAACTAGCTGAGTCTTGATAACCTCACCACCTATCACCTCGAAACCCAAAAATTTCATAGTAATTCTGCTTTTTGAGTGCAATAGTTTCGAAGTAATGAAAATGAACGCAGCGATTTTTGATAACAGTATAATTTTGGCTGGCCACTGCGTAAGGTACGACGTATATAGCGAACCGCGAAAGAGTTGGGAGCGCATGGGCTCCAGAACAGATTGCAAAGATTAAAAAGCAAAATACTTGTTATTTTGAGTTTAAAATTTAAATACATACAATAAATTTATTAAATTAAATAGGTTCTGTTGGTTTTATTTCGTCTCCGGTTGAATTGAATTTGGAAAAGGATGAATATGATTTGCATAAAGGCGAATTTGATTTGTATAAAGTTTGATTTGATTTGGATAAGCATGAAAGTGTTTTGGAAAATGGTGAATTTTATTTGGAAATTGATGAACATGATTTGTAAAAGGTTGAATTTGGAGTGCAGAACCTATATTAATGATATTATGTATGCAAAGAGGGAGCTGTGATGTTAAGAGGGGATTTTTCAATCACCCGAAAAAGCCAGAGCATCTGATGAAACATTTACCATGCAAATGATGTTATATTTTAATAATAAAGTTTCGAATTAAATTTGATTTTGTATTTTAATACAATTCTACCGAAAATTCGTTAATTTTTTAAATTTTCTGTATATTTTATATTTCTGGCAAGAGTTCATCTTGAATTGGAGTAAAATATATATAACCCGATAATTATCCCCCGACTACAAGTATTTTTATTTGCCAAAAAAGTCATACCCTAGTTATAAGCAAAAGACAAAATCTGTAGTCAAAAACAGTAACAATCACTATGTGTAATATAAACGTAATGTGAAGTTGGCCCGAAAACCATCCCGAAAAACGCCTTTACAATTTAGGTGCGTTTCTCCGCTAAATTCATTAAAAGACTCTTCAGCCTGAAAAATCAATCAAAAAAATATATGGAGAAAATCTAATTCCATCCCGAAAAAATAAAAACAATCTCACGTACACAAAACAAAATTTAAGTTGAAAATCTATTACAAGAAGAGATTTACCACACTTTAAATTAGGAAATGTAAAAACCAATCCCCTCAAGTAAAATAGATTAAAAATTTATCAACGACCTTAAGGTTTCGGTTCACAGAGGTTGGCAGATATAACGGTATATTCCCAGTTAATACAATGACCATCAGCATTAAGCACGCAAATGCTCATTAAGTTACAGCGGGGAAGAGGGCCTCCCCAGCTGATTAAATATAAACCATCCCGAAGAAAATATTTTAATATAATTTTTGCGTCTTCGTTTAATAAAAAAAGTCTTTCATCCCGAAAAATAATACAAAATAACAGAAAATTAGAATCCATCCCAATAAATATATATAAAGTTTTGCTCTGGATCCCTAAAGTTTGATCTTCTAATTTTTAAACTAAGTATGTAATATGTGGATTAATAAAAATTCTATAATTGCTATAATAAATTCCAAACAAAAAACATCCTTCATATTTCGACAAATGTATCTCAGTTCAAATGGCCTATATATACATACCACAAATGTGACATTTGTTTAATAAGACACACATCTGCAGGGCCATTACCATACCATGGGGTCATATACAAGCAATTTGCTATCAGAAAGTTTTGACTGTGCCATGTATGAAAACGGCCATATCTGAACATGTGATGTATCTCTGTTCACAGAGGTTTATGGATATAACGGAATATGTTATTTGCTTGATAAGGCCATCAGTAAAACACATCCACAGGGCCATTACCATACCATGGGAAAAAGCGTCATATGCAAGCCATTTGCTATCCAAAGATTTTGACTGCGCCATGAATGAAAACGGCCATGTTTCAACATGTGTATCTCCGTTCACAGAGGTTTACGGATATAACGGAATATGTTAGTGGCTTGATAAGGCCATCAGCAAAACACATCCGCAAGGATATTACCTATGGGGATAAGCGTCATATACAAGCCAAAGATAATTCCCTCAATTAAAATTTATTGAAATTTGTTTAACGACATTAATCTTTCGGTTCACAGAGCTTGGCAGATATAACTATATGTGGCCCTAAAAAGTAATTATTATCAGTATTAAAGACACAGATACTCGTTATTTTACAATGGGGATAAGGGGCCACTCCAGCTGATTTAATGTTCGTTTCTCTTAAATTAGTCATCGGAATTATGCTCATACGTCACCATAAATTTAACCGTTCACAAAGGTTGGCAGATATATCTGTATATGTCGAATTAATGTACTGTATGACAATTTCCCCATAGTATGGTAATGGCCTTGCAGATGTGTTTTGCTGATGGCCTTATCAAGCAAATAACATATTCCGTTATATCCGTAAACCTCTGTGAACAGAGATACACATGTTCAAACATGGCCGTTTTCGTACTCGCACAGTCAAAATCTTTGGATAGCAAATGGCTTGTATATGACAACGTCCCCATTTTTTTTTTTTTTTTGTTGAATCACAGCTTAATTTTACATATTAATATATAATAATTACGCTCGGGCAAAGCGGATTAGAAAATGCCCAATACGTTTACAGATTTTTTTTTATGATAACTGCTCCTTCTGGAGTCTCAAACCATGTTCTTTAATTTTTATATAAATCAATCGGGTTCTTATTTACATTTGTAGTCAATCTTTAACTTATTTAATTTTGGTTAAAAAGTGTAAAAATACCAAAACATTTTCTACTGAAATGAGTCCCAGTGCGATGGTAGAGTGGTTTTGGTCCGCTCGCATCAGTGTCCGCGTTCCTCCGCCACTCCCGCTCTCGGCTCATCATTTCGTATGGTAATTGTTGTTACGTATATCTCCTATGTGTATGTCCTATAGGGTTGTTTTCGTTTAAGTCGTTGGTTGTTCATTCAGCCACCAGTATTTCCGTCTCATCTTCTCTAACTTGTCGGTATCTAGAATTATGTTTGAGTAATTAAAGAGGTTGAGTAAATTATATTGCTTTGGATTATCGAATATTTCATCATCGAATCCTTTGATATTTAGCCTTCTCTCCAGATGGTAGATTTTTGGATATCTGGTTCTTGGGTCGTCAAAATCTTTGGATAGCAAATTGCTTGTATATGACAATTTCCCCATGGTATGGTAATCGCCTTGCGGATGTGTTTTGCTGATGGCATTATCAAGCCATCAACATATTCCGTTATATCCGTAAACCTCTGTGAACAGAGATACATCACATGTCACCTTTTCCCCATGGTATGGTTATGGCTTTGTTAATCTGGTTTATTGTGTGTCTTATTAAACATATGCCACATTTGTGGTATGTATAGGCCATTTAAACTGAGATACATTTGTCGAAATATGAAGGATGTTTTTTGTTTGGAATTTATTATAGCAATTATAGAATTTTTATTAATCCACATATTACATACTTAGTTTAAAAATTAGAAGATCAAACTTTAGGGATCCAGAGCAAAACTTTATATATATTTATTGGGATGGATTCTAATTTTCTGTTATTTTGTATTATTTTTCGGGATGAAAGGCTCTTTTAATTAAGCGAAGACGCAAAATTTATATTAAAATGTTTTCTTCGGGATGGTTTATATTTAATCAGCTGGGGAGGCCCTCTTCCCCGCTGTAACTTAATGAGCATTTGCGTGCTTAATGCTGATGGTCATTGTATTAACTGGGAATATACCGTTATATCTGCCAACCTCTGTGAACCGAAACCTTAAGGTCGTTGATAAATTTTTAATCTATTTTACTTGAGGGGATTGGTTTTTACATTTCCTAATTTAAAGTGTGGTAAATCTCTTCTTGTAATAGATTTTCAACTTAAATTTTGTTTTGTGTACGTGAGATTGTTTTTATTTTTTCGGAATGGAATTTGATTTTCTCCATATATTTTTTGATTTTTCGGGCTGAAGAGTCTTTTAATGAATTTAGCAGAGAAACGCACCTAAATTGTAAAGGCGTTTTTCGGGATGGTTTTCGGGCCAATTTCACATACGTTTAATATAATAAGTATTAAGTGATCCAAAAACATTTTTAGAGTATGTAAGCTTAAAAGAGAAAAACTATCATGAATTTATGATATTTTTGACCCAAATGAAATATGTCCCAAAAAAATCCCAAATTTTTTGCATGGAACATGTGTTGTACAAATGTTGCACGTGTGAAATACGTCCCAAACAATCTCAAATTTGTTGCATGCAGCAAGTGTTGCACAAAAATCTCAAAAAATATAAGGATTAGTTTGAAATAATAATAAATTTTAGTTTTTCAGATTAACGGATCAAATACACAAAACTTATTTATTATAATATGAAATAAAAAATCATATTACTAAACTATAAAAAAGGCAAGTATGCAAGTAAGTTTTCAAAATGCTAATAACAAAAGTCATAATCAAGATTCACATTAGAATTCTATTCTACAAAATTCAAAAGATTGACATGTGGGTTGAACAAATTTGTTAATTGAAATTTGTTGCGGCAAACTTTTTGTAAAAGTCCTGTTAATACTATCGCCGACCACAGGAAATGTTCGATTCGTTTTTTCCGGAAAGATTCTATATCATGAGCATTCCAGAAAACCTACCCACATGTCTATCTTTTGAACTTTGTAGACTAGAATTCTAATTTGAATCTTGTAGGAATAAACCCTCTGTATGGGTCTCTTAGAAAATGACTTTTATTATTAACATTTTGAAAACTTATTTGCCTTTTTTATAGTTTAGTAGTATTTTTATTTCAAAATATTATAATAAATAAGTTGTGTATTTGATCCGTTATTCTGAAAATCTAAAATTTATTTTTATTCCACATCAATCATTAAGTTTTTTCAGAATTCTGTGCAAAATTTGTTACATGCAACAAATTTGTGATTTTTTGGAACGTATTTCACACGTGCAACATTTGTTACATGCAACAAATTTGGGATTTTTTTTGGGACGTATTTCACTTTTGCTGTAACTATAGTGAAATGTTGCTTGAGTGAAATGTTGGGGGATCGTTTTGGTCTAAAATAGGGCGATTAGTTTAAAGTACTAAACTTATGTCTTACCTGATAATTTGCGGATTCACTGAAGCCTTAAATAATTGATATTTTTTAGTATTTGTTTTTTTTGTTTTTGGACCATAGGGTAAGCAAGCGACCACATGTTCTGTTAATTAAGGTACATAACCAGGGTTTATGATTTTATGTTGGTCCCTTGATGAAGAAGTGGTCTCTGTAAAAAAACAGAAACAATTTATTTAGTTTTTCATAAAAAGTTTCGGTATGTTAAATTATGGATATACGTGCCGGGGCTAGACCTGTGATTATTTTTTAATAAGTATCACCGATTTTATTTAACGGGCAAACGCGAATTGACTGCTTTCCTTACTTCGGTAAATTACTTGTGCTTAAAAAATAATCCGGATCAGCAAGATAAAAATTAATTTTGCTTTTTCATTATATCATATATTATACGAGTATACAGGAGAAAATATTTAAAATGTCTTCCCCGTCAATATTTATTACACATAAAACCTAACTACAAACTCCTAGATTGTGTTATCGAGGATGCAAAATTACATTTTTTTTTTAAATAACTAAAAATTATTTTGTAATGAAATTCAAGAGCATGTTCTATGAACACGAAAAAAACGTATAAGCGAGAAAAATATGATTAGATGAAGATAAAGCAGGAATATATTTTTCCTCTGCCGTTTTTTGTGTGTGTTCATTTTTACTACATAGAATGAAAAACAACAAAACCAATGTGTATATAAATTCTCAATGGGATCCCTTGGGCAATTTTCATTTTTTTGAAAAAAAAAATGAAAAAATAGGAAGACAGCTTCACCGCATAATAATCATAATTTTTTTGACATCATGGTGGAGTACAAAAAATATTGTTCCGTACGTGTGAATAATATTTTTTTTCCAAAAAAAATTTATGTATAATTAGTATCTGTACATGAACATTCAAAATTTAATTTTTAGAACACCATTTTGTGGTGGTTTACATTTTTTTTTATTTTGTTTTGTTTTGTGTGGTTTGATGCTTTCTGTGTGATTTCGGATAAAGATATGAATGTACGTGTGCCTAATATAATGAACAGTGGGTGGACGCATGGATACCAGAATTTTAAATTTATTATTTTTAAATATTTATAATAAACGCTAACATAATTTTTATTGAAATAAAATTTATTACCTCGTTCTCAATACAACCAATTTAAAAGTATACAGGTATAGTAATTAATTGGTAATTGGATAAGAGTAAAACTTGTTCCATCGCTCTTACCCAGAAGGCTGTCCATGTAGTTCTATTCCAAAATTTTCAATCCAATATCAGAACCAAAATAGAAGAACGTGTCGAAAACTCAAATTAAGCAAGTATCTTCTAATGGCATAAAACAATAAAAAAATTAAAACTTAATTCTATTAAAACGAGTGGAGCCCAAAATTTTTAATAAAAAATTTATCAAGAATGATAGCCTTTAATTATTTGTATGTATTAACCGATTTTCTACCGGCGATTTTTTGGGAAAAATTAGAGTTAAGTTAGTAAATCGGGATGAAACAGAAAGTATCTGAGGTCAGAAAAATTTTTAAGTAAAACTGTTGCCCCGGAAAATGCTGTTCGATTTGTCGAACACTGGGGCCCTATTTGCTAATCCGTTTCAAACGACAATTCGATTCAAAAGATAAATGTATAAATGCAACCGAGTACGAAATTATGCAGCTTATTTATACATGAAACTAAATTGCTAAAACAAAAGAAAAAGTAACGGTTCAACAAATCAGGATAATGAACTGTAAAAATTAATATAATAAGTGACAAATAGTTGCCAGCGTTCGATAAATTTGCACACCTGACACGCTCTAAGCGTTCAATGTTAAATCGGGGGAAATCGTTTTGGATAGCTTAGATCTTGGCCAATAATAATATTTTATGAGTGTGACAAAAAAGTATTTTATGAGTGTGCTGTTACTAAAACAAGCATGGTCATCATATTTACGAGCAAGATTACTTTGAACTAAAAGATTCTACATTAATTTTGTAACAATGCCGTTGTTTTGTGAGGGTTATGCATTTGCCAAATATCTGTAAATGTATTTATTCTTAGACAAGAGTTCTACACCTCAAAAACTTTATGGCTTTCTCTTGAATGGTAATGGTAAATTGTTCGAACCTGGAGCTTGGAGATTAAGAATTTCTACCAAAAAACGGATGGTACCGAGATGAATAGTCGTCGACCAGCGAGACAGCAAAGTAGATACCTGTATTATACCCGTCAGGAAAGGATATGTTAGTGAGGATCGTACTCAAAGAACTTCTAACATCATCGCTTGCTTTGCCTAATGATCATTTTCTCCATATAAACAACGGGCCTTCCTGCATGTTGGTTTTATTGTAGGATGGAAAAGAATATTAGTATTTCTTATATTTAGTATAACTATGGCCGATAATAACACGGAATTTACTTAACAACGACTATAAAACTATATGTAATTTATGTTATGATTAAATTAAATCAAATTGTTGGATTTGATATTGAACTTTATGTGAATCACTGTAAAGTTGCTGTATTTGTCAAAACTAGTTGTTGTTGTCAAAATAAACATGGCCAATAGTAACACGGAATTTGTAGCGGCTCAAAAATCATTAAAAATCCTTTTCACTTCATGGCACTCTTCGTAGCAAAACTATTTATACACCGCGCCGCTTAATTACGAGGCATTGCTCGTTTTGCTGAATAGAGCTATTTCGCCAACTACAAAAGTAATTCCGCGAATCTCGATATTTATCGACGATCGATAAATATCGAGATATTTATCGACGATCCGGAAATCAGAAACGAAAAAGGATAGTCGCGTTTCAGAAGTTCATGAGACACAGTCTCAATAAATAATAATGAAAGTGAATAGTGCCGAACAATCGTTCACACGCCATTTGGTGAACTAAATTAATAATTATAATTTAAGTGATAACGTACAAAATAATAAATATAATATAAATATAAATATAGTGAGTGTTAATCATTTTAAGTAAAAAAACCCCGATAACCCCGATATAACTGGTGACCCCGACGCGCGGATAACGGTATCAAAAACAGTCGACCGTTAGAAAAACCGCGCAAGAGCACATTTTTTTCTCTCAATGTGCTTTAAAAGTGCATTTTATTAAAAAACGATTATAATATAAACTATATAATATAACTTAGTGCAACATAAAAAAACGCGTACAACAATAAAAACTAAAACGCTAACTTAAAATAACAGGCGCACAGAAACGCCAAGTGTGTGACAAAAATTATAAAATAAAAAAAAAATAAAACAATTACAGTTAAAAACGCTAACACTAAATCTATAATACCGTGTAGTGCAACAAGTTAGTGCGCGGTGTATGTGCTTCAGCACTCGCGGTATCAAGAGTTCGATACCGGTCGATCCATTATTATTTTTATTTCAATGGAAACCGCAACTTATATGTGTAATCATATAAAATAAATTTTTGGGCCAGTTGCCCCCGCAAAGGCGATCGCGCTCACCGAGGGAGCCAGGGCCTGGCAACAACATTTCGAATGCGGCAAAGCAACGGAATAACGGTTGGCAGATCAACAAAACCACACATCACCAGCAACAAGGAACAACAAATTGAATCAACCTTAATGGATACATAACAACGTACATAAAAAAACGAGTAAATATTAAACTAAAAATTTATTAAATTAAAAATTAAAAATTATTTATATTTATATTTTATTAAAAATATTTTTAAACAATTTTTCTCGAAAATAAATTTAAAAAAAAAAACTATTATTTAAATAACTACATATATATTATATTTATATCACAACAATATACATATATTACAACTACATATACATAAAATTATATAAACATTATAGCCCAACGGTTAGCGTTGACGGCTACAGATATTAATGTCGATGGTTCGAAACTCGACCAATGCATTCCAATTTTTTTATATAAACTTATTTTTTTTTTCCTCAAATAATTTGAAACTAAATATTTTTTTTTACAAACATATTTTCAACTTAACAAGGACTAGAAAACTATATGTAATTTATGTTATGATTAAATTAAATCAAATTGTTGGGTTAAATCAAATTGTTGGGTTTGATATTGGCTTTAATGTCAATCACTGTAAAGTTGTTGTATTTGTCAAAATTAGTTGTTGTTGTCAAAATAAACATGGCCAATAGTAACACGGAATTTACTTAACAAGGACTAGAAAACTATATGTAATTTATGTTATGATTAAATTAAATCAAATTGTTGGATTTGATATTGAACTTTATGTGAATCACTGTAAAGTTGTTGTATTTGTCAAAACTAGTTGTTGTTGTCAAAATAAATATTTCCGATAATAACACGGAATTTACTTAACAAGGACTAGAAAACTATATGTAATTTATGTTATGATTAAATTAAATCAAATTGTTGGATTTGATATTGAACTTTATGTGAATCACTGTAAAGTTGTTGTATTTGTCAAAACTAGTTGTTGTTGTCAAAATAAATATTTCCGATAATAACACGGAATTTACTTAACAAGGACTAGAAAACTATATGTTATTTATGTTATCATTAAATTAAATCAAATTGTTGGATTTGATATTGAACTTTACGTGAATCACTGTAATGTTGTTGTATTTTTCAAAACTAGTTGTTGTTGTCAAACTAAATATTTCCGATAATAACACTGAATTTACTTAACAAGGACTAGAAAACTATATGTAATTTATGTTATGATTAAATTAAATCAAATTGTTGGATTTGATATTGAACTTTATGTGAATCACTGTAAAGTTGTTGTATTTGTCAAAACTAGTTGTTGTTGTCAAAATAAATATTTCCGATAATAACTCGGAATTTACTTAACAAGGACTAGAAAACTATATGTAATTTATGTTATCATTAAATTAAATCAAATTGTTGGATTTGATATTGAACTTTATGTGAATCACTGTAAAGTTGTTGTATTTGTCAAAACTAGTTGTTGTTGTCAAAATAAATATTTCCGATAATAACACGGAATTTACTTAACAAGGACTAGAAAACTATATGTAATTTATGTTATGATTAAATTAAATCAAATTGTTGGATTTGATATTGAACTTTATGTGAATCACTGTAAAGTTGTTGTATTTGTCAAAACTAGTTGTTGTTGTCAAAATAAATATTTCCGATAATAACACGGAATTTACTTAACAAGGACTAGAAAACTATATGTAATTTATGTTATGATTAAATTAAATCAAATTGTTGGATTTGATATTGAACTTTATGTGAATCACTGTAAAGTTGTTGTATTTGTCAAAACTAGTTGTTGTTGTCAAAATAAATATTTCCGATAATAACACGGAATTTACTTAACAAGTACTGGGAAACTATATGCAATTTATGTGGTGATTAAATTAAATCAAATTGTTGGGTTTGATATTGGCTTTAATGTGAATCACTGTAAAGTTCTTGTATTTGTCAAAACTAGTTGTTGTTGTCAAAATAAATATTTCCGATAATAACACGGAATTTACTTAACAAGGACTAGAAAACTATATGTAATTTGTGTTATCATTAAATTAAATCAAATTGTTGGATTGATATTGAACTTTATGTGAATCACTGTAAAGTTGTTGTATTTGTCAAAACTAGTTGTTGTTGTCAAAATAAATATTTCCGATAATAACACGGAATTTACTTAACAAGGACTAGAAAACTATATGTAATTTATGTTATCATTAAATTAAATCAAATTGTTGGATTGATATTGAACTTTATGTGAATCACTGTAAAGTTGTTGTATTTGTCAAAACTAGTTGTTGTTGTCAAAATAAATATGGCTGATAATAACACAGAATTTATTTAATAAGGAATAGAAAACTGTCTGTAGTTTGGGTTATTATTAAATTATTTCTAATTATTGGGTTTAATATTGAATTTTAAGTGAAGAGATCGATAAAATACTTTTAGGCATTATAAGATTACATGTGTTCACGATGCTGTCTATAAGCTGAGTTGAATTAGTTTTAGAGAGAGAAAGAGCGTGGTCAACGAAGTACAGAACAGTCCGGAGGTTGAGAAGGCCTCCTCCCAAGATCTGATCTCTTCTATTTGTTTGATTGCTACCTTACTCACTGAGCCACACGCTATGATCTTTCGCATTGAAACACTATACATAACATAACAAATATAGAGCTGAATTTCATTCACTTTTGCTTGAACATATCCAACGAAACTTTGAAAATTTTTATGTATGGCTAAACCACCGCATGAGCAGATAGCTTCTCCCCAGACTGGATCTTGCTAGCACCTAGCAAAGAATATGCTTCCATTTCTTTTTTAATAGCCCTTTTTGCGTACATTGGCAGAAATCAGCATTATAAGGAGAGGGAAGACAATTTGATAGCCTTTTCCCTTTGGTTCAAGTTTCCTGTTTCAAAAATTGTGTCTTCTCGTTCTGAACCTTGTCTTCAGTTTGTGCACCACATCAACACATTTCATTGACTTAAGAGTGGCGGCTTAGGATTGCAGAAAATATCTCCTGAGTTACATATAATTACTTCTGCTAAGCGCATTTGAATTTCCGTCTTTATTTTTGTGCGAGGTTAACTCTTGGTGGTCGGCTAATGGCCTTAGTCTTTCGTCTTCCTGACTAGACAGGACGAAAACTTTTTGTTCTGCCATTTTGTAGAAATAATATGAAAATAATTTTTTTTTGTACTTTTTTGCGATTGTCAGAAAAATAGGCTTGTGGTCAACATGCGAATCATGCGACACAAGTTAATAGGTGTATCCATTTGATTAGTGGAATTTGAAAGTTTTCGTCCAATCCCGAACCATTGTTGTGATTTATGGTTGATCTAGTTGCACCCATTATACGAAAGAAATACACCTGGTAGCCAGTCGGTAGTCACTGGTCCTATGATAGTCATAGAGTTCTAATCCCAACTGTGCTTGTTATTTTGAGACTCCTCTTCCCTCCCCCTTCCCCAACTTGCCAAATCAATGAATTTTGGTAAAATATTAGGTTCGAGTGGCTTTACACTTTGTCTGGGTCATTGTTGTCGTTTCAACAACAATATTTTTTTCTGAATGGAGTAATAGACTCATATTTTTGAAATTCACGTTCATTTTCTTAATTTAACCACGTCCCCTCGTTCTATTTATATTACTCTCCCATCTGTTGTAATTAGTTTAGCCTCTTGTAATATTTCATTTAAGGTTTAATGAACTAGGTGTTTACTAAAACTAAAGTACTAAACTAAAGTAGCTTTTACGTCCCTCAAGCTAGCAGAACCCATACAGCAGAACATTTCAAGATAGCATGGGTAATTATAAAAATTTTGGGCTCCATCCCTTCCAACTAAAATGCGGGTTCTGCTAGCTTTAGAAAAAGTTAGCAGAACCCATATCAAAAAATAATTTAAAAATAGTTGGAAAATTAAAGGTTATTTTTAGGCTAATTAAATGCCATATTTAAATTATTTTATTCTGCTAGTTCTATAAAAAGCATAAGGCTTTATCACTTCAAAGCTAGCAGAACCCAAATCGAAAATCAGACCAAAAATCAAATTAGAACGCAAAACAAGCTCAACTGACATACAAATAGTTTTAGGATCATTATGGCATAACCAGCATCTTATTGCTTTCAGCTTCTAGGTGTGCATGAGTTTAAGTACTTGCGTCTACACTTAATAAACACATTTTATTAAACACTTCTTTTTTTATTTCGCAAAAACTTAGATTTTTGAATATTTTAATTAAAAAATTTGTTCAAAAATTTTAAAAAATCACTCGATCGATATCGCCTTCTTAGGTCATAATAATTTTTTAATTTAATTTTTTAAATAAAATATTCAAAAATCTAAGTTTTTGCGAAATAAAACAAGAAGTGTTTAATAAAATGTGTTTATTAAGTGTAAGTGGGTTTGGCCAAGTACCTAACAAAACTGGCCTGTTTCGACGGATTTGCTCTCTCAAACGCCGCATAACACACAGCTATTATTATTTATTTACCGTCAGACCTGCTGGCAATTTCAAGGGTGTACAACACTGCGATAAGTAAAGAAAACATTCAACAATTTTCTTGACTTTTGATCGACTTTGATTTGGTTTTTTCGCGTTTTTTTCGGTTTTGGCCCGATTTTCGATTTGGGTTCTGTCAACTTCAGATTAAATTACTTGCGAAGTTTTGGCCAAGGAAGAGTAGAGCCCAAAACTTTTTTATGGGATATTTGATTAGGCCGTAATGTAGCGGGCCAGCTACTGCTAATTCGGTAGAGCAAACCATTGCTGAGGAAAACTCTGATAGTTCTAGTTCTAATACAGGAACTCCACGAAGGGCAAGCACGATAAATGCTAATGTTCCGAAAATTACTCAAGAACATTCAATTTATTTAAATCCGAACAGAAGACAAATATCAACTAGTTGTCAACACCGGGACCATCGAGAACCTGGCAGAATGTGCAGCAATATCCAACTGCAACTTTACTTATTCCCATTTCAAGTTCAAGTTATAATCAAGTTCGCGACTATCAATTACTTGCATAAAAATTATTTTTCACATCCCCTTGTACCCAACAGTTAAGTTGGGCAAACAGCTGGTATATGAAATTTCTCAAATTATAAAACTTCTTATTACAATGCTCTTCATAATATAACTCGCGCTACAAATTCCGTAAAAGTAGGCCCGAAAGGAAATTCTGATATTTGCCCAACAAAAACGACCGTGGAAAACTTCGTATTCCAAGTGGAGCATTTATCACCTACCAATAATGTTTCGGAGCAGCGACTAGTCAATAAGTTTAATTTTAAAGGGGCTTGTACGGAACCATTATTGGGGCTGTAACATTAGCAAAATCCGCTGTGTACTTGGTAACACCTCAAGGATTCTGTACTACATAAGCTTCAAATTCGGCGTTCGGATATTGAAATTCGATAAAGCATAGATAACAAAAAAACAAAAATTTGATGTGAACTTTATCGAATTTTAATACTCAATCTATGAATTATCTCAACCACTTACAAACCCGTTAAGCGATCTGGAAATGTTAAAAATTTTGAAAAAGAACATTCGGCGAGACTTGAAATTTCACCTTGCTGTTAGATTCATCCACACTGTGTCCGAGCAGTGGTCTCTCCTAATCGAGTCCAACTCTGGGGTTTATTGAACAGTGGCATTAATATCAGTGCCTTGGGTTGTGGAGCTGAAAAGTTTCTTCGGAAACACAATCTGAAGTTGATTAATCTTTCCGAGTGTGTGCAAACTGCGGATGGATCGAAACAACGTATCCTAGGATATATTAATATTCCCGTGAAATTCAATAATGATACTAAAATTCTTAAAATGACATCACTTTCTAAACGAAGAACAACGTACACGACTTGACTCCGTCATTCAAACTCTCCCTGACTTTCAAAAACTGGGACTTGGAAAGATTTAATTGCTTTGCCACGTGATTGACAGAACCGATCAAACAAAAATATTATACGCTGTATCTGCGGTTTAAAAAGAAATGTATGCGGAAATTGATCGGATGCTTCATCTCGAAGTAATATAAAAAAGTTCGAGCCCTTGGAGCTCTCCAATGACCTTTGTTTGCAAGAAAAATCGGAAGGTACGTTTGTGCCTACAAGCACAAAAACTTAATAAAATGACTAAGAAAGATGCTTTTCCTCTCCCTATTGTGGATGGTCTTTTGTGGCGGCTCGACAAAACCAAATTAATATCGAAACTGGACCTAAAAGATGCCTTCTGAAAAATCGCTTTAGATCCAATCTCCAAAGAAAAAACAGCTTTCGCAATTCCAGGACGACAGCTGTATCAATTTAAAGTTATGCCATTTGAGATCTGTAATGCCCCTCAATCTCTGTGCCGATTAATGAGCAAATTGATTCCCCACCACCTACAGGACATCGTATTCGTCTACCTTGACGATTTTTTGGTTGCGATTGCAACATTCGATGAACATTTTTCTCTCTTAGAAGATGTCGCCGGTCGTCTGTCAAAGACAGATCTGACGATTAATGTCGAGAAGTGCCAATTTCTTCTCAAAGAGGCGGATTACCTTGGTCATGTGGTTGGTGTGGGCGGATTGCGACCTGATTCATCCAGAGCAAGGGGTACTACAGAGGTGCGTTGATTCTTGGGTATGGCGGGCTGGTATTGGCGATTTGTTAGAAATTATGCAGAACTTTCAGCCCCTTTAACGGACCCCCTTAAAAAAGGAAAGCTATTATGTGGTCTACGATAGCTCAGACTGCGTTCGATCAGCTTAAATCATGTCTTATTTCATCTCCTGTTCTGCTTCCATCTGATTTCGGAAAAAGGTTTTATATACAGTGTAACGCCAGTTCGACTGGCATTGGTGCAGTTTAGTTTCAAAAGGACGCTGAAGGGTTAGACTACTCGACGCCTGGCAGCATTTTTGGCAATTAAGAAATTCCGAGCGTATGTGGTTAGTTTACCATTTAACGTCATTACTGACCATGTCAGTTTGACCTGGCTCATGTCACTCAAGGACGCTAATGGTAAATTAGCTCGATGGAGTTTGGCACTACAAGGATTTAATTTTGAAGTGGAATATTGCAAAGGAAGCCAAAATGCAATTCCGGACGCTATTTCCATAGTTCACATGGGTGATCTTACCCTATCAACAATAGATCAATTCCAAATTGATCTCAACTCTGATCATTTCGCATCATCCGAATATCGTTCTATGCTGGAAAATATCAAGATTTCGGCAAAACAATCTAACTTTATTGAAAAAGATTGTAAAATTAATATAAATACATCACCTAAATTAGTTTACGACCTTGGTCTAAATATCTTACCATAGAAATGGGTTGTTCCGAAAGAATTGCGGTTGGAACTCAAATCAAAGATGCATTCACCTCCTTTAGGTGGGCATCCCGGTATTCAGAAAACCTGTGAAATAATTCGACGTTATTTTTACTGACCAAATGAGCAAATGCGAGGATTGTAAAGCAAACAAAGCAGCAAATTACTGTTCACGTCCACCGCTATCATCGCTCCCAGCAACTTCGTGGCCCGGACAGAGATTATTTTTAGATTTTCTAGGACCTTACCCACGAATTCGTGCTGGCAATACCTGTATTCTGATAATTTCAGATCACTTCTCTAAATTTCAGACGTGGTAAAATTCGTTTGCATCAGACGTGGTAAAATTCTTGGAAAGTCAGATATTTTTCATGTTTGGGGTTCCTGAGTTTATAGTGTCCGATAATACAAGACAATTTGATTCACATTTAGAACAAGAGTTAAGCATATCTTTACACATAAGGATTCTCCTCAGGCGAATGCTACCGAGAGAGTGAACCGGACCTTACTGGCCGCTTACAAAAAAAGACGATCAACGTGCATGGGACTTATACACCTTAATGCCGTAACTTTTACCTTAAGATATACTACTCATGGGTTAAGAGGTTACTCTCATCATTTTATTATCTTCGGACAACATCCCATTCTTCATGGTTGGACCGAACGTGGAAAAAAAATGGATGGACCGTTTCCGTTATGTTATATTCTTAAATCATTTTTGGAATTTTGAAAGTATGCCATCTGGGATGGAATTAAATTATTTCTGAGCAGATTATTATGAAATCTGGTAAGGTGGATTGAAATTGGATTCTATATACAATAACTATGAGAAAAAGTTCTGGCATATTTTCAATTATGTCGGAATTAAGCCATTTATTATCTGCTATGATAAAATTGGGATGGTGAATGAAAATGTGATTCTAAAATCATATTTACAAAAAACTCTGGAATATGACCATTTGAGAATAATTTCCAGATTATATGATGAAGTTTTTTATACGGAATGCAATGGGAATCTAAACTGATTTTTTGAAGAAGTTATGGAATATGACCAATTGGTCAGGAACTAAGCCAGCATCAGTTCTGAAACAACAACATATGATACGGAACCAGATCATTCCTGAACAGGTTATATTGAAATTAAAGTGCTGCATGTAAATGGGATTCTTAAATGATTGTTCGTACAATTACTGGGAAATAGCCATCTAGGATGGAACAAAGATATATGTATTTGAACAGATTATAAAATTTTTTTATAGCTGGATTAAAATGGGAGCCTAAAATGATTTTTAGACGGAATTTCAACTGAACAAATTATGATGAAATGTTTAATGCTGCTTTAAGTTTTGGAATATGGCTAATTAAGACAGAACTCAGCCATTTCCTAACTAATCATGATGGTACGGGACATCAGTAAAAAAGGGATATTCCTAAATAATTTTTGAAAATGTTTGGGATAAGGCCAGCTGGGACGAAACTAGGTTGAAACTAAACAGATTATGATAAAGTTTTTTATGTTTGATGAAAATGGTATTCTAGAATGATTTTAAGAAGAACTTTGGGATATGGCTAGTTAGTTCTGAACATATTATGATAATATTTTTTATGCTGTGAGAAAACATGATTCTAAAATTAATTTTAAATGAAATTCAGAAATTTGGCCAATTATCTTCAGCGCCGTTAACGAGACGCAGCGATCACTGCCTGACGATGTGCTAGGCGCCTGCGTATTGCTATTACATTATGAAATAGTAAATTAGCCAACTACTGGTCACTCAAGAAGCACGACAATTTTACAATAAAAAATATATATGTATTTTATTGTTGTGAATTTTAAATACAGCAATATTCGAATTCCTAAACATAGTACTGCGGTGATCCTGTATCATAAAATTCCTTTTCTATTTATGTTATTATGAATTCTTGTATTGTTCGTTGTCTTCTCTTCAGCAAAAAAAAAATACAACTGAAAACTTTAAAAAGTTACCATAACGAAAGACCAAGACAATTTATTACAATAGAGTATTTTGTCTTATGGATCTTATAATTCTATTGTTATTTTATTTTTTTATAGTTTTATTTTTCATAACATCAAATAATAATAAGACAATTTTTTTTTGATGCTGAATATAAAAAATATAATTTTTTTGCTATACTTTCGTAAGTCATGGAAATTTGTTATTCTATTCAAATTCATATAACCAGCAGCAAGAGGCTACAATCCTTCAAGTAACAAAAAAAAAACTCATCATTTTTAAAAAACGATTTTTGACTTTTTTTTTTGTATTATAATTTTTTATATTTTAATTTAAATAAATATTTTTGGTTGAAAAACAGGATAATGGCAATAATGCATTATGTTAAGAGACTTTATGGTTAGGGTGGGCCCGATATGGAATACGTTTTTATTGCTCTTTTATCGTTTAAAATTATTAAGCTTTTGAAAATTGCTCAGTATTTATTTGATAGTCAGTGTTCAATTTGAAAAAGAAAAGAGTTGATGAGAGTATGTAAGTATTATTAATAAAATTTTCACTCAAAGCAATGTTACAGATTCCATAAGCAGACTTATAGTTAATAGCGTGACTTTAACATTTTCGAAATAGTTTAGTTTACTGTTTCGTTTTTTTTTAACTTGGCTGAAGGAACTTTGTTTTACAAAAATATTTTTTGTAATAGCTTGCATACTTTAATTATATCACCCAAAATTTGTATGTACATCAATCACAAGTCTCAAAGAACTATCTAACAACAAATAAATCAGCACACATAAAGCGGAACTCAATTAAAAATAAAACCCCTCGGAACTGGACAGCTACGACGGAGCTTTCGCAACGTCAAAACAAGTAAAAAACACCAAAAATTGCGGTTGATTTAATTTAATCGCAAATGGAGTCAGAAAGCCCTGACCAGTGTTGTGTCGTATTATCTGCACCAAGTAATTAATTAATGTTCTACATGTGTAGACAATTTATGTAGATAATTAAAAATGTAACGTCGACAATGTACATAAAGTAAACGAATCAGTTGAAAGAATGTCGTTTTTACGAAAACTATACGTGAACACAGCCTTTTTTGATGTCGAAACAACTACTGTCGTGTCAGAACGTACTCAAAAACTTTTGAAGTTCAGCCGTCACTTAAACGTCAGAAAAATTGTGAAAATTAAATTTAACAACAGAAAAGTGAAAAACAAATACCGAAGTATTTTTTCAGTATTTTTTCCATTATTTAATTTGAAGTTGTGAACATATTGAAAAAACTATCACGTGTAAAAGTTTACTTGGTTCAGCTTATTAGTTTAAGCACAATTAATAAAAATGTATCAAAAATCATGGATGGGGTATTTGAAATATTTTTCAAAGTGGTCGTTTGTAACGGAATGGGTACAAAGGGCCGAATGTCAAAGGGCCGAATGTGTCGAAGGGTCGAATGGGTGGAAGAGCTGAATGTCGAAGAGCCAAATGTCAAAGCGCCGAATTTGTCGAAGGGCCGAATGGGTTAAAGGGCCGATTTTTTTTTTGTTTTTAGAAATATAATTTTGTAATTTTTTTTTATTAAACTTAAATGAATTTCTTATGAATTTATGTATTTTACTATTTTTCACCACACATCCAGTCAGCGATACATTTTAGTGAAGAAAAATTTTGTCATGCGCCACCAATAGGTATATCCCTTTTCTTGCCCGTTAACATAATTGTGTGAGTACTGTAAAAGTAGGTTAGGTTAGGTTAGGTTAGGTTAGAGTGGCTAAGTGAGTGTGCGATAGCACACTTAAGCCAATAATGGCCCATTGTGATACCACAGGATCCAATCTCCCCTTACTCCCACTGAAACCAACCAGAGCTACTGATGTAGCGTAAAATATCTCGCACCCCAAAGTCCGCGAGTTCAGAAAGGCTGTCCATGTTGTACACACCCAAGTATCTATGTCTTTTGTATGATAGTGCTGGACACGAGCATAGGAAGTGAACTAACGTCTCTTCCTCCTCTTCGTCCATACAACTTCTACAAAAGTCATTCGTCTCTAGACCCAGCCTTCTCGCATGTTCCCCAAAAAGGCAGTGTCCTGTCAGTATCCCTACGACCAATCCTAAATCTCGTTTTCTCAGGGATATAAGTGCCTTGGAGCGCCGCAGGTCCAGTTTTGGCCAAACCTGTTTTGCTACCCTGCACGTGAGAGTGTTGGTCCACCTCTCATCTGTCAAGGCGATTGCCTTTTTACTGAGCGTCAATTTGAGCGCTGCTATAGGCCTCCCCAGACCTGCCCTTTCCGGTTGCATCTGGAGAGTCGTACCGTATCTATCTAGTTCGTCTGCCCTGCAGTTTCCCGTGACGTCCGAGTGACCAGGGACCCAGATTATCTGGATACTGAAATACTCGCTCATCTCATTAAGAGATGATCGGCAATCCAGCGCCACCCGTGACTCAGAGAAACCGCCTCTAGTGGCCTGGGTGCCGCTTGACTGTCCACATAAATCGCGATATCCCTAACAGATACCACGTTATGCTTCAACCATGTCACGACTTCCCCTATCGCCACCACTTCAGCCTGTTACACGCTGCAGTAGTCAGGGAGACGAACAGAAATATTAACATTAAGCTTCTCACAGAAGACTCCGGCTCCTACTTTGCCGTCTAGCTTAGAGTCGTCCGTGAAAATTGCAGTGCCTCGTTTTCCAGTATTGATCCGTTCCTCCAGGATTCCCTAGAAGGACAGATGATCCGGAAACCTATATCGAAGCACAACGTTGGTTTAATATAATCTAGATTCACCAGTTCTTCCCCTAGTGATCTAACTATCGTCGAGTGTCCCGCCTGAAGACACTTCCACTGAGAGACAGCCGAGAGCCTTGTAGCCACATTGGCTGCCATCTGCTTACCAAAAAATTCGATTGGAATAAGATGGAACATAACCTCTAAAGCGCGTGTAGGTGTTGTCCTAAGCGCCCCGCTTATAAGCATACAGGCCGTTCTTTGCAACTTCACCAACATCCTTATATAGGTTACCTTTTCCAGAGCTGGCCACCACACGCCCACCCCGTACATCAGCACAGGCCTTACCACTGCGGTATAGAGCCAGTGTACCAGCTCTGGTTTCAAACCCCATTTATTCCCTATGGCGTTTCTACACGAGTAAATGGCTACATTAGCCTTATTCACCCTTTCTACAATGTTAGGCTTCCAGCTGAGCTTACTGTCCAAGATTATGCCCAAAAATCTCGCTCTGTCAGCAAAAGCCAGTCTAATGCCGTTCACGGTAGGAGGGCTAACTACCGGAATTTTATATTTCTTAGTAAATAGTACCAGCTCTGTCTTGGAGGGGTTGATCCCTAATCCACATTTGCTGGCCCATTTCGTAACGATCATGAGTGCATTCTGCATAACATCCCTAATCGTATCCAGATATTTGCCTGAGACAGCTATTGCTACATCATCTGCATACGCTACAACCCCTATACCCTCTTTCTCCAGTTCCAACAGCAATCCATTCACCACTGCACTCCAAAGAAAGGGGGACATTACTCCTCCCTGCGGAGTTCCTCTAACCACCCGCATTCTAATGGTGGACTCTCCCAGTTCCGAGATAATAATCCTGCTTACCAGCATCTGATTTATCAACCTACTTATAGGATAATCCACATTCAGAAATGACAATCCTTCCATGATCGCCTCCGTTTTTACATTATTAAAGGCACCCTCAATGTCGAGAAATGCTACCATACAATACTCTTGCGAGTAAATTGACTTCTCAATCATGCGTACTAGATCGTGCAGAGCTGTGTCCACCGACTTTCCCTTACAGTACGCATGCTGCGACATTGCCCAATTCCTTGGCTCAACTTTTGTTCGAATAAGTACGTCTATCAATCTTTCCAATGTTTTCAACAGAAAGGATGATAGAGTTATAGGCCTCAGGTCCTTTGGATAAGCCTGTGAGCTTTTTCCCGATTTCGGGATAAAAACCACTCTGACCTCCGTCCATTTCCTGGGAACAATTGCAGACATCCTCTGAAGATAACCTCCAGCCAGGGGAGGATAACTGCAGAGTTTCTTTGGATCTCTGCTGGTATAATCCGATCCGGGCCCGCCGATTTATAAGGCTTAAAACCGTTCAGCGCCCACAGGATTCGTTTCCTGTCCACGATGCCATCCACATCTGTTAAAGGTGTTTCTCGATGAGCTTCAGGCTCCATCGAGTCATCAATGCTTCCCGGAAAATGGGTCTCAATGAGAAGCTCCAATGATTCCGCACTTGAAGCTGTCCATAACCCGTCCGGCCTAATTAAGTAACTAGGACTGATTGGGTTGGTAGATAGAATTTTCCTAAGGCGAGAAGTCTCAGAGACTTCCTCCATTCTACAACAGAAGAGTCTCCAAGACCCCCTTTGTGCCTTCCTCAATTCTTTTTTGTATTTTCTCAGGTCATCCTTATAGGAATCCCAATCCCGATTTTCCCTGGTGTTCTTAGCCTTATTAAAGGCTGTCCTACACACTCTCCGATAGGTTCCCAACTCCGTGGTCCACCATGTCGGTTTCTACCTGCCCCTAGGTTTTATCAGGGGACACGCAGCATTAAATGACAGATTGCATGCTTTTGTGACAATAACAACCATGTCAACTAATTCCTCTACTGTCGCCGGAAGTTCAGGAACCTCCAGCGGCAATAGTTCCTTCAACACCTCCCCATATTTGTTCCAGTTTGTACTTCTGGGATTCCTAAAGGCTTTCCGGGCAACAGGTTTGATGTTGAGGTTATATGTAATATATCGGTGATCAGAGAATGAGTGCTCCTTCGCCACTCTCCACCCACTGATCATATCAAAAATTGTTTCTGACGCACAGGTTACATCTAGAACCTCCTGTGGATTTCTAACAATGAATGTTGGTTCACACCCAATATTGCAAACTACGAGGTTAGTATTTAATAAGTAATCAAAAAATAACTCACCTCTTTCGTTAATGTCTGTGCTTCCCCAGATTGTGTGATGCGCGTTTGCATCACATCCAATTATCACACCTACCTTTTTCAGACCTGCTTCCCGGATCAGTTCCCCCAGATTACCCGGTGGAACCTCCTTTTCACGATCCATATAGGCTGAGGCTAGCCATAGTTTTTCACAGCCTACCTCAGCGCTCACCGCTGTAACGTCCCCACTGTAAAAGTAACATGCCAAAAATTTATTTTTGTATGTGTTTTGACCCAACTAACGCATTTGTGCATTCCTTTTAAAATTATTTTCACCCGAAAAAAATCACAATAACTATATACACAATTGTGTTGGTTGTACTTCAAAACAAGCGAAATTTTTGGCGTAAGTGTAGATGACGTATACATCGCCGAAATCGGGTAAGATGAAAACTTTTAAAAAAAATTTCTTTATAGGATTGTATACCTATCATTTTTAGGAAAATTTCGGAAAAATCACCACATTTTCCTGGAAAATTTTCAGTTTTTCCAAAAATTTTTTTTGATTTTATTCATTAAAAAATTAAAAATCTGCCGTTTTATTTATCAAATCTTAATTTTAATGATAAAAATTCGAATTACACTGTCATGAAACGAGTAACAAATTACATTTTTGCGTTATTTTAATAAAACTTTTTGATTTTCCGGAAAATTTTTCCTTTTTTTTTATTTTTTCAATATTTTTGAGTTTTATTTATTTTTATTAATAATAATTGCTTCGTTAACCTTGCAGACACAGATCAAAGAGTTTTTATCGCTCTTATCGCTTCTTCTGATAGTGCCACAAATGTTAAAAAAAATCAAATTTTGTAAATACAAATTTTTTTTTAATATAATTTTACTTCGTTGTACACCTTAAACCCCCGCTTTTCCAGAATTTATAGAATTAATGAAGTGGCAAATTTTATTTATAATTTTAAACTAAGTAAAAAAAAAATAATAAAATTTTCCTAGAAAAATTGCAAACTTTTCCCGGAAAAATTATTTGTACTGTCGAAAAACTCTTAAAATACAATGCTAATATGAAAATTTAAAAAAAAATTACACATTTGTACTATTTTGAATAAAATAATACGCAATTTGTCACCAAAAAAAAATGAAAAGGTCAGAATTTTCCCGGAAAATGTGATAATTTTCTCGAAATTTTTGGCTTGCACTTCGAAAAATTTCATCTTACCAAAATTCCCGCGATGGATACGTCTTATAGCCCAATTTTTTTATCAAAAACGCCATTACATATTATGATTTTTTACCCACTTTGGACTTAAATAGTGCCATTTCTTTTTTTTGGTTGAACAAGGGATATGTACCAAAAATAAAAAAATAATTAAATAAAATAAAAAATCAAAAATAAAATATATTCCTAAAAACAAAAAAAATAAAATAATAAAAAAATTCGGCCCTTCGACCCATTCGGCTCTTAGACACATTCGGCCCTTCGACACATTCGGCCCTTCGACACATTCTGCCCTTTGACAAATTCGGCCTTTCGACATTCGGCCCTTCGACATTCGGCCCTTCGACACATTCGGCCCTTTGAAATTCGGCAATTCGACATTCGGCCCTTTGATATCATACCGTTTGTAACATGTTACAATCGTCCACCATACTGAGAACAGAACAAAACGAAAAGTTGAGAGGCTATAATCGTGGTTCATAAACCGGGAAACATTTTGATCGAAAAGGGGAAAAAGCAAGTGGGAAGCATACCCTCGGCGGAAAGAGGTACATTAGTTATCATGTGGATACAGACCGAATTTTCATACAATTCATGCAACATTTTTTAAGGCACACAAATACAACTCAGAGCAATAACAAATTAATTGTTCTAGACAACCACCAGTCCAATATTTCTCTTCCAGTGGATTATTTCTGCAAAGTAAACGGCGTTGTGATTTTTTGATTTCCTATTTGACAAAACCTTATTTAATCTTGCTTCAGCAAATTAAATGGAAACAAATGCCGCTAATAAAAACAAGCTAAATGTTGGTAACTCAAAACTTATGTGATTTCTTTAAATAGGTAAACGAATTCGAATTTACGACATTCCCGATTTTTCAAAAATTGCTTTAGAGCAACCAACGACATCGAAAAATATAACATCAAGATTTAGGGTTTCTGGCATTTGGCCAGTTAAACCTGATGATTTTGGTGATGAATAATTTTCTCCAAGTCATGTCACCAGTAGCTATACCAGTAGAAGTATACAAGAGCTAACACCATCTTCACCATC
This sequence comes from Nephrotoma flavescens, assembly GCA_932526605.1. Classification (NCBI taxonomy): domain Eukaryota; kingdom Metazoa; phylum Arthropoda; class Insecta; order Diptera; family Tipulidae; genus Nephrotoma; species Nephrotoma flavescens. Next base: position 237,504,729 of record OW052220.1, read on the forward strand.
AATGCCACGTGGGTATTCAGGCCACCCATCGGATTTGTTTTTTCTCCCGAAAAAATTATTCTATGCACAAAATCGTCTCTTGTGAGCACCCGTGTTCCTGGATGCAGAACGAGGGGCACAACAATGCTTTCTTACTGATGCTCCTGAGGAGATAAGAAAAAAACTCTTCAAAGAAAACCAAAGAAACCGAAACAAAATGTAAATTTAAGTCATTAAAAGAGAAACTGTTCCCAAGTTCTGAAGAAGAGTGCATTTGCACCTACTGCTGTGGAACGGATTCCAAATCCATTCCAAACGATAAATGGATTATCGAATATGTTTGGAAATAAAGTTAAATTTAAATACTTTAGATTTATTTGTTCATTTTGATTATGTTGCAACCGTCCTTATAGACTGTTACAATCAGTTCAACGTGAAGGGCGATTTTAGCATTTAACCTTCTCTATATTTGTATGTTTAAAAGCATTAATGTACAAAATGTGATAAATGGCATTTTTATGGTTTAAGATAAAGAAAATGTTTGTTTTTCACTTTTATTTCCGGAAGCGAAAAAGTTTTCATTTTATGACCGAAAATTCAAAAATTGTTACGTTTGTACCCACCCTCCCCTACTTGTCTAATGGTATTTTTATCGGCCGGTAACTTTTTGGTGAGAAATTCTCTGTCTATATGGCACGAGTCTTTTCCATTTTCTCTTTGATAGCGTCCCTGCTGTTTGAAGATTATAATCACTTAATTTGGTTTCAGAAATTAATAATTTTCTATTAGCTTCCTCATTTTTTTTTATAATTCTTACTCTTGAATCACACTTATTTTGTTTATTTTTTTTTTTTATTTTTTTTATTTTTCTATTTATTTTTTTATGTTTTAATCTCGGGCCGATGCACTCCCAACTCTTTCGCGGTTCACTTTCCACGTCCTACTTTACGCATTGCTTACCAAATCGAGTACATACGGCTATAGGTCTGATTTTATCACCATCTGTACATTGCATAGCTCCAAATGGGTCGACCCATGAGTTTGGCACTCTGACAGTTGGTCATAGATGTGTTGAATCACACTTGTGCGTTTATAAATAAATAGCAAAATTTAGATTGTAACTTATAAATAAATAGCTTTCCTTTTCGTTAACGTCGTGGCTGATATTGCATACGAATGACATAACAAATAAAACCCACTACCAGCAGACCACAAATTCGTTAAAAGCCTAACTATATCATAACTATCAAGAGTAGAAAAATTCCGCCCCAGGCATAAGTTCAAAAACCTCTAAATTTCTATCTCATTTGAACCACCTCACCTGCACGCCCACAAATGATAACCATCAAATCGTATTCTCAGCCGACATAACTTACAATCCCATAATAGTTCATCGGAGGAAAAACTATATTGAGAAAAAACTATCCCAGAAAAAAATTTAGCTTAGCTATCACTATATAGCGGCCCATTCTATAAAAGTGTGAGATAAGGCAAAATGTGTTTTAGATGTGGCATACTCTTAACTTCATACTGGGTCAGTTTCAGGAAACTTCTAGGCGTCCAAGAGGCGCAATTGAATTTAAAACTCCGAAAATCGTTAAATATCGGAATCGTTTTGTGTTCATTCAATTCCACGGCCCATTCTATAAAAGTGTCGGATTAGGGAGAATGTTTTTTTAATGTGGTATACTAGCTCAGTATAAATCAGCTCAACAGTTCAAACTAAAATATCATGAAACTAAAAATATTCGTCCTAATCCGTGTCTTTTATAGAATGGGCCGTGGAAGCAAATCAATGGTTTGTGAACAAAATAAACTGTCGTAGTTCCAAAAGATACCTGAAATGTTTGATGCCAGAGTACGCTGCTAACAACTCACTCGCACTATATCTTTGTTACGAAACTCTTTGTTTAAAATAAATTTAATATAATCGAATAGGTGGTGCCATCTACCCCGCGGCATTCATACATTAAAGTTTCATCAGAATAGGCTTTAATATTCTATTCTGTTTTCTTCACTCACACCATTCTATTACATCAACGTCGAGAGAATGATTGGAGCGAGACCAATGTGTACACCTTGTGCGTGTGTGCGAACGGCGAAAGTATAGAGGATTTATTTTTCTTCTCTTGGTACTTGCGAGGGATACACGGTAGAAAGAGTGTGCAGACGCGCCGGAAGAAAAGGGAAAAAATGTTCTATATTTTTTATTTTTTTGTGAAAGAATTTTTAGGTTCGTGTTGGTGGTTATTAAATAAAGCTTAGTTTTTTACTCCGTTATTTTTTTTTTTTTTTTTTTTTTTGGAGTTTAATTCTAATGGGGGAAAAAATGTTGTGTTGGCATCTAAATGCTTTTAGTTTAATGATATAAAAAAATATAAGTTTCAGTGCTAAAATTGATTCACGTGTGCGTGTCCGCATTACTAACGAGTACGGTATTATCAACAGTACCAGAATTATCCAGTTGCCATTTGTAAAAATTTTTAAATGCGGGAAGACGTCCAACGGCCATTTTCGTTGGGAAGATACACCGCAACAGAGGTAATCTTTCAGAAGACAGAAGGTACAATTTTTATTTTTTTTTATTATTCCTTTTCCGTTATTCAAATATTTTTTTTTGTTTTTTTATTTTTATAAATTTTCTATTAACGTAAATTCAAGATTTTCTTTTTTTAATTTTCAAATTTTTTTTTTTTTATTTTTCAAATTTTTCCAATTTTGTTTATTTTAAATGTTTTTTGATCGAACACCGGATAGCGGTTGTGATGCGCGACTGGTGTGCCCATTGGTTTCGCTCCGAATCCTTTCCCTTGGGTCCGATTTAGTTTTTTTATTATTTCTTTACGTTGATAAATTTTTTTTTTGATCGTATTTGAATACTGAAATAAAACCCGCACGCCACATTGGCCGCACTTGGCATTCGGCCTCATTTTCTTTTTTGTATTTACTTGGTTATATTGGATTTATTCTTTTCCGTGTGTCATAATATAAATAAAATGAATTCTAAATAATTTTTCGGGTCGGTATATTGGGAGGAGGTTTCATTCTGTGTTGGTTCCATATTTACAGAGTAGGCTTGTCACTCCCCATCATCCCCTTGGTAGGACATCCACAGGGATGGAGTGGTGAGTCCAGCGTATGTGTTGTCCATTCGGGGAAGACTCTAAAATTCACACGGTCTGCCCGTGGCACATCGGCGGTAACCTGCTGTCGAGTAAAGAACGAGTAGTGGTCTGTTGAAAAGATGTCCCTGCCCTTAATTGCTGCTTCGTTGTAGCTGCGCATCTGCTTTTCGAGATTAATGGGCCATTGGGGAGGTATCTTCAGCAGACTGGGTACTTGTCACTCGGGGAGATCCGATCAGAGCCGAATGGACACACTCGGTTATTATTAATTTTATTACGTTCCTCAAGTTTCGTTCGACAAATTCTGGTCGACGTAATTTAGTTTCAGTTAATAGTTTGGTTTTATTTTAATTTTATTTCTGGTCCACGGTGAAGACCAGGAGCACGCAATCCTTTAATTCTCCCACGACCCATGCCATTACCCTGAGATCTCTGCGTGCTTAGATGAAAACTGCGGGTTGGCTGCGAGCCATCCGTAACATTTTGGTTGTGTCTCACTAAGCCATGCCGAGAAAAGCCTAAGTGGTTGCCAAATATCGCCAATATATTGTTGAACTACTGCACCGATAGCTGATCCGAAGCGTTTTCCATGATAGCGAGTTTAGCCGTGAATGAAGGATGTGCGTGAAGAGTAGCTCTACAAAAGTTCTCCTTACAATTGTCGAAGGCATCAATGGACTCTCCTGACTATTTAATTAAAATTTTACGATTTTTCTTATAGCCTTTAAGAAAATTGTTAAGTAAAAGTTGTTCAGCTGCGGCATTTGGAATGAAACGTCTGTAGAAATAAATTATCCCCAAAAACCTTTTGAGGTGATTAACTATTAAAGGACGTTCAAAATTTGACTTCAACTCGTTCTGGATCGGGTAAAATGCCATTTGCAAAGAAACATTTCCAAGATTGATTATTAAATCGATGTCTGATAATTTTTTGAAAACTATAGTTCGAGATGTGCATATGGTTCCTCGAAAATTTTAGACTTTATCAGAATATCATCTAGGTAAATGTGTGTGAATTTAAGTCCCAACAGTGCGGAATGCGTGAATTTCTCGTGAGTCGCAATAGCGGTTTTTAGAATATCAGACGGTTCACTAGGGATCTGATGATAAGCTTGGACAAGGTCAAGGCTACCCTTATTGAAGACAGTAAATCCTTCAAGTTGGTACGAAAACTGTTGAAGATGTGGAATGGGATAACGATCTGGAATAGTAACACGACTCCGGTAATCTCCACATGGTCTCCAATCTCCATTTTTCTTCAAGACAAGATGCAAACGGGTTGAAACAAGGAGGTTTGACGTTAAGGGAATTTGTAATAGTTTCAGAGAATTTAGAAAGAAGTTGCTGGATGTGATTATTAACCTGTGATTTGTCTAGTTGAGAAAGTGTTGACTAGGTTGTGAGAGCGATAAAACCAATCGTAAACAAAGATACCGCTGGATCTAAAAGACGATGTTTACCAAGGTCAATAACCAATTCAGTGTTTTTAAGGCAGTCAGCTCCGATAATGGGCAGCGAGACTTCTGCCACTATAAATTCCCATTTGAAATTACACCGTAATCCAAAATCTATAAATTTAGAAATTTGTGTCCCAAATGCTTTAATTGGCGTTCCATTCTCAGCGAAATGTGACAAATTTTAAGTGGAACAACCGAAACGTCAGCACCAGTGTCTGTTAAAATTTTAACTCTAGAATTAGAATCGTGTATTAATAGATGACTGATAGTTGGTTCATCAGTAACTGTCGTCACGTCATGATGAAAACATCCTGATCTAAAAATCCTTTATGACCAACCGACGGTTTTATCGTTGAATTTACACGTCGAATTGGATTATTGGATTAACCCGACGTCTAGATCTTGAGCGAGAACTAACTCTATTTCATTTATTTGACAGAGATCGAGATCTAGGGTTAACCACACCTTTAATTTCTGCCAAGATTTTAATTCTAAGTCTTCTAATTTAGTGGGTGTTTGTGAAATATCGGATGGGTTGGAGTATCTGTTTGACATCGTAGACGATAATGGGCCGAGAGGATTGCGCGATTTTACGGCGTAAAAGATCGTTTTCAAAAGTAGTGAGGATAGTTTGAATCTGCGAAGGCCACTTCCTCTTCATCCCAAGTTGTCTGAGTAACTTATCATGAAAGTTACTGTCAAAATTTAAACTAATATGACTGAACAATTGCGATGGTTTCTTATCGAACCTGATATTCGCGATAGCGAACTGCGATACTAGAATCGAAAACCATATCGACGGATTCTGATTATACATTTTGGTTGCGGAGGTTTGAAACCCATTGCCCCAATCATCTCATTTGGGTTTTGGCCTTTAGTTCAACCAGATCCTGAGCCAGATTGCTCAGCCATCTGAGTAACTCCTGGATTCCGGAATATATTTTGGTGACTGAAAAAGGAATTGAAATTGTTCCGAGAATAAATTATGAATTTGTTGTGAATGACTAGGTGATTCTGAGGAACTTTCATCAAAATAGGCCTCGTTATTGTCCGGGCAGTTAGTATAATGATAGGGTGGGTATTGGATTCTATTTACAAATTCGAATATAGAAATGCGAAAAAATGAAAAACGAATAGAACAACCTACGTCAGTAGACCGGATTTTTTGTCTCTTCCACAATTTTAATGAGTTCATTGGAATTTAGATTTGATGTTTAAATCTGTAAACATCGCCACAGGTACGTAGTTCATAGAAGGCATAGCAGTGGGTTATGATTTTTACACAGCCATATTATTTAACAATTAAAATAATTTCCAAAAATTATCTACATAGTCTACCAGTTCTTGACACTACCTTAGCTAAAATCAATAATGTCTACGCTATTTTCGACGCCAAAATGTAGGCAATTCTGAAATATGTATAGTGCTAACCTTTCACAAAATCATATTGACATTGTTTTTCAACACTTCACTGTTGGTCTCGAGATATCCAATTTCTATAGAAAATTCAAAATCGAATCGAAGTGAAATTTTGAATTGAGATAATTTGGAAAATTTATAATTTGATTAAAAATTTTCAAATACTACCTAAAATTTCAATTATTAATTCGCCTAAATGACATTGTGTGGCGTGTGAAATTTGTGGTATTGTAAATTATGCACGTCAGAAACCGCCATCAAATTTGAAGTAATTTACGAATTGAAATTCACTTTACTACCTTACTGAATACATTTTACCTTAAGCCAAGCAATAATCAAAAAAGATATCATCTATAAAATTGTAAAGTGATTATTTTTGCTATTTTCATTTTTGTACCATATGTATTTTGATATTTTCCTAATTTCCAAATTATTATTTTAATAATACCAAATTATATTGAAATCGAAAACTTTCATTTCGATTTGATTCGTGCTTTAACCTTTTTTTTTTATCTAAACCAAATATCTCTCAATTTTAAAGAAATGATGCTTGGAATAAACTGTTATGTTGTTGTATTATAAAACTATTATTGAAAATTTAAATATTGTTATCATTAAAAAACGTTGTTTGTTTGGTTTGGTTTGGTTTCGTAAAGCTCTTAAAAAAACTTTATACCATAGCTATCATCTGTATATACGAAATCTCCAGACAGACGTAAAACTCATATAATGCATTATGATACTGGATATAGTTTTGTGTGTTTAAAACGTATATTGTTTTCCAATTTTCTTCGTTCTCAGTATCAAAACTTTTGTGAAAATATTGTTCTCCAAAAAATTAATTAAAAATAATTAAATTTTAGTTTTTTCATATCGAGCACAATTCTAATCAAAAATATGTGGTGCCATTAAAAATTTCTTGTGATTACGATAAGAGGATTTTGAACTCCGTGTGTGATAAACGGCTGTTTGGAATATTAAATTGCATATTTTGACACAATCGCTACCTTTTTACAAATCATATCGATTGCTAGCCTCCCTGTTCATGTTTATGTTACGGTTAAAGTTTGAAATCGGTGATAAATAGTTTAAAAAAAATTGTTGAAGAAGTCGAAGAAAAAATATCTTCTATAAACTCAGGAGTAAAAGTCGAATTTAACATCGTTTGGTTACCACCCTTGTCTTTTTTTCTATGCAATTGCGGTTATTACCGGCAATTAAATGCCAAATATTTAGATAAATAGGATGAGAGCCCATTTTCCGTAGTCATGGCGCATCTCAAAACTTCAAAAGGCATGCCAACATAGTATTGTCACATAATAATTAATATCGTCTATTGCATTGGTAAAAAAAAATTCTTGAAATTTAGTACGGATTGAATTAGCACTACAACATCATCGTCTTAAGTTTTTAATTCATCGACCTATTTATCATTCATTATTTGTAAACACAATGTAGGTTGAGTTTCCTATCGGACAGCATAGTAAGCGATACCAAAAAATGCAATGAACTGCAATATATAGGGAATTAATTTCGTGGGTATCACGAACACAAATAAAAATTATTCGCAACTTGTTACACTTAATTACAAATTAAATCGACATGCTGTGAAATCATCTCGCATCGTGCCAACTCGTCGCCCAGTAACCACCGATAATATTCTATAAATTTAGGATGAGATACCAAATTAACAAACGTCATCACATTTGAAATTTCTTAATTGTATGGTATTTTAACTTCAGTGTTTTGTAAAATACTTCCAACTTAAATATCCTGTAGGGCAAATTTTTCAAACTCATCTAATTTATCATCGTAGTAGATCGGAGTGAAGTTTATGCTAAAATACCAAAATATACACCAAGCCCAATAAGGACTTATAATTGAAAAAAGCACTCAAAAATTGAGCTTTCTTAATAATAGTTAGGGGAAATAGTTCGTTGTCTTTTTTAGGTGACATTGAAACAAAGAATTTTCTTATTTCTAATGAACTTTATTAAACCAAAAATGTGCCATTTAGATCGATGACCTTTTGCCATTTTTCTGGTAGAGCCATTGATCCCATCACTGTAGAGCTTCTGTGGTTTAGAGGCGAAACATCGAATTTAATGTAAAATCATGAAGATGGTTCTGCATGAACCGGAACAAATGGTAGCCCGATAGTGCAAGTTCAGGGCTATATGGTGGGGGTATATCAAAACTTCCCAGCCAAGCTCTCTCAGTTTCTGCCGGATCATAAATGATGTGGGTGGTCTAGCGTTATCATGATGGAACACAACGCCGTTTCTGCTGATCAATTCTGGATGTTTTAACTGAATTGCTCGCTTGCCTTAAACGCATTCGTTGCTGACTGTAAATATTAGAATGAATCGTTTGGCTAGGTGGCAGCCCCTCATAATGCAAGATTCCTCCATTCCTTTCCACCTTTCTTGGCGTTAATCCTGACTTTCATACCGTTTGGGAAGCTTCACCTAGTTTCGTTCATGATCTTGTAACGTGTGTTCCATGGACGCAGCAGATATATCGCTTGCAACTTTTGTGCAACAGTGTATACATTTGTGTTGCACCTAAACGACTACTACACACAACTATTGTATCATTCGGATTGTTGGTACGCCTACGAGGTTGGCTGGTAATGCCATAGCATACAATTAGGCGATGTAATATTATTAGTATGACTTGCGTTTTTGGGTGTATGCCACAGTTTGGTGCCACAGTTTGCAAATTATACGATGGGTTTTGTTGTTGCATGAGCGGTCTTCCCCTGTGTTTATATGTACAATACCGATTTAAAGTTCTTGCTTATGGTAAAGAACATCAAAATAAATTTTAAATATATTCATTCTATAACAATCATTGGATGCATTAACTTGTAAAAATTCAAAATAAAGTAAAGTTTTATTATCTTTTTAAATTTTCTGTTTTTATTTTATTTGCACATTTTAAAACAGAAAATTTAAAAAGATAATTATTTAAATAGTGGGACTGTGAAAAATGGAATATTGTCGAATGATGATAATGGAGTTTTAATGTGAATCACACTAAGATAATATTAAGCAGAAGACTGTGGATAAAAAACTAAGACCAAAAGAAATTAGTCGCCGACAAAGAAGGTGATTTGTTATTTGTGTCTTATTAAAAGTGTTCTTTGTGATGTTATGTTACGCATACAACATTTTGTTTGCTTTGGCCTGTAAAAGACAAATTAAGAAAACTTTAATTGCAAAGCAGTTAAGTAAAGTATGTGTCTAGTCTTCGAAACATTATGGTGATTTTGACAAGCAAAAAATGTCAAGGCTGGTTTAGGATCATTGAATTAATCACTCATTATCCAAAATGAAAATATTATTATGAAACCTAATTTGAGGCGGCCAAATCCCTTGATGGGATATAGTGCCAGAGAGAGAGAGAGAGAGAGAGAAAGAGAGAGAGAGAGAGAGAGAGAGAGAGAGAGAGAGAGAGAGAAGGAGGGAGAGAGTGTGTATAGCAGAATATTTTGGGCGGCAATTTCTTTACACAACGAGTTCCAGTGCAGACCGGCTGATCGAGTGTACCGTTAACCCGAATACGGTAGCTGGTGAAGGCATAGTAAACAGCCTCATGGATTAGAGGTTATTCATCACTACAGCGTTATTCATAGGATTTTTGGTTAAGTTTTATATATTTGCATATTTTTAATTTTTTTTTATTGCTTTAAACTTATTTTTCAATTTATTTTCTGATCTGTTTAGTTTTGGTATAAATTATTAAAAGAATTTTTTTGAGTAATCTTATTGGAATGCAAGGTCAAGTTTTTTTTGAAGAATTTCCAGTTAATCGAAGTTTTTTGTTCTCTTTCATAGCAATATTTGTGCTATAGGACCCGTGGCAGTACCAACGCCGTTGGAGCGCTGCATTACCAAGGACACTTCAGCTGCGTTTTTTTGAAAACAATCGAGTTGAGTTCGCGATAGCTATTTTCAAATTTTTCCCAATTTAAAATTGAAATTTTAATTTTTTTAAATTAAATAATTTAGATTTAATAGAAATCTATGTATAACCAAAAAAATCCATCATAAAAGTTGTATGATTTTTTTGTAATATCGTTGTTCTGTATAGTTCTGTATAATAACGGAGTAGTTCAGAACTATACAGAACAACGATCATACAAGAAAACCATACAACTTTTATAATGGACTGTTTTGGTTATACATAGATTTCTATAAAATATAAATTTTTTAATTTAAAAAAAATAAATTTTTAATTTTGAATTGGAAAAATTTGAAAATAGCTATCGCGAACTTTACTCGATTATTTTCAAAAAAAAACGCAGCTATCGTCATGCTAAGCTATCATATACCGGGTGTTTCTTTTAAACTGAGACGATCAAATATCTCGAAAAATAGCCACTCTACGAAAAAAATGTCCATAATCAAAATTTAATCATACCGCGGGGGACATACATTAGTGCAAAAAAATAGTCCCCCACCCCTGCTTTGTAGTTGGGGCGGGGGTAACTTTTAAACTAAGGTAGGAAGCCACATTTTTTATTGCAGATACGGATTCTACGACTAAAAGTACGTATGATTTGAATGAAATGTTTTGTTCGGTTCATGATAGATGTCGTTGCAATCGACGAAATTCAATTTTTTCAATTTCTTCTTCTTAGAACACACGCATTCGATTCTGCAATACATTTGAAACAAAAAACATCACGTTTTCATTGGAAATACTCGAAATTCGTCATCAAAACAATTTATTAATGTAAATGGCAGTGTTCAATGCACTTATTAATACGCATTTCCAATGATTGTACACAACTGAGAAGTGTGTTTGGTTGAATTTCAGCACACGCATTTCTGATTCGCTCAATCATGTTCTCACGTTTTGTTGGTTCTTGTTTGTAAACTTTGTCTTTGAGATAGCCCCACAAAAAGAAATCTAGCGAAGTAAGATCTGGTGATCTGGCGGGCCAATTTATCGGACCAGCTCTACCGATCCAGCGACTATTGAAATCACGATCAAGTATTTCACGTGCCACCACCGAATAGTGTGCAGGACAACCATCATGTTGAAACCACATGTTCCGTCTCACTTCTAAGTTCAAAATTTCAAGTACTATTGGCAGTTCATTTTCGAAAAAGTTTCGGTACATTTGACCATTCAAATTGCCTTCAATAATGTGGGGGCCTATGAGTTTGTTGCCAATTATTCCACACCACACGTTGACAGTCCAAGGACGCAGATGTTCAACTTGACGAAGCCAGTGCGGATTTGTAACACTCCAATAATGCATGTTGTGTCGATTAACCGTTCCATGGTTTGTAAAAGACAATTCGTCAGAGGACATTACGCAACGAAAAAAATTGATTTTGTTGTATTTGTTCACGTGCCCATTGACAAAAAGCTACCCGATTTTGGAAATCAGCGCCATGAAGATCTTGGTGTAAAGACACATGATATAGATGATACTTGTGTCGTTTTAAAATTCTCCAAACACTGGTGAGGGACAATCCGGAATCGCGAACTATTTCTCGTGTACTAACATGAGGATTATGAGCCACTGCTGCCAATACAGCAATTTCATTATTTTCTCCAGTGACTGTTGCTCTACGGGTCCTCTTTTTCGGTTGAACATTTCCATCAGTATTAAATTGTTTGATAGTACGGCCAAATGAAGCACGTGAACGAATCCTATCCGGAAAACGTTGAGCGTAAATAGAAACAGCATTTTCAAGATTTCTGCCACCTTCTCCATAAACCAGAACCATTTCAATTTTCTTTGGCACAGTTAAACGCTTCATTCTAAAGTATTTTATCGTTTATTTTGCAATTACGAAAAACATGAAGATAAGAAATAACACAAACGTCAAATGTGATTTACAAAAGTGAATAAATTGTTTTGATGACGAATTTCGAGTATTTCCAACGAAAATGTGATGTTTTTTATTTCAAACGTATTGCAGAATGGAATGCGTGTGTTCTAAGAAGAACAAATTGGAAAAATTGAATTTCGTCGATTACAACGCCATCTATCATGAACCGAACAAAATATTTCATTCAAATCATACGTACTTTTAGTCGTAGAATTCGTATCTGAAATAAAAAATGTGGTTTCCTATCTTAGTTTAAAAGTTACCCCCGCCCCACCTACAAAGCGGGGGGTGGGGGACTATTTTTTTGCACTAATGTATTTCCCCGCGGTATGATTAAATTTTGATTATGGACATTTTTTCCGTAGAGTGGCTATTTTTCGAGATATTTGATCGTCTCAGTTTAAAAGAAACACCCGGTATACCGTATTTTTTTTGGGTGTTATTGCTCACATATTTCGGGTAATGTTGATTAACCCGAAATCCGTAATTTTCATTTTTTTATGTAGTAATTTTCATAGTTATCTTTATAAACAACAAGTTTATTCACACTTGATTTAAAGTCTTAATTTTTTTATTTTCTTTTCTTTAATAACAATGTATAATGATTAATCGTAGTTTATTCATTAATTTTTAACTGGTAATTCATGGGGTACCCAAACGTCAAGCTTTTTTTTATCCAGCCATTTTGAAATGGTTTAAAACTGTTTTGTAATCAATAGTTAGTTCTTTACCAATTGCATGGCTGCTTATATGCCGGTCTTTTTTTAATTTTCTGCATGATTTCATCGACTTTTCCAATGGTTGTTCGACCAGAGCGAGGTGCATTTTTGATAACCATATTTCCAGAACGAAAGCGCTCGAACCATTTATTTGCTGCTGCTTTTGATAAAGCACCTTATTTTCGCACAATTTTTTTCGCAAGCCTGAGCCGCGTTTTTACCTTTGTCGTAATAAAATTGAAAAATATATCGAATTTTTTCATTATTTATCTCCATGTTTAAAAGATTGTAACCTTTTATTCACTTCACCGATTTTAATGTTTTGCATGTCAAAGTGCAAGCTAAAATGTCACTTTTCTTTCAAACACACATAAGAATTGCCCGATACGATCAATGGTTACAGAGATATATGAATGTAAATCCATCTACCGGGAAACGGCCAAGAAATATTTCCACTACCCTTTATAATAAATATTATTAAACAAACTCAGATATACCTAGAAATCTTAACACATCCTCAGGTATATGGGGCGTTAGTTGAAGAACATGTCAGTTTGAAAAAATATTCAGATGCTCCCCATCCAGCGATGGTGACAGTTAATAAAATTTTGTATTATGACCAAATATAATAAAAATTCTTAAACCCACTGAGATATCCCTAGAGATCTTAAAACTAGCTGAGGTATATAGGGTGTTAGTTGTAGACCATTTCAGGTAGAAAATATATTTAGTTGATCCTCATCCAGGGGAGGGGACAGTTAATAAAATTTGTATTATGACAAAATATAAAAAAAATCTTAGGCCAACTGAGGTATTCCTAGAGATCTTAACGTAACTTCAAATATTTGGGGTGTTAGCGGGAGATGATGCCAGCTAGAAATTAAATTGAGGAGCTGCCCATCCAGGGGTGGAAAAAAATTATAGAATTTTGTATTATGGCCGAATTTCATAAAAAATACTAGGTCAACTGAGGTATCTCTAGAGATCTGGTTTCAGATATCATTACCAGGAACTATCCATTCAAGGGAGGGGACATTTAAAAAAATTTTATATTATGACCAAATATAATAAAAAATGTTAGACTTGGAAAAACAATTTTTTATTACATTTGATCATCGGACAAAATTCTATAATTTATCTTCGTCTCTGGTTGGAAACAGCTCCTCATTATTTTTATAACTTACATGGTCGCTAACTTACACTCTATTTACCTGAGATTGTGTTAAGATACCTGGGCTTATCCCAGTTATTTTTTTTATATTTGGTCATAATACAAAAACCTTTGAATTTTCCCCAACCTTGGATGGGACGCTCTTGAATATTATATCTAATTGACATGGTCCACTACAAACACCCTATATAAATATAAAATTCTATAAATTGTTTCCACACCTGGATGGGGAACTCCTCAAAATTATTTCTAGCTGGCATCGTCTCTATAATAAATACCCTAAACATCTGAAGTTGTCTAGAGATCTCTAGGAATACCTGAGTTGGTTTAAGAGTTTTTATTATATTTGATCATAATAAAAAATTCTAATAACTGTTCCCACCCCTGGAAAAGGAGCTCCTGATAATTTTTTTCTAGCTGAAATGGTTCCAAGTAACACCCCATATACCTGAGGTTGTGTTAAGATGTTTAGGAATATCTTAGTAGGTTTAAGAATTTTTATTATACTTGGTCATACTACAAAATTTTATTAACTGTCCCCTCCCCTGGATGGGGAGTAACTGAATATTTTTCCTAATTGAAATGGTCTTTAACGAATACCCCATATGCCTGAGGTTGTGTTAAAATCTCTAGGGATATCTCAGTTAGCCTGAGAGTTTTTATTATATTTGGTCATAATACAAAATATTTGTAACTGTCCCCTCCGCTGAATGAGAAGCAACTGAATATTTTTTTAACTGAGATAGTCCATAACCAACACTCTATGTACCTAAAGTTGTGTTAAGATCTCTAGGGATATCTCAGAATTTTTATTATATTTGGCCATAATTGAAATATTTTTAACTATCCTCTTCCCTGGGCGAGGAGCAACTAAATATTTTTTTTAACTGACATGGTCCCCAACTAACTTAAGTTGTGTTAAGATCTTTAGGGTTATCTCAGTTAGCCTGAGAATTTTTACTATATTTGATCATAATACAAAATTTTATTGACTGTCCCCTCCCCTCGGTGGGGAGCAACTGAATATTTTTTATAACTGAAATGGTCTCCAACAAATGGTCCTCATATACCTGAGGTTATGTTAAAATACATCTCAATTGCCTGAGAATTTTTATTATATTTGATCATAATAAATATTTGATTAACTGTCCCCTGCCCTTGTTCGGGAGCATCTGAATTGTTTTCCTAGCTGGCATGGTCCCCAACTATCACACCATGTACCTAAAGTTGTGTTAAGATCTCTAGGGATATCTCAGTTAGCCTGAGATTTTTTATTTTATTTGGTCATAATACAAAATTTTATTAACTGTCCCCTCCCCTGGATGGGGAGCATTTGAATATTTTGTTTTACTGACATAGTTCCCAACTAACACTCAATATACATGAAGTTGTGTTAAGATCTCTAGGGATATTTCAGTTAGCATAAGAGTTTTTATTATATTTAATCATAATAAAATATTTTATTAACTGTCCCTTCCCCTGGATGGAGAGCATCTGAATATTTTTCCTAACTGACGTGGTCCCCAACTAACATCCAATGGACCTAAAGTTGTGTTAAGATCACTATGAATATCTCAGTTAGTCTAAAAATTTTAATTAAATAAAACTACAAAATTTTTTTAACTGTCCCCTCTGATGGATGGGGAGCAACTGAACAGTTTATCTAACTAAGTTCAACGAACACCCCATAAACCTGAGGTTGTGTTAAAATATCTAGGGATGTCTCAGTTAGCCTGAGTATTTTCATTATATTTGGTCATAATACAAAATATTTTTAACGTTCCTCTCCCCTGGATGGGAGCAACTAAATATTTTTTTTTAACTGACATAGTCCCCAAGTAATACCCCATATACCTGATGTTGTGTTAATATCTCTAGGGTTATCTCACTTAGCCTGAGAATTTTTATTATATTTGATCATAATACAATATTTTATTAACTGTCCCCTGCCCTGGATCGGGAGCATCTGAATATTTTTCCTAACTGGCATGGTCCCCAACTAACACCCCATGTACTTAAAGTTGTGTTAAGATTTCTAGGGATATTTCAGTTGGCCTAAGAATTTTTATTATATTTGGTCATACTACAAAATTCTATTAACTGTCCCCTCCCCTGGGTGGGGAGCATTTGCATATTTTTTCTAACTGGCGTGGTCCGCAGCTAACACCCCATGTATCTTAAGTTGTGTTAAGATCACTAGGGATACTTTATTCTCAAAAATTGTAGTAAGTTTCACAAAAACATTGCACTTATAGGGCCATAAGCTTGATAAATTATTCAGAACTTGCCGTACAAATTGTAGTTAAACCAACATTTACCAAAATGCGCTGGTAAATATTGAAATAGTAACCAAACCGGTAAATATGGACATTCGACTTTAACCGTAACATATATACTATACATCCAAACTGTTCTTTAATTTGCACAAGAAAATACAAAAACCCAATATTAAAAAATAACACAGAATAATATTTTTTGGTTGCTGTAATATAATTTATAACGACAGATGTTGTATCTTCTTGTTAAATAACAAGACATTATAATATTACAACAGAATATACATCTAGGATATATCATCAGCATCACTACATAGATTGAAAAGAATGCCTCGATATTGATTTTTGCCAAAGTTATCTTTACACATTTATTTTTTAATTTCGAACAGATTGGAAAACAAAAATTTACATGAATATTTTTCTATTTACAGATTTGCGTATACCGTAAAAGTATCGTTCGTCAAGGACATAAAAGCTGCATCACACCGACCGCATTTTAAAGTCATTGCAATAAATGAAAAGCCAAAATATTCATTTTCACATCACTCCAGCATATTATTGAAAAAAAAAATTGAGAAGGACAAAGTACACATTTACAAAAAAATAATATTCAGGTAGGAAAATTAATCAAGGCAAAGATAAAAAAAGGACTTTAAGCTTGTAAAACCAGCAGCAGTAACCCTTTTTTTGTTACGTTTTGATTCTTTAAAAGCTTTTTTTTTTTATTTTCATACCATGTTGAATTTTTAATAAAACGTGCGTACAACAAATCTGATGTGTAATAGAAATATTTTATTGGTGTGTTTCACAGAATTTTCACTCGTTTACGGTTTTGTAATTTTTCACAGGTATTTTGTTGAATTTATGATGTAGAACCATATGGTTATTACGGCAAATTTACATGATATGATGTGAAATATGATTTTATAAATGTATTAAAATTAAAATAAAAAGTTTTAAATTATATTTTGTTGAATGTGAGATGAGGATTTTTAATGTCTATACACTTAAAGGTATTGTACGTGAAAATAAAAGAAAATAATTGTTGATTGAGCAAAGCTGCAAGTTTATCATGGACTAGGAATTTAGGAAATTCACGATTTCAAAATGTATTTTTTTGTACAAACGATCCAAATTTTATGAGAGTGAATGAAATCGCAAAGAAAGTATGTGTGTACCGTGGAAATATGAGATAATTCTAGAATTTGTCGGTATCCGGCATTTAAAAGCTCACACGAGAAAATTGTATTAAAAATTTTACAGTTCTGAAAAACCACCGTTCTGCGTCTACGCGTAATTTCCAATTTTCGACATGTTGGTGTCGAAAATGGCGTTTCCAAGGAGCAAATAGATAACTGGTGATGGGGTTTCAAAATATTGGGAATACAAATTAATTCGGTCCGTTTTCAAAAAGTGGCGCTGACTATAATAAACTTTTTATAGTGACACCTGACTTCTGTTGTTTCGAACAGATTAGACATCTGTCGTTAACATTCAGTTTGTATTGCTTTGAGTTTCATACAAAACGTGTTTTTACAGTGTTGAATATGTCGGATTTTGTGATAACTTTACACAGCATTTGCGGGAAGCGTTAATTTTTTGTTTTAATTGGTAAAAAGTGCAGCTGAAGCACATCGAATGCTTGTGGAAGTTTACGGATTTCTGATTTCATTGTTGAAGATAAGGCTCGCTTGGGATAGCCAAAAAAAAAAGTAAATGATGAATTAGAGGTATTGCTCGATGAAGATCCAACTCAAATGCAAGAGGAGCTTGCTGGTACATTGGGGGTGACCCATTAAACAGTTTCCGTATGATTGAAATCTATGGGCATGATTCAAAGGCAACTCTATGGGCATGATTCAATTTTGTCCCTAATGAATTGAAACTAAGGGACGCGGAAAGACGATTCATTTCTAGCCAACAGCTGCTTCAAAGGCAAACAGGAAAGGGGTTTTTACATCGATAGTGATTGGTGAAGAGAAGTGGATCTTCTACGATAAGTTGTAAAAGAAAAAGTACTACACTTTGCGCGGCGAATCGTAGGCATCGACTATAACATCAACACGAAAGACGAATATTCATAGTTCGAAGGTTATGGTGTGTAGTGCTGCTACAACCTTTCTGTTCATAAGCTTTAAAAAATATTTAGAAATGCTCAAGTGGGATACATTACCGCATCCGCCGTATTCTCCGGACATTGCTCCTTCTGATTACTAGTTGTTCCGATGGATGCAACACTATTTGGCAGGCACTGGTTCTCTTCTTTCGAAGAAATTGAAAATTGGCTTCAAACTTGGATCGCCTCAGAAGATGAAACGCTTTTCCGAGATAGGGTACGAAAATTTTCTGAGAGGTGGGAAAAAGCCTTAAGCAGGGATGGTTTTAATTAATCTGTTGATTCAATTTATTTTAAAATAAATGCATTTTTTAAAATTAAAAAAACGCTACGAATTAATTTGTACTATACAATAAAATAATTTTGAAAAAGTAGTCAAACTAAAAAGAAAAAGTGAATTTTGAAATTGCCAATATGTCAACTGCCACCTGCAAAAGAACATACTGAAAAATAAAACCGCCAGGTTCACATGCCTTCGGTATTTCAAACTAAATCTTTAGTTCACATTTTTTTACCGTAAAATTAAATTGACTGATCTGCTTAAACCTGTCTTGAAATGAACCAGTTCCTTAGTCATAATAATCCTTATTCATATTGTAATCTTTCAATTGTTTTTGGCCCTTGGTAACAGAGAATTTGGCCCTTGGTAACAGAGCGTAGAGCAAACATTAAAAATATATGAAAGCCTGAAGGGGTAATCCGAAATATTTCGGAATGCTAAGCTTTATCCGGAACAAGATAACGGGTCAAATCGTTAGAGCAATTCGTCTTTTATAGTTAACTCGGTAGCAGGTAGCCCCAGGGTCACATACCATGCACTAATTGACCTGTTTGGCTCAGAAAGAAAACTAAAATTCTCCATACCACGACCGATTCAACTCGATGCTATAATACAAACCGACACAGTGTAAATGCGCTATATTTGAAGGACGAGGTAGAAAAGCGGATTAGACAATTGTTGGAAGATGGTGTGATCAGGATCTCTGAATCCCCATGTAATTGCTCTATATGGAGCGTAGCCAAGAAAGAGGACGCCACAGAAGAAACGAAATATACGTAGAATGGTCATTTACTGTCGAAAATTAAATTCAGTTGCAATCTTGAATAGGTATCCGATACCCGAAATCAGAGACATTTTGGCGAAAATATTTTTTTTACCGTATAGATTTGAAAGATCCATCAGGTATAATCAAGAGAAGTAGATATTGAACACGGCATTATCCGTAAATTACGGGAAGTATGAGTTTACTTTCCTTACATTCGGGCTGAAAAATGCCCCTTCCATATTCCTATTGCGATGTAGTTGACATTCTCCGAGATCATATCGGAAAGCGATGCTTTGTATACATAGACGATATCATCATATTTGGCAAGGAGGAATACTTCGAGACACATAAAGATAATCTTTAAAGTTCTAGAAGACGTCAACATGAAGATCCATCTCGACAAATGCTAATTTCTACAAACGAGGTGCAATTCCTATAGGATTTGTCATATTTAAAGATGGGATAAAAACAATTGAAAAGATTATGAAAGCGATAGCAGATTTTCCGATACCTTAAACTGTGGAGGAGAGATTTTTCTGGAAATGGCCATTTTCTAGCGTTGGTCCATCAAGGGCTAACCTAATTTTGCGAAGCGTCACAAAATATTTTTATTTCAAGACGGTTCACATTTTTAAACAGCTAAATTTGCTCACTATAGGCGACATATGCACACTTGGTCTATGAGATTTTTTGGCTAAAGTGTAGATGCCATATACATCGTAAAAAATCGGGTAACATGGAAACTGTATTCAAAATTTTCTTTGTAGGATTGTGTATCTATCGTTTTTAGGAAGTGTAAGTTTGGACATTTTCATTTTTTTTTTTTTTGATGACAAGTTAAAAAATAATAAATAGTGATAAGTTTTTATTAGATTTTCATGTTGAAATTATGAATTTATGGTAAAACTACACCATTTTCCGCGAAAAGTTAAAATTTTTCTTTCACTTAGTGGTTATCGTTGCGTTCAAAATCTCGCATTTTAAAATCACATATTTGAAAACCCCGTATTATAAAAACCAGTAATTTAGAATCACCCATATTTTAATTCACCCTTCATCCCCCATATTTTAATTCACCCTTCACGAGAGATTTTGAAATGTGAGATTTTGTTATGCAAGATTTTGAAATGCGAGATTACGTACCACACCCGTAATTCGAATTTTTATAATTAAAATTAATATTTGATAAATAAAAACCTCTGGAATGAAAAAAAAAACAAAAAATTTTTTTGGAAAAACTTAAAATTTTCCCGGAAAATGTGGTGATTTTTCCGAAATTATTAGCTTGCACCTCCTAAAACGATTAGATACATACGCTACAAAGAAAATTTTTAAAAAAGTGTTCATCTTACCCGATTTCGGCGATGTATACATCATCTACACTTACATTTTTCGTTAAATTGTGTAGCTCAACTTTTCATTAATTTGTGTAGCTACACTTTTGCTTAAAAAGTTCACTTCGGTACAGCTATATTCAATTTGATGTTTTTAAAACTCTGTCCTATGCAAAAAATCGTAAATGTTCTGGATAAGTTTTCAGCTGATGACATCGCAGCCCTTAAGCTCCTTGAGAAGTTTTTCATGGAAACACATAGGTCGTGTCCTTGTTTTTCATTTTTTTGGCGACTCAATGTTGTCAAAATTAAAATTAGAGCCGCACATAATTTTTTTTTCGAAATTTTACACGTTGTGCTTGACGTTGTCAAATAGAAATAAGATTTGCATTACAAGATTGGGTAGTGTGTGGGAAACTATCAAGAATGCTTACCAAACGCACTTGGTAATCTTAAGAAAATACAATTTTTTATTGAAAGTAGACTAGCTAGAAGTATTTACGAATACTTTGCTTATACGCCAATGAAACTCGCTAAATATTGTATGAAATTTTCTTAGACCGCGGTGTACTAAATCTGTGTTCTGCCAATGTACATGTTCTGAAAGTACACCTGCAACAAGCTCAAATGAGCACCGCTGGTGTGACTAAATTTGTATTCAGTTTTAAAGTAAACATCCTACAACGCGGTCCTTTTACAACATAATATTTCGAAGTACGGGTTACTTTACAGCGCGATTAACAAGTGGCCAAGGATTTCCTACACCGGTTTGGTCAAAATTACTGCTCGCTCAAGAGCAACCATAATCGAAAGCAAATGGAAAAAGTGATTGTTGCTTAGATTGAGCCATGATAAAAAATATTTAACCAGTTGAAACAAACTTCATAATCGTCTACAGATAAAAGTTAGCGTCAGTTGCAAGCAATGACTAGTTCGAAAAATTTAAAAAGCGACATGGTCTTAACAATGTAAAAATCCAGAGAGACAGAAAGCACCGAGGCAGCTGAGAAATATCTTCCAGAATTATTAAAACTTGCTTTTAAGCAACGGTAGTTGGCAGATGAGATCTTTAATGCTGGTGAAACTGGATTGTGGTGGGAAAAAATTTCGAACCTAATTTCCAAAAATTTTAAAAAATTTAACATTTATTTTATGTAGTAATGTTTCTAACTAAACCTTTGTTAATAATTGGATACTTTAACCCAAGAACGATGAAAGGGTGTAATAAAAATAATCTTGCCGTGTGTTGAAGAGCTTTCAAATAGGCATGGATGATCTCTATTTTGATGTCGACGCTTACCTGAAAAATATCACACATTCTATCAATTTAAGTCATCCAAATGTTCAAATTGAATTTTTGCCGCTCAGCACTATTTTAATTTTACAACCGCCCGACCATGGAATTATTGTGACATTCAATTCCTACTACATTCGCAGATTGTTCGAATTAATTTTGGAAAAAATTTACGTAAGCGGAAATATTTCGCCTGCTGGAAATCATTATTGCCAGACTTGGGGAGTCCGGTAGATGAAATTCAACAAATTCATTATTAACCCGATTCTTAACTTAGCGCATAAATTCGGTGGGAAAGCACCCGAAGTGAATCGAAGTGAATAAGAAATCGAAATGATTGAAGCTGATCTAGTTACTGTCCGATCGTTTACTTCAATCGGATAAACTTAGATCCGCATAGCTTTATCTGATGGATAAAAACAAGCCATAATACTGTAAAATGTTAAAGAAGTTTAGACATGGCGCGAAAATGAAAGATTTCATTTTAGATAAAGGCCCTATAGCAGTGAGAGGAGAACTATTTAAAAATAATTTTCATAACTACTTGTCCTTGTGTAAGGAAGTTTATAAAGTTTATATTTTATAAAATATACTACTGTTGAAAACAGCGATATTATACCTCATGAAAATCGTTCCCGCGGAAAAATCGTATTAAGCAACAGCATTCAATTTTTTGTAAGTTAGAACATAACCACAATTTTTGTATTAAGTCGAGCTTTTGTATTCATGTCTACCACAGCGCGTGCATTGTCTAAGTTTATCCATTGAATTTACGGACTTGTATTATGTTCCAATTCATGTTTATAAACCAATACGCAGTAGTAAACAACCTTAATCATTGGTCGGATCCAGTTTCCCGTCTCAACTGATACTTTGATTAACCGAAGTTTGTAACATGTTTGAATTAACGTAAATGTTCGCATATTTGTTGAAACCGATTCAAAAATGATTGTCACGGGAGCTGCGCGTGATTTGTATATCGACAAATAAGCATGTATCTGTGACATTTCTTGATACGTTATTTATAGTGTCGATGCTCAAGTCAAGGGATCTAAAAAACACCAATAATTTTTTTGCATCCGGCGGTGGTTTAAAAAACAAACAAAAATATTCAATTATAGCCGGAATCGAGTTCAGCAAAATATATTTTAACGAGACCAAATAAAATCTCATTACATGTAATCAATCACTGTATCAATAAAACTGTAAGTATAAAATTGTTTTTGGTCATACATCTCAAGTGCTGCGCATTTTAATTAGACGTTTTAGTAAACTTCAACATAACGTTAAATTAATTTGTGTTTGATAATTTGAATTCGAAAATGTCGCTAGTGTTAAAAGTAACAACCGCAGAAGCTTAAACGGAATTTAACAAAAAACTTGGTATGTTGAGATCAAAATTAGCGATTATCGAGAATTTTCTGAAAAAAGAGGATAGTATATTAAATGAACATGAGTGTTGTAGTCTAGAAAAAGCCTAGAAAAAACTTATGAGGATTATAATTTTCTCGTAAATATTTATTAGAATTGGTTGCTGAGGATGAGTTTTTGAGTATGAGGCTTCATTTGCCGAATTTGAAAATCGGTTTCATTCTTTAATCGGGAAACTTAGTTTAATTTCCAATTTTAAATGAGCTAGTCAAAATGATAGCCATATTTTCAACGTAGAATCAGAGTATTGAGAATATAGGGCAACTAAATGAAAGTCATACTTTCAAAAAATTTGGAATTACCTGAAATTAAAATTCCCCATTTTGACGGTAGTGACTAACACAAGTACAGTATACAGCCGTAATTCATAACAAGGATACGATCGATGAGGTCCTTAAATTTACATACAATACTTAATGTAAACCAGTTTAACACCCTAACAACGATATGATAAAATCAAATCATTAAATTCGTTCAATAACTGTTTAAATCCAAAATCATCGCGTTTCAGAGTGTAAATCAACGGGATGTAAACTCTGTCGAGGTCGTCATCATACATTACTATATTTTGATCAAACGGCAAAATCGAAATCTGTAAAACAAATTGACCACGCGGCCAAGTCGCAGTCTGTTGATTCGGTGATGGATCAGACATCGGTCATCGTTTCAGTTAAAGATGGCAATGGGAAATTGGTTGAATGTAGGGCGTTATTAGATTCTAGAAGTCAGTCAAACTTTATCAGCGATGTTTTTGTTAACAAATTCAATGTTCCGGTATTACAATAATATAACGATTAACGGTATAAACGGTGCCGTTCATTCAAATTACAAACGATTTTATGTTAAGTTAAATTTTGCGATAACTGGTAAAGTATCTGACCGGTTGCCAGTGAATATGTTCGGTATTTTGCGTTGGCAGTTACCGAGATATTTCTTGAAATATTTTTACAAAATCGTATACATGGATTGTTTTTGGTAAATACGATTAAAAGATCGAATACAATTTTGTACTAACGGAGAGCTTGATCAAAATATCAAGCATTTCTGGGAAATAGAAAACATCCCAACCAAAAGATTTCTGTCGAAAGAATAAATGTGAATCTTATTTTGCTCAAACAACAAAGCACGCAACGAATGGCAGGTACACAGTTTCTACCTTTTCATGAATCGCTGAAATGTTTAAGAGATTCAAAACTAAATGCGTTAAAAAGGTTTCAACATTTAGAAACTTTGCACTAACGATAAATTAAAACAGCAATATTTTAAATTTATAAAAGCGTACTTGGACATGGGACATATGAAACTTGTGAGCGATTCAATAAATGTGGATGATAACGAACCAGTTTTTTATATGCCTCACCATGCGGTATTAGAACCTTCGCTATCGTCCACAAAACTAGGTGTAGTTTTTGACGCGTCATCAAAGACATCATGCAACAAGTCACTTAATGAAATCATGCTTGCCGGTCCCAAAGTACAGGACAATCTTTTCGAGGTAATGTAGAGGTTTAGAATATTCACCATGTCGAGTGACATATCTAAAATGTACCGACAAATTCATATTTGGCAACACGCACAATTCCTACATGGCGGCTAAACCGGGATCATTGCTGGCTCACATAAATTATAAGCGGGTCTAATTGTTTCTGTTGAAGAAGTTTTGAAGGAACAATTTTTATTTTGTGGTGGTACAAGATTTTCAAAACTTTTAAACTATTATTCGCAAGAATATACCCAACTTAACGTACAAGGTCCAAACATTAAAAAAAACGTGTGTGATAAAGGTCAAGCCAGTGTCGTGTTTTAGAACAGTACTTAACTAAGCAGCTGCTTCATTAACCGAAGTGTAAAATAAAGTGATTTGTGTATGTGTTTACTGGTTAGTGGTTATTAAAGAATAGAGATTCTAATTTTTAAGCGTTATTTGTGTGGCCGTTAATTTTATTCACTTTTACAAATTTCGGTAAAAAAAAACGGGAGAACAATTGCTTTCCGTGTAGTGAATTAAAAGTGGTCACGTGATTAGCAGACCAGTTTTCTGTGGCTGTATTTAAGTTTGTTTGTCTCGTAAAATTCGAAATGTTGTCTAAGTCTAATCAAGGAGATACCATTTCAACTGAAAGGTGGAAGAAAACTACAATTAATACTAGAGTAACTGGAGCTGGAAGTGTTGGTCAACTACTGACTACTGATCAAGGAGTGTCAGTCGAAGAAAATATTCCTAAACGAGAATTGACCCTTAACTATAAAGAGATAGAACTGTTGAAGCGGGAACAGCATCTTAAAGGTCTCGAAGCTGCACCAAATACTGATACTACATAGGGGATTAGTGGACTTAGCTTTTTGCTCGAGGATGTTTCACAAATAGACACATGGGGCAAGCTTAACAGTTTCTCTTAACGGAATTTGAGGTTAAGCTTAACGCCGCTGCAATCGATGAAAAGTTAAACAACCGGAAGAAGCTACCATTAGAGACTTGCAAAAGTTATTTATACGCTCTTGCAGAAGTTGCTGCATTAGGTGAAGTTGAGGAAATGGCATTTATTCAACATTGTATAAATGGAATTGCAGACGATAAGTTTAATAAAGCTATACTTTGTGCAGGTGCTAAAAATATTGCATCACTTGGTCGTTTTAACACAAATATTAGTGTTGATGATGACAATTACTATATACGGTGTGCCACATAGTTGCTGATGGTATCCTTCCATATGAGGTAATTTTGAGCAGAAAATTTTTGAAAATACTGTAACCGTTTTGACGCCCGATAATATTTTCATTAAGAAACTTAAGCCAGAAATGTTTAGGTGTCGATGATAATGATGAACTGATGGATGTACTCAATCACTTGGATAGTTTTAAAACAAAAAACCAAAGTGGCATGGCTGATCAAATCGTATAAGTCCAGCAAAGGATTCCGTAATGACACCGAGATTAAGATGACAATTGTTCTTCATGATCAAGTTCCCGTTTACCTAGCAATTCGTGTTATGCAAGTCCAATATTGCTGGCAAATAAAAAAGACGGAACAAAAAGGCTGTGCGTCGATTATAGGAAACTGAATCAAAGAAGAAGAACAAATTGGCAGATTAGAGCTGCACGAATTTTTACCACCCTACCTAGATCTTTGCAATGGATTTTTAAATGTTCCTGTCTCAATTCGATTAAATACACTTCATTTATAGTCCATTTAGACAGTTCGAATTCCTACGCGTACTATTTGGGATGTGCACTTGACCAGCAACATTTCGAGGATACATATATAAATTGAATTTTTAAGAACCTGTATCGATGGAAAGTAGTGTGTGTCGATATGGATGACATAGTACTTTCTGCTGTCACTGAAGAAGAGGCACTGACCAGACTTCAAAATTTTATGGAAGTAGCTGCAAGTTAAAAGAATAATTTAACCTAGCGTAGTATCTAAATATTGTACTCAAATCTGTCGATCTAGCCCTAGAACCTTAAAAACTGGTATATTTTAACTAGTACATTTTGCTTGTAACAAAGAACAGTAACACAATTCAAAAAATGAAATTTTAAACTTAATTCGCTAGAAAGATGCGTAGTGTTGCAGAATTTGTTGCAGAAGGGTTTGATATCCTGCAATAAAGATATTTTTGTTTTTCCTTCACTGAAAGTGGCAGAGCCCGAGGGGTCATTCTTCGTTTTTTGTTTTTGCTGTCCTGAAAAGTTTTAATTTTTGAGTTGTGCCACTTTTCTTTGTCACGTGCAATATGTTACAGTTAAATTCCGAAATCGGTAAAAGTCCAAATATTTTTCATTTATTAAATTCGTTTACACGATTAAAAACCGGTTCTCCAAGAGGTCCAATGATTACGAAATATTTCTTGAACTTCTTCCTCACATCCAAGCATCATCATGTGTCCGTATTAGCTCGTGCAAGCCCGTAAGAGTTAGTAAAGCCGGTACCCCGTACTATTCCAAATTCCAATTTGCAGTTTTTCCCTATTTGTATATGGGTATTTACCGACTTCGGCTTTTACCGTAACACATACACCAATAGTAATTGGTTTGGTACGCCCTAATCTTATTTTGGTATTAATAACCGAATATTTCCAATTTATTGTCCAAAACATTAATACATCGCATGTCAAATAATCAACAGACGTATTAAACTTTAAATCACAATAAATCTCCCCCGATAGCCGAAATAGTAAAATCTGCTCACTTATTTGTCATTTTATCAAATTAACAAACAGCAACAGCCAAACACAAAAATCCAATTAAAATAATTTTCCAATTAACAATCAAACCAAACATAAAGTATGTTTAACAACAAAACTTTAAGAAAATCCGCAACAAAAAAAAATTAAGTAAAACGAGACTAGGAAAGCTTAAATCAATTTCAGAAAACTTTTTTATATTCGTATTTTGTATTTATCCTTAGTACAATTATTATTTCCATCCCCCCCAAGAAAATCTGTCTATTCATTTTCATCTATAAACTTACACTTTAAAATCTATTATTTCACAATTAATTAAATTATTTAAATTTTTCCTAAAAATGAATAAAAGAAAAAAAAAAACGAAATTGATAAACAATCAAAATATATTTTGCTTTATGGCGGTTCTTACTAAAAAGCTCTGCTTTGTTTTGGTACTATACAAAAAAATAATGCCGCTCGAAACCTTTAACAAGTACACGTCGTTGTTGTAGGTTGATGTAAGAAATCTCATACTCAACTAAGCGAAACACACACACGTCGCATTCAACACAATAAAAAAAAAGTGTTTTATATATAAAGGAAAATTTTTTTATCCAATCCCCTGTATTTTATGTTATATAAAAATTTTGATTGGTTGTGGAAAAAAATCGAGCTTTTTTTTTATTTATTTTTCTTGAGTTTGTTGTTCTGTGTTATAATATTTTGGTGTTAGAGTGAATTTAGTTGAATGTTTTTTTTATTGCTTTCTATCTACTCGTACACATCTTATATACACGTACGCGCTCTGCGAGAGTAAATTCGGATATAGGGAAAGTCGAAAGTGGGGAAATGATGAAATGAATTTTTTCCACTTTGAGCTTTTCTACGGTATATAAAAAATGGGGAAATTTGCGAATGAATTTTTAACATTTTTGATCTTAGTCCTATTTGTATCGAATAGCATATGATGAATTTTTATAGAAGTCAGTTTCCACTCAACTATTACGTGTATCGGTTGATTTTATTTATTTTTGACATTTATAGTTGATGTTCAGTGATATAAAATCGAATATAGGGATATTATTTATAAACAAAAAATTTTGTGCAGTCTCCTGGCGACAGCTCAAATCTAAATATGTTGCTAATGTAATTAAAACGTTAAGAATTATTACAAAATATTTCAATAAAATTATTTACCAAAAATTTATGGTGAACTGGAATAAAAAAAATCCATTAAGCAATTTATTTGTTAATTTTTATTTTCAAAGTGGATTACGAGTACACAAAGTGAATGTGAAAATTTAAAATATTAAAATAATGGCAGTGATATGTAAAAAAAAAATAATTTAAATTAAAAATTTATAAAAAAAAAAAAATTAAATCACAACAAAAAATATTAAAAAAATTTATTAAGTTGATGGGACCGTGGTTTTATATAGGTGCCCTCATAGTGCTTTTAGGTACGACGGGGGAAACATCAAATAGCAATAATAATAACAATAGTAATAATAATTTAAAAAATGGAAATTCAGCATTACAGAATGGTAATAATAATAATTAAATTGATATAAAAAGTCATATTTTTTTTAATTTTTACTAAATAACGATAATCCACCTTAAACGAAAGTTCATCTAAAATTATATACACAAAAAAAAATTATCGGATATAAATTACACCTGCGCGCACCTTTTTACCGATCAAAAATATATAAGCTTAATTTTAAAAGGTTATCTGTATACGATAATACGAGGTATATAATAAAAGCACCAATACTGAAATAACCGTGGTCGAATTACTCTTAACTTTTTTTTTACACTGGTATTGTTGGTTTTCCCTTTTTCATGTTCTATACATACACATGCTGTATGTATCCAAATACACAAAAATGTAAATATTTAATTAAGAAATTTTTAGTAACCGAAATTTTCAAGAGCAACATAACAGTACAACACTTAAATATTGATCTTTTCGTATGTATTAACTTTAAGTGTTCTTTTTTAAGGAAATTGATTTTTTTTTGTTGCGGTTTTTTGGAAAAGGGTATTTCTTAGTGATGTAAGAATATATCAAATTTCAGTATATAAAAGATGAGATTTAATTATATATTTAAGAAAGTAATCTAATCGTATGTGAAGACCCAAAGGATGTGAAATTATAAAATTACTTAATTTTCTTAAATATTTCACCCTCTTCTGGTTTTATTTGGTTTGTTCTTTGGGTATTTATTCTGGTTTGTATAACGCTCTTATGGCTTTTAAGCTTCGAATATACTTTTTTCAATCATTTGCGGTTGGCATTAGAGCTGATAAGGCAAAATAATATACAAAGCTTAAAGGAAGCGTCTATTGATATTTAGAGTTCACTGGTAACTCTTAACATTTGACATAATGAGTGGAATGTTATTTATTATGATAGTGAAGTTTATGCTAAATTTTTTTTTTAAAAATACACTGTTAATTTTTTTATTTTTCCAAGTCCAATACTTTATTTTCAAAAGAAAATTATAAAATTGGACTAATTCTAAATGTTGTGCCGTTAAATCTAGAAATATCTACAGATTCTAGCTGACATTTTTGAGAAGGTAAAGCATATGCCTATTTCTAAAATTTAAGTAAAGTATATTTTTGAGATTACGACTATTAAAAATTATATTTAGAAATTGAGCATTTTTGACTGGTTTCAAATAATATTCCTACAATTCTGGATATGTCCACGGGGTTTCGCTAATAATTTCAAATAGATCATCCAATCTACCGAGTCTATAGTGGGTCGGATAAAATTATGATGGGTTTTACTATGTTTTAAAGATATTAGAAACTTCACAATTTTGATGAATTTTTCAAGTTTAATAAAAGTGAGCTAAATATATGTACAGGTCCTGGACAAAAAATTTCCTTCAATAAATTCCGCCGATCAAATAGTGATTGGCACGCGATGCAGTACAAGCGACGAACCCGTTGTAATAGATTTGTAGTATACGTTAATCCCTTCTGATGAACGTTGTTTTGGTAAACACAGTTTTGAAATTTTTAACTTCTTTTTGTATACCGCCGATCGTAGAGATGTCCACAGATATCGCCACATTTTCGAACAGTTTACACAATTTATTTAAGATTTTTTCATGTCTATTAATTTGGCCCGAAAAAAACATTCGGAAAAGACTTTTTTATGTGGTGTGTTTCCATGATAAATTCAAACGTCAGCCCAAAAAAATTAAAAAAATTATGTAAATGTGAATTTCAATCTTAAAATATTTTTCTAGTCAGAAAAAAAATTTATCAACAAAAAAATGTTTGTTTTAAACATAAAAATTTATTTCATCCCGAAAAAATATTTTTTTAAAACTACGCAATCCTTTTTTGAAATCGATCGATATATTATTTCAATAATATAAATACAAATATTTACTAATTACGATATGATAGAAATAATTTATTGAATCGGTCTACCACCCGAGTATTATGAATTATTATGAATTTCTGTAAATTTGGAATTTTCCAGCTACGATCTCAGAACTGTCTGGACCAAATGGGTAGTGGTTTCAGACTTCTGAATCCTTAGATAACACGACAACAAAAGTTCATTACGATATTCTGGGGAATACTAGTAGAAATAAATTATTGAACAGGGCCACCACCCGAGTATTATGAATTATTATAAACTTCTCTAAATTTGGAATTCCCAGCTCCGATCTAAGAATTGTCTGAACCAAATGGGTAGTGGCTTCAGACTTCTGAATCATTATACAAAACGACAACAAAATCTCATTACGATATCATGGGGAATACTGGTAGAAATAATTTGTTGTATCAGTCTACCATCCGTGCTTTATGAATTATGAATTTCTGTAAATTTAGAATTTTCCAGCTCCGATCTCAGAATTGTCTGGACCTAATGGGTAGAGATTTCAAACTTCCGAATCATTAGAGCACACCACAACAAAATCTGATTACGATATCATGGGGAATACTGGTAGAAATAATTTATTGAGTCTACCAGTCTACCAACTGAGTATTATGAATTATTATAAAATTCTGTAAATTTGGATTTTCCAGCTCCAATCTCAGAATTGTCTGGACCAAATGGGTAGTGGTTTCGGAATTCTGAATCATTAGATAACACAACAACAAAATATTATTACGATATTTTGGGGGATACTAGTAGAAATAATTTATTGAATCAGTCTACCACCATGCATGTGAAGCTGGCACGAAAAACCAGCCCGAAAACTCCTTTTCGATTTTGGTGTGTTTCTTTGCTAAATTAAATACTATCCCGAAAAATTTATTGAAAATGCAAGAAAAACGAGAATTTCATCCCGAAATATTTTTGAAGTTGAATTAAATAAAAAATAATTAATATCGGTGAAAAGGAATAAATATCACGGTTTTATTTGCTCTATTTAGACTACACATTAAGGTAAAGTATGTGACAACAAACCACCTTACCTGGTAAAGTATGTGACAAAAAACTTTAAATGAGTGCTGTTGTACAACAAAATGGGTACTCTTATTATTTAACTACAGAAGACACGAAACATGTAATCATCATATCGATACACTGTATCGAGAAAGCCCACAAAGATTTAAAAATTTTAAAATACATAAGAAAAAGCAAATCAAGCAATTTGTCCTTATGGTTTCAACGTACCTTTGGTTTGATATGAAAACTCGATTAAATTAATTAATTATTTGTGGAAATCCTAGAGATAACCACATCGGGAAATTAAGTTTAAAAGTTAGGTCCATCTATAAACCTAAGCCATGCCAAAAGCTCATATTGGAATCACGACTATAAGATCCTGATCTTAAGCAATTATTTGTCCTTATGGTTTCGATGTTCTTCATGTTTGATAGGTAATAGATGGGTCTAACTTTTAAACTTAATTTCCCGATGGGGTTATCTCTAGGATTTCCACAAATAATTAATTAATTTAATCGAGTTTTCATATCAAACCAAAGGTACGTTGAAACCATAAGGACAAATTGCTTGATTTGCTTTTTCTTATGTATTTTAAAATTTTTAAATCTTTGTGGGCTTTCTCGATACAGTGTATCGATATGATGATTACATGTTTCGTGTCTTCTGTAGTTAAATAATAAGAGTACCCATTTTGTCGTACAACAGCACTCATTTAAAGTTTTTTGTCACATACTTTACCAGGTAAGGTGGTTTGTTGTCACATACTTTACCTTAATGTGTAGTCTAAATAGAGCAAATAAAACCGTGATATTTATTCCTTTTCACCGATATTATTGTAATTATTTTTTATTTAATTCAACTTCAAAAATATTTCGGGATGAAATTCTCGTTTTTCTTGCATTTTCAATAAATTTTTCGGGATAGTATTTAATTTAGCAAAGAAACACACCAAATTCGGAAAGGTGTTTTCGGGCTGGTTTTTCTTGCCAGCTTCACATACATTCTACCACCCGAGTATTAAGAATTATTATGATTTTCCGTAAATTTGGAATTTTCCACCTCTAATCTCAGAATTGTCTGGACCAAATAGGTAGTGATTTCAGACTGAATGAATACGAATATTGTATAAATATAATTTTACAATTTAATGTTTATTCTTATGTATTTTACGTAACGTTGTTTAATTTTTTGTTGTAATTTCTATATTGAAAAGTTTTTTTTTTTTTTGTTTAGCTAAGACACAAAATCAAAAGGCCTTTTCGGACTGAAAAGACTTCTGGCTAAGTTATCATACGTGATTTTTTCGTCTTTTTAGACAAAATATTGTTTCTAATGACATTCATAATGTTTACGATTTTTTTATATCATTGAAAACGAAGAGACCATTTCAGGGTTGGATCAGATAGATTACACAATGTAATATACGCAGTTGTTGTGATTTTTTGCGTCCCTGATGTAGACAACGTCAACAACATAAGAAATGATAATAAAATCTTAATTTTCTCATGTTTTTCATTTTTTTATGCTAGTTAGTCTGATAAACTTGCTGTCTAGCTGTCTAGCTAATCTTCTTATTATCTAAGGGGCAAAATAAGTTTTTATATATGACACTAAAATACGTAATTTTTTTTTGGGTTCACATTTATAAGACAATGTTCATAACACATTAAAAACGCTCAGACGTAACTTTTTGTCACCACCAGGAATCGAACCCCATTACAGAGCAAGCGCTCTACTTACTCTGCTATCGAGGGCGAAAAATTAGTTCATTAGTAAGTATGATAAAATAACACGTTAGTACGGACTCAGACGCAGATACGCTGGCTTAAAATAATTCTCATTGGGCGGAAGAGAACGCGATTTTAAAATAGTTGCCGTTTAATCGACGTGACAAACATCAGTATCAAGAGCATATATAAAATTCAACCACAAATAAAAATTGTAATTTAGCACCCCTTTCCATCATCCAATTCGGTCTCATCCTTCATGTGTCTAGTTTATATTTAATTGGCTTATTGAAGAAATACATAAGGCAATTTATGTGCGAAAGAGATATTTGTCAATTCTTCAAAACAAGACATTTTTAGTTCAAGTCAACACCATACTTTTTTTAGTTCTGCCAAATGTCAGTAGAGATTTACAAAACTATGTTGTTGATGGCTAGGCGGCTATGTTTAATAATAATTTGTATTTAGTCTGAAACTAACGTTCATACTGTGAACATCACGCCGATTTTTTGTGCAAATTTTTGACTGACTAAATAGATGGTTCGCTCATACCAAATGTTTATAGATGATACAAAACAAACCGCGCCTGTGTTTTAATTAAAATTTGCTAAATAAATTTAGATTTAAAAATCACTAAAATTTTGCAGCTTAGAACTGAATATCATGCATGATTTGATTTCTGAATATTAGGTACATCTATCGGTGAGTAGCATAAATTGACCACTAATTTTGTTAGAAATTTTAGCCGCATTTTTTTGAAAAACGTTTGTTTGAGATCGTGAAGCTTTAGTCAAAATTACTTACCTATACCAGTTCAAGAACTTGAAAAATAGTATTTAAAAAACACGATTTATGGCTAAAACTTCTAATACTTTGTGAAGTTACTAACTAAAGCCGAGCGTGCCCTATGCTGATATTTTTCTAAATTTTTGAATAACAAAATTGATGGTCAGTTTTTAAAAATTATTGATACATGTCTCTTGGATTCAGAAAATAGAACATGTCTGATATTTGAACCTGCAAATCCACCCCCCCACCCGCCCCGCTTTTAATCCCAGAGTACTTGTGTAACGGATACACAACCCTTACAAAAATGAGTACTTCCTTAAGTTTCTTGATGATTAAGTTTCTTCCTTAAGCGTCTTTAAGTATTTTTCTATAATAATTTTTATGTCAGTGCATTCTACAGTCTAGACATTCAAAATACTTTAAATTTAACATTTATCCACAATTTGCTTTGAAATTATTTATTTTCACGGATACACATATAAAGACAATTTTAACGCACACCCACAGATGTGTTCGTGTTGACGAAAAGAGAAAAATACTCGAGTTGATACGAAGGTTAAATAAATTGAGCCAAAGGGGTTCGTCACTTGTTTGGGAATAAAAATCAAATTTGAGAAATTGTTAAAATCCGGTAGAGGGAAATAATATTTTTATTTTTTTCAAAATCACCAAACTATAAAATTTCAAAAATCATTGTAAGACTCATTAAAGTTGACCCATAATCATCCCATAGATAAAAACTATTATACGCTGAAAAAAATGTAGGTGAGATTCCGTGGACATCTCTGGTAATGGCAGTACAAATGAAAATATGAATTCTATTATAAATACCAATTAATAAAACAGTAGAATATTGGGTAATCTATTCGAAAATATGAGTGAGAACCTGTGGACGATATAAAAAAACGATGGGCGGTATAAAAAAAGTTAATTTTTTAAAAAAATCAAAATTTAATTTAACACAGTAAAGTTCATCAGAATTGAGTGACGTATTCCACAATGTTAGAAAACTGGTCGAATCGTAGGCCAGAACTCCTGGATATCTCCAGGATTTACGGCATAAAATTTTGAAAATAATTGAAAATCGAAGATATAGGTATAGTATTCGTCAGAAATTTATCCTATTCGTCATAATAAAGAAGCCGGCCCCAAATGTCCAAAAACATAGAAACTGCACGTCGACATGTTTAGGAGTACTTCTAGACATTTGAAAAATACTGTAAAAATCGCAAAATCAAATCTGGTCAACGTTTCAAACGGGCTCGTCGCTTGTTTGGGAATGTCAACTTAACATCCATTTCCACGGAACTTCAAAATTACAAAAATTACGTTGGCAAAACTCATTAGCATCGGATGCAAATCACTATAATCTTAGAATATTGTGTAATCGATTCGAACATGTGAGTGAGAGCCTGTGAATAACTATTGGATCAGCTATATAAAAAACGAAAATTTTTTGACCAGGACCCATCATAATTGTATCCGACCCACTATAGACTCAGTATATTTGATGATATATTTGAAAATGTTAGTGAAAACCCGTGGACATCTCCGGAATTTGCTGGAAAAGTATTTGAGACCCGTCAAAAATGCTCAATTTCTTTACGTAATTTTTAATAGAATGAATTTTACGAATACGTCTATGCTTAACCTTCTCAAAAATGTCAGCCCGAATCTGTAGATATTTAGAATCGCACAACATTTAGAATCGTGTCCAATTTTATAATTTTCTTTGAAAATAAATACCAAAAGGAAAAATAATAAATTTAAAAGCGTATTTTTTTAATAATAAAAATAACGCAAACTTCACTATCATATTTTTATTTATTTATTAAAATAAGCGTTTAAAGTTGCAATATTCAGTTTAAAATAAAAAATAAATACAAAAAAAATCAAAATTTTAATGTAACATTTACAAATTTTAAAAACTAATTTTCAGGATTTTTTTGTTGTTGTTTGATTTTGTTAAATTAAAGCCAAGATTTTGACAACCTACTAGTGTTATGCGTATGGCAGTCGAAAGGAGTTCATAAGTCGAAAGTCGAAAGGAGTTCATAAGATTTACAACTTAAAATATTTGTTACATCGCAAAATCGTAATTGAAGAACCTAAGAAGAGGTCTGGACCAGTTCAATGCATAAAGTGCCAAGAATACGGACACACGAAAGCATACTGCGCCTTAAATGAAGTTTGCGTTATTTGTGATGAACTCCACGACTCCAAACAGTGCGAAAAGTCTCGCAATGACCCATCTGTGAGACGTTGTAATAACTGCGGTGAAAATCATACTGCAAACTACAGGGGTTGCGCAGTGTATCTGGACTTAAAACGCAAAATAAACCCTAAAATGAGAGCTGAGCAACGAATGCTGAATATGCAATTTAAAACAGAGGGCCATGTTACCAAAAAACACAATAGTCACCAAACCAACGAGTGCAAACACACAAAATGATAACTTGGAGACATTTGCCAGCAGTTTTGCACAGCCAGGTGTTTCTTACGCAAATATCCTAAAAGGCAACAAACCGAAACCAAAAGCTCATTCTATTAAGGACCTAAACATTCACACCATGGTAAATAAATTAACCGAGACCATCCAAAGTTTCATGATGATGATGGAAAGACAAATGAGCATGATGATGCAAAATATGAATACGCTTATGCAAATTATAGTCAAAAATCAAAAATGACAATTCTAAAAATAGCCATTTGGAATGCGAACGGGCTCTCGCAACATAAAGCTGAGGTACAAACCTTTCTTATCGAACAAAATATAGACATCATGTTAATATCTGAAACACACTTCACAAAACAAAATTTTTTTAATATTACCGGCTATTCCGTTTATGACACCAAACATCCGGATGGAAAAGCACACGGCGGCACTGCAGTCTTAATAAAAAGAAGATTAAAGCACTACGAGCTCCAGAAATATGCTAAAGATCACATCCAGGCTACATCTGTCAGTTTGGAAGAATGGTCTGGGAAATTTTTAATATCGGCTGTCTACTGTCCACCGAAACACGCAATTAAAAAACAGCAATTTATCGATTACTTTAACCAGTTGGGAATCAAATTTCTAGCAGGGGGTGATTACAACGCTAAACATGTGCAATGGGGTTCGAGGTTGACGTCACCGAAAGGAAAGCAACTCTACGAAGCAATAAACGAGAAAACCCTTGATTATTTATCATCTGGACATCCAACATATTGGCCTACAGATAGAAAAAAAATTCCTGATTTAATAGATTTCTGTGTAATACGAGGAATAGCACGCACCAATGCTCAAGTCGTTGACTGTTATGATTTATCATCAGATCACTCACCAATAATAGTAACACTAAGTACCCAAGCATTAAAAACTGAACCACCCCAACGTTTAACAAACAAACTAACGAAATGGGTTATCTATAGAAACATAGTAAATGGAAATTGTCATCTTGATGTTCCACTTTGCACACCAGAAGACATTGATGCCGCGATAGAAAACTTAAGTCAAATAATGGAAATGGCTGCAAAAAAAGCTACTCCGGAGAACAAAAATTCCGAAAAAATATAAGGCTTTCAAGTAACATTCAAAAGTTATTGGCAGAGAAGCGGACAATACGGCGGCTATGGCAGCTTCACCAATCTCCTTTGCATAAATGGAAATTAAATAGAGCTATTAAAGCTTTGAGAGAAGCAATACGGGAAGAACAAAATTTAGGAATACAGAATTACCTAAGTGAGCTCACAGCAACAGAAACAACAGATTACTCACTGTGGAAGGCAGCAAGAAATTTAAAAAGGCCAGAGGTATCGAACCCACCGATAAGGAAACCAGATGGTCACTGGGCCAGAAGTGACTTAGAAAAGGCTATCGCTTTCTCTAACCATCTACAAAAAGTGTTCACCCCAAACGAACAAAATAATGATTGCGTACTACCACAGCTTACGAGGGACGAGTCGAACCCAAATCCAGTAAAATTTAAATGGAAATGCGTCAAAAAAGTTATCAAAAACAGTATTAATCCTAAGAAAGCGCCAGGTCATGATCTAATAACTGGAAAAATGATCAAAGAATTACCAGATAGATGCATAGGTTAGGTTTCAGTGGTTTACACTTAGGCCATTTTTGGCCCATTGTGATACCACGCATTCATGCTACATCATTAACCCATTCACCTATTCACCTACTCACACAACTACAGTATACCACCTGCACATTGCAAGCTCCATGTCAACCTGTACATTGACATGGACGGTGGGTCGGCGCTGAATTCTGCACTCCATCAGAGGGTCTCAGTTGTGTTTATTAACATCACCGATTGTAGTTGATGATGAAAATTCGATTTGCATCTGGCCTCTGATGAGATTCGAACCCAGTACCTCCCGGTCCAAGTGCCGAAGCTTTAACCACTGCACCACTTGTCCGGTAGATAGATGCATAAAATATATAACATATATTTTTAACGCGATTATGAGATGTGGATACTTTCCCCAAAAATGGAAAATATCTCAAATTATCATGATTCCTAAGCCAGGTAAAGACGAAACGCAAGTCTCGTCGTACAGACCAATAAGTCTAGTTCCGATAATGATGCTACTACAAGAACTAATAAAAGATGCTACTACAAGAACTAATACCTATATTATCTGAAGGTCGCATTATACCAGATCACCAATTTGGATTTAGAGAGCAACACGGCACAATAGAACAAGTGCACAGAATTGTAAATACAATTACGGTTTCCTTAGAAGAAAAGAAATATTGCTCGGCAGTTTTCTTGGATATTGCGCAAGCTTTCGACAAAGTATGGCATGAAGGATTAAATTACAAAATTAAAACTCTTTTGCCTAAACAATTTCATGCAATTCTTGAAAACTACTTAGCAAAAAGGATGTTCCAGGTGAAACTAAATACGGCCACTACTGATCTAACCGAGATAAAGGCAGGATACCGCAAGGTAGTGTATTGGGACCTGTGCTATACTTGTTATTCACAGCTGACCTACCAATAACTGAAAAAATCGTCACTTCAACTTTTGCTGATGACACAGCTATATTATTTTCACATAAAAATCCTCAAACAGCATCGAGGGAATTACAAGAACATCTACACAAAATAGGAGATTGGTTAAAAACTTGGCGGATAAGGACGAATGAATGTAAATCAATACATGTAACATTCACACTAACAACACCGCAACACATGTAACATTCACACTAAATAAACGTACATGTCCAGCAGTAAAATTAAACAATATCACAATTCCTCAACAAACAAACGTCAAATATCTCGGTCTTCACCTCGATAGAAGATTGACATGGAAAAAGCACATTGAAACAAAACGCAATCAATTAAAAATAAAATTTTCTAAAATGTACTGGATGATCGGAAGAAAATCGAAACTCTCTCTAGACTGCAAGGTTCTACTATACAAAGCGATCCTAATCCCCATATGGACATATGGTATCCAACTATGGGGCTCAACTAGTGCATCAAATATAGATATCGTACAAAGAACGCAAGCAAAGATACTTCCTAGCATTACAAATGCCCCATGGTATATTCGAAACAGCAACATCCATAGAGATCTAGGAATCAAAACTGTTAAAGAGACAATTAAATCATGCAGTCTAAAATACCAACTGAAACTGGAATCACACCCTAACGAATTAGCTAGAGAACTACTAAGGCAAC
The DNA here is from genome assembly GCA_932526605.1 of Nephrotoma flavescens. NCBI lineage: Eukaryota > Metazoa > Arthropoda > Insecta > Diptera > Tipulidae > Nephrotoma > Nephrotoma flavescens. The sequence continues at coordinate 237,544,739 of OW052220.1, forward strand.
CGAAATATGGACGGTTTCGCAGAACAGATCCTCTAGATTTAATTAACTGAGAAATATAATCTAATAATTTCGTGCATGTTGAAATGAAATTAAGTAATTAATAATAATTTAATAATAATAATGCATAATGATATTAAGTATTAACATAGGTTAAGGCTTAAGTTAAAATTTTTTATTTTATAGTTTTTAAAAATTTCACACTTCTTGTTAGTTTCGTATAAAGAAAGATTCAAGAATAAAGCCTTTGGCAATAGTTACAAAAAAAAAAAAAATATACCGGCAGAAAAATTTTTCCTTAACCTCCCCAAAATTGAAACACGTGTCTCATATATATAACTATATCGGTGAAATTAAAAAATAAAACATCCAAACTAAATGATAGCCATTGACAAAATCGAATTACACAAAAATGAATCAATATTAGGATTGTAAAAATTTCCAAAATCACATTGATAAAATATCAATATTTCGGTTCCAGAAACCACTATAAGCTTTTGGCTATACTCGAGACTAATATTTTTAGATCAAGCTTGGTCCATTCGAGAGGCAGACGTAGTTTGAAGAAATTCTCGTGGCAGTGATAAGGTCAAATACGACAAATGTCCACCCAAGGTCATACGTTGAAAGGCAAAAGTTCAACATTTCCTATCCAGAAACCTCTATCTTGGCACTAACTAGGTTAAATAAGACAGAAATCACACCAGTGGTCCTATTCTGACTTTCCCTGTGAATAGGGAATTGGAAAAAATATTTTCATAGCATTTTTGTTTAAATTGTATTTTTCTGGCCTACTGAGGGAATAAGTTTGGTGTAAATGTTTTGGAAACAACGCTATATGGGAAAATATTTTTCCTTATAAAATTTGGATTATCAAAAGTTTCCCAATTAACTTTGTCTTAAAAATTTTTGCACTAAACTTATTCCTTCAGTGGCCCAGAAAAATTCTATTTAGACTAAAATGCTATGAAAATATTGTTGCCAATTCCACATTCCTAGGGAAAGCCAGAATAGGGCCACAGATCATATACATTAAACGGTAAAATTTCAATAATGAATAAGGAAATTATAGATCTTTAATAGATCGTGCTCGACTGCGCTTGTTCCGTTGATGCACACACAGTTTGAAGAAATTTTCTTTGGGGTAACATATGGTTGAATAAGACAAGAGCCAATCCAAGTCATACTTTGAACGTCAAAACAAGGAGAAATAAGATAAAAAACACTCCAAGTCATTCGTTAAACGACAAAATTTCAATATATCTGTTACATATACCATTCTAGACTCCTGGCCATATATTTGACAAATATTTTTCATCATCCTTGGTTCATAGATGCACATGTAGTTTTATGAATTTCTCTTGGCATTAATAAAGTCAAATAAGACATAAACCGCCCCATGTCTTATTCAGTGTGTGACTATGACTCTGCCCTTTCCCAATACGAGTCTCAAAGTGCAAACAAAAGGGCGACGGAAACATGGTTTCGACGATTTAAAATTTATGATTTTGGCATTGAAGAAAAAGAGGATGGAAAATCACCCAAAAACTTTGAAGATGCTGAATTGGAAATGTCATTGGTTGAAGATTCTTCTCAAATACAATCAGAATTGGCTGTTACATGTTGATCGAATTACATGTTGATCGATCAAACGTTGTAAAACGTTTACAAACAATCGGAATGTTTCAAAAAGTTAGCAACTTAGTTCCACATGGATTAAAAGACAGAGACGTCGAACATCGAAAAACCATTTGTGAAATATTGCTTCAAAGACAACAAAGAAAAGGGTTTTTCCATCGAATAGTTACTGGAGATGAGAAATGGATTTATTTTGAAAATTGCAAACGCCAAAAATCTTGGGTGAAGCTGGTCAATCGCAGCCATAGCGAGATATCCATTGCAATAAGATAACGCTCTGTATCTGGTGCGGGATCAGAAAAGTGTGGAATTAGGTGAAACTATCAATGGCGATGTTTACTACGACAACTAATATACGTTTGAGCGAAATATAGATGAAAAACGGCCAGAATGGGTTAATAAACAGAACAAATTAATTTTTAGCAGGACAATGAAAAACCAAATGTTGCAAACCTTGTCTCTCTCTCTCTCTAGCTTTACATCCTATGAAGGGATTTTGCCGCCCGCACTATGGTCCTCCAGCCGTCTCGGTCCATCGCTCTCGACCTCCAGTTTTGACATCCTAGTGCTTGTAGATCTTGTTCGACGTCGTCACGCCAGCGCAGTCGGGGTCTTCCTCTACGACGCACACCGGCTGGTTGTTGATGGAACACTTTATTGGTCATCCGTTGTTGTGGGGACCTTGCAACGTGGCCAAGCCATCTCACTCGATTGGATTTGATGAATCCGATAATATCGCAATCTCCAAGTATTTGCTTTATCTCGTGGTTCATGCGAATCCGATATTCATTGTTCGCGACTTTAATTGGACCAAAGATGGAGCGAATGACCTTCCTTTCGAAAGTTGATAACAATCTACAATCATTAGTGGTCATGGTCCAGCTCTCGCTTCCGAAAGCCAGCACAGGTCTTATTAGTGCTTTGTAAAGTGCGAGCTTGCACGACTGCGATAAATGTCTAGATCGCAATAATTTTGATTGGGCGTAGAAAACTCGATGTGCGGCAGCTATTCGGGCTTTTATTTCTGCCTGCATGTCATTTGATGATGTTATAACTGACCCGAGGTATTTGAAATTTTCAACGCGATCAAAATTGTGGTCGCCAATTCCGAGATTTGCCATGGAGATGTTCCTGGGTGTTGATACAAATTTGGTTTTGCTACTGTTCACCTTCAAACCAAGTCTTCTTGCGCAGCGATCGAGCGGCACGAAACTGTCTTTGATATCGCTAGGTCTTCGGCCAAGAAGCACGATATCATCTGCATATCCAAGAATTTGGCCTGATTTATTAAATATACAGCGCGAAGTTTCGATGTTGCTTTTCCTCACTACGTACTCAAGCGCCAAATTGAACAGCACAGGCGCGAGTGCATCTCCCTGTCGAACACCAGATGTTATTTCAAAGGAGTCTGACACAGTTCCTTCGATTACAATTCTACATACAGACCCAGACGTTGTCAATTTGCACAGAGAAACGAGTTTCTCTGGAATTCCTAGGCATATGAGCGCGGCCCAAAGGTTATCGCGGTTTATACTGTCATATGCCTGACGGAAGTCTATATATAATTGATGTATGGTTATGTTGTACTCCCAACATTTTTCCAGGATCATCCTCATGGTGAAACTCTGGTCAGTGGTCGATCGGTTGGGACGGAAACCTCACTGATAATCGCCAATGATGTTTTCGGCGAAAGGGATGAGTCTGGCAAGTACAACATTAGCCAACACTTTGTAAGCAGTGTTCAATAGAGCTATACCACGATAGTTCTCACATATAAGACGGTCGCCTTTTTTATGCAACGGACATATGAGCGCGGTCTTCCAATTCTCCGGCAGGTCTTCTTGGTCCCAAATACAGACGATGAGATCGTGTAGACTTGTTGCAAGAGTAGCGCCTCCGAGTTTTATTAATTCTGCGGGGATTCCATCGAGACCGGGTGCCTTGCCGTTTTTCAATCGAGTAATAGCTGCGTCTACTTCGTCCACTGTGGGATATTCGACGAAGACCTCATCACCTGGAGGAGCTATTGCTCTAATGGGGGTCACGTCGTCATTCCGATTTAGTAGATTTTGAAAGTAGGTTTGCCATACTGAGAGAACATCAGCCACGTTTGTTCTCAACTCTCCATTCCCGTCTTTGATGGCTGTACTTCTTGGGTGGAAGTCTTTAGTGAGATTCCTGGCATTAGCAAAACAGTCCCTTGAATTTCCTACTTCCGCTTGGAAGCTGATGTTTTCGATGCATAATCTCATATGATCGCGTTTCTTTTGACGAAGGTATTTAGTCGTGGCTTTCCTGGCGCGGAGATATTCTGCATGTGTGCTTGTAGTGTTGCGAGCCAACCATTTTTCACGAAGCTTTTGTTTATTTGCGACGATCAGGCGACATTGATCACCGAACCAATCATTGCGGGGTCTCGGAGGTCTTCTTCCGATAGTGTTTTGCGCCGCGGTGGTAATGGCTGACTGTATTGTGTGCCACTGCTCCTGGATGTTAGAAGGAGTTTCTTCGTTGTTGCTAGGCCGCTCTAGATAGTTAGTGACAGCTGATTGGTAACTCTGCAGTGACGCTTGGTCTTTTAGAGCATCCACATTCCATCGAACGGTTTTTTGTGCTTGTCTGTTGAACGTTGATGACAGTTTGCACTTATATTTAAATATGACAAGCATATGATCGCTGTCCATATCTGCACCCCTGTAGGATCTAACGTCAAATATACTGGTCGAGTGTCTCTTAGACACCATGACGTGATCAATTTGGTTTTCCGTTCTTCCATCATTCGATCTCCACGTTACTTTGTGGATTCTCTTATGTGGGAAAAACGTACTTGATACAACTAAGTTGTACATTAATGCCAGGTCGGTGACGCGTTGGCCGTTGTTGTTACTAGTTAGATGCAGGCTGTTAGGACCGATGTGCGATGTATTTTCTGCACTCCTACCGATTTTTGCATTAAAGTCGCCCACGATGATTTTAATGTCGTGGTGCGGTATGTTATTGATGACTTCCTCCAGCTCGACAAAGAATAAATCTTTGATGTCATCCGATTTATCTTCGGTGGGTGCATGCACATTAACGATCGTGATGTTAAATTTCTTAGTGCGAAGTCTGACCGTGCACATCCGCATGTTGATCGGGCGGAAATCGATGATATGGTGCTTCACGCGCCGATGGATGAGGAAGCCAACTCCAAATTCTCCTCCGTTCTGATGGCCGCTGTAATGGAGAGTGTAACCATTGGTGGTGTCATGGATCCCACTCCCCGACCATCTAAGCTCTTGTAGTGCAAGTACGTCTAGTGTGTAACTCTTTGCTTGGTTCGAAAGGTTCTGGAGATCTCCAGGTCTTAAGAGGCTAAGCACGTTCCATGTTCCCATTTTTAAAGCGTTGTCCGTGTACAGTTTCCGAGGTCGAGTTTGTAATGAATCCGATATGGTAATCCGAGGCCTTTGTTTAGGGTTCATAACTTAAATGGTTTTTATGAGGGAAGGTTGTTGGCCTGCCGCTCAACCCGCTTGTTACGTGTGTGGGTCACGTACTGGTGAGAATCTTAAGGCATCCAGTCCTACCATGAACACATTTATATAGCGAGCCGCTTGATACAAGACAGACGCCCGCTTCAGCCGCTCCTAACATGGAGAACAGACGCTGGTTTGGTATTGGTTTTAGGGCGCCAATAACCCGCCCTGACATGTAGTGTCCATGACTATAAACAGGATTTAGTCTGCTCGTCTCCACTACACTGCCTGATTCATTTAGCGTTACCCAGGGAGCACCGGCGAGGAGGTATGAATCTCGGACTTCGCCCCCCTTCGCAAACCTTGTGAAAAACTATTTAAAAGGACAGGACTGGGTCCCCATCCGCCGTATTCACCAGACATGGCTTCTTCATATTACTGCTTTTTCCAATCGATGCAGTCGTCTCTTTCTAAACAGCAGTACAGCTCTCCTCCAGAGATCGAAAATTGGCGTATTGAATGGATCGCCACCAAACACCAGCATGTCATTCACCATTCTTGATTTCAAAAGTGAAAACTTAAATTTCAGCAAAACAACAAAGTCCACCATTGTTGTTAAACCCCGTTAAAGCTGCCGCGCACGTTATCAAGAGTTGAACAAATTTCGCAAACATCTCCCAACTAATACAAAAACTTTAAGTATAAAGATTTTTCCGGATACTCAAATTGCCTGAACAGTAAAGATGCAGAATTTTGAAGAAATAATGATTTATTTTTTATCAAAATTCGTCATTTCCGGTATAATTTAAAATATTATCTGAACTAATTTTGTTTCAAATTTAATTCGCAATCTTTTTGGTTTAATGGTTTTTAGTAAATTTTATAGACTTTTCAAAATATTTACAAAAATCGAAAAAATCGGATAGAGGCAGCCACTTCCGAACCGATTTCATTTTATTTTGGGGATCTTGCAATTTATAAGGAAATCTTAAGAAGAAAATTTCTTCCAGATTAGTCAATCCGTCTAGGCTGTAGAGTAGCAACAGACATTTAGTCTGCACAACGGAAAAATAAACGCGCGTGTTTAATTCGGCGACACAGCGAGTAGTAAATCGGCAAAAATTTCAAGATTACAATTTTTTATACGTTATTTTACTACACAAAAGAAAGTAATAAGACATAAATTGGGTTTCCCTAGAAATTGTAAAAATGTCTCGCAATTGTCTCATAATTTATTATTTTGAAACCTAGTAAAGTAGTGACGTACCATTGAACTAAAAAGTTTTATATACAAAAATCACCAAAAATTGTTCATAAATCGGAAGAATTTGTGAACCTCGTTTTTGTTGTTGTTACAAGTGGATATCCAAAAAATCTCGACCGGTAATCGACCGAAATCAAAACCTGTTTCAACACTTATTAATGATATGCTGGTAATAAAATTTTTGCTTTCCCAAGACCCATCAACCATGGGTGATTTATATGTCATATGATGATTTTACTGGAATGAGCTAAATGTAACTGCTTCCAGCGCAACGCAGTAGTTTTGAAAACTAACGTGCTCAAACTTATTTTGTAGAAAAGAAACAAATTGCCACAAATTCCAAAACACCGAATTCCATAAACGATGAATTTATCAACTAATACGCCAACAACAAATTTATTTCTTTTTCCAAGACCTTTCAAATTGTATGCCACATGATCCTATGGGGATGACAAACATTTTAAATGTTTTCGGCGCTACAATGGTAGTTTTGAATAATTGGTGCTTTAGAGAAAGTTACGGCATTCTTCAAGACCTTTTCAAAGGTGTAGTACGAAATCCTGGTTTTCAAAATCCTGGTTTCAAAATCCCGGTTTTCAAAATCCTGGTTCCAAAATCCCGGTTTTCAAAATCCCGATTTTCAAAATCTCGGTTTTCAAAATCGCGGTTTTCTTTTCTTTTGCTTCTATAAAGTCTTGATTTTGGAAAAAAAACATTTTTTATTAATTCGGGCCGGCCGGACTAATAATATTTTAACAAAAAAATAACATATCTTGCCTGATACGATCTCGATCGAGGAATTCTGAATTGAAGTCTGAATTGAAACGTATTGATGATGTCTGAAACGATATGTGTAGGAACCGAAAGGAACGGATAATATAAATTAACCTTTAGGTAGGTTTCCACCAGGGCATGTAATTTTGTTGATTTTTTTGAAAAAAATCAGTAAATCGGTAAATATTTTTGATTTAAATCAGATTATTTTGACTTAAATCAGATTTTCTTAAATACAAAATTGTAATGTTAAACTTAAATAAATTCCCGAGATCAATTAAATACTTTTTAAGGAAAGGAAGATAATATAATATACAGAAACAGATTCATTTAAATATAAATTAAAAATAATTTTAATATCGGATATTTAGTAAATTTTATTGCTTGTTTTATGCTTCTTTATTCTTTTTATGTTGAGTAAAAAAATAAATTACAAAACTATAAAGTTACTTAAAAATTAAAACCAAGTATTTTATAATCATATGACAGAATTAGAAAAAACTGTTTTTATTTATTCAGCTGCTTTGCCAAAAATGCTAATTTTGCCGCTTTATCTATCCTAGGCTAACTTAATTTTGAACGAACTAACCCAAAGATTGAAAAAACCTGATGAAGCAGTAGCCTGTTGTTATTTGTGGGGTTTTATATTCGTCTAACTCCGCTATCAAATCCTTGGTGTAAAAGCGTTGCCACATACACATCTAATTACAGACGATCCGTGCGTAAATTTATTTTGCCTCGCCACATGCAAGAAAAAAATATAGACGATTTTTACAACAACAATTCTTTACATTTTGTTTTCAAAAATCAAAAACCAACGAAGTGAGCTTAAAGGCGATGCCACATACACATTTCTACGGACGACATCTAAAAACAGATTTGGCATTTACGAATTAATTAGAGCATATTTTTGACTCAAATCAATGAGATAATATGTAAAATATCTCAAGTTAGTAGCTAAAATAAAAAAATTGGAATTATTTAATAATTTTAATTGAAAAATTATCAATTTTCTATTTAGCCGTTTCTAGAAAGGATTTTTTCTCTGAATGGTATAATTTTACACGTGAGCGAACGCACAAAAATCTAAAACGATTTCCGAGCTCATCAAAAAATTTTAAACGATTTTTTTCTCTGTTGTCTATGAACTTCAACAAATGTCAAACAATTCCAAAACAAAATATATATTTTGCATTAATTTAATATTTTTATAAGGCTCATCATGAATATGGTATGGTAAACTTATTTAATTATAAAATGAATTAGCTGCTTATGTATTATGAAAATTGTATAAAGAATTGTTGTTGTAGAAATCGTCTGTATTTTTTTTGGTATGTGGCGAGGCAAAATAAATTTACTCACGAATCGTCTGTTATTGGCGATGTCACATACACATTTCTACGGACGACATCTAACAACAGATGTGTATGTGGCAACGCTTTAAAAACACAACAGAGAAAAAAATCGTTTAAAATTTTTTGATGAGTTCGGAATTCGTTTTTAGATTTTGGCGTTCGTTTACGTGTAAAATTATACCATTCAGCTATGCTACACACAATTTTGGTTTCTGGATTCAAAAATTTTATTACGCAGCTGCGACGTAAAAATTTTGACCGTGAATCCGAAATGAAAGAAATTGAAATGAAAATAAAAAAATTTACGGACATTTTTGAGATGTAGATTTTTGTTTAAATTTTATTTTCGAGAGAAAAGAATAAAACAAGACAAAAAAATTTAATGATTTAATTTAAAATAAGGGTTTAAAATTAAAAATTAAAATCTATTGCGCAATAGTTTGAATCCAGAAACCAAAATTGTGTGTAGCATAGCTGATTCAGAGCAAAAATCGTTTCTAGAAACGGCAAAATAGAAAAATCATTATTTTTCAATTAAAATTATTAAATAGTTGCAAATTTATTATTTTGGCTACTAATTTGAGATATTTTACATATTATTTCATTAATTTAAGTCAAAAATATGCTGTAATTAATTCGTAAATGCTAAATCTGTTTTTAGAAGTCATCCGTAGATATGTGTATGTGGCATTGCTTTTAGGCAAATATCGATTTCCACCATTCAAAGGACGTCATATTTGTTATGGCTTCTTCTTGGATAACTGCGGTCCCGCAAATGGGGGTTATTATTTTCATTTAACATTGTTTAGCTTTTTAAAACGCGAAAAATAAAATAATTGACAATTTGACAGGTTTTATTTTAATAACTATGTGATTCAACAAATAATATGAAATTAAGTTTTTATTTCTATCGAAGTTTTGAGGTTTTTTAGTGTTACCATATTTACGAAATTAAGTTTCTTCGTTACGTTTTAGAGTGCGTTGATTTTGGACTGAATTCATATACTTTTTACCAATATGATTTAAATCAATGATTTTTTTAAAAAAAAATGTATTGATTTATATCTGATTTTAATCAATGATTTAAGTCAAATGATTTAAATCAAACATGCCCTGGTTTCCACCAAGGTTATCTTTGTTAAAAACAAAGTGATTCACACGAATAGCGCATAGAACATAAAAATACGTGTCTCAACACAAATTTTCTTTATACATAAGTACAAAAGTACGAAAAGTACTAATGCCTAGATGTTTTTCGATTGGATCTTTTCACTATCACGTATGTGAAGCTGGCCCGAAAACCATCCCGAAAAACGCCTTTACAATTTAAAACACACTTTAAAATTAAAAAATATACGAAGAAAATCAAATTCCATCCCGAAAAAATAAAAACAGTCTCACGAACATAAAATAAAATTTAAGTTGAAAATCTATTACAAGAAGAGATTTACCACACTTAACATTAAGAAATTTAAAAACAAAATCCTTCAAATAAAATATAGGTTGAAAATTTTTCAACGACCTTAATGCTTCGGTTCACAGAGATTAGCAGATATAGCGGTATATGACTATTTATTGCACTGAATGTTCATCACGTTACTCATAGTTATCGAAATTTTGTTCATATATCACCAGAAATTTCTCCGTTCACAGAGTTTGGCAGATATAACGGTATGTTCCCAATTAATGCACTGACCATCAGCATTAAGCACACAAATGCTCATTACGTTACAGCTGGGATGGGGGTCTCCCCAGCTGATTTAATATTCGCATCTCATAGTTATCGGAATTTTCCTCATATATCACCAAGAAATTCTCCGTTCACAGAGTCGGCAGATTTAACGGTATGTTCTTAATTAATGCACTGACCATCAGCATTAAGCACACAAATGCTTAATACGTTACAGCGGGGATGAGGGGTCCCCCAGCTAATTTATTATTCAGTAATTAAATCAGCTGAGGAAGCCCCTTATCCCCGCTTTAACCTAATGAGCATTTGTGTGCTTTATTATGATGGTCAGTACAATAATTGGGAACATACCGTTATATCTGCCAAACTCTGTGAACGGAAAAATTTCTGGTGATATATGAGCAAAATCCCGATAACTATGAGATGCGAATATAAAATCAGCTGGGGAGGCCCCTTATCCCTGCTGTTGAGGTAATGTAACGTAATGAGCATTTGGGTGCTTAATGCTGATGGTCATTGCAATAATTAGTCTTATACCGCTATATCTGCCAACCTCTATGAACCGAAACATTAAGGTCGTTGAAAAATTTTCAACCTATTTATTTGAAGGATTTTGTTTTTAAATTTCTTAATGTTAAGTGTGGTAAATATCTTCTTGTAATAGATTTTCAACTTAAATTTTATTTTGTGTACGTGAGACTGTTTTCATTTTTTCCGGGGTGGAATTAGATTTTCTTGATATATTTTTTAATTTTTCGGGCTGAGGAGCCTTTTAATGAATTTAGTGGAGAAACACACCTACATTGAAAAGGCGTTTTCGGGATGGTTTTCGGGCCAGCTTCACATACGTTTCACTATCACGCAAAAAAAACCTTTTGTTAAAATAATAAAGAAAATGTTGGTGGAAACCTACCCTTAGAGTTTTAATAAGCAGTATAAACTAAGGTTTTGACGATTTACAAATTATTTGAAAAAAAAATTGCTTTGATATCGATTTTCACGATCAATTTGGATAGATTTTGGAAAAAAAAGATTGCCTCAAAATGCATATAATTTGGGCTGCTGACTATTAGACTTGTTTCTGACTACATGTCGATTTTCAACAAAATCGGTTAAAAACTGATTAGGTTTCATCCCATCCGCCTTATTCCAGAAGTTTATCAAAAACGCATTTTTTGAATCTCATTTAGGTTTAATTACAACGAAATCGGTTAAAAAATGGTCTAGTTCCGTAGCGATGCCCATATTTCAGAACTTTATCGAAAAATCAGTTTGGAAATCTATTTCCATCGCACGTGTAGAATTTCAACAAAATCGGCTTAGAAATTGCCTAGTTCCATCTATATTGACCGCTTTATCGAAAAATCATTTTAGAATCCCATTTCCATCGCACGTATTGAATTTCAACAAAATATATTAAGAAATGGCCAAATTCCATCCATATTAGCCATTTTCTACAACTTTATCGCAAACTCATTTTTGAATTTTGTAAAAAAATCATAGAGTCCCATTTTCCAACATGCCAAATTTTAAAAATTGAAACTGGGATTTCCTAAAAATTGGTATTTTTTTTATACAAAACCGGGATTTTGTAAAACCGGAATTTTGAAAACCGAGATTTCGTTACACACCTCCTTTTCAACTTGCGTCAAAATGGTGGATATTTGAACTAAAAACTGATTAAAAAATTGTTGCTTTTTCCAAGACATAAGAAATGATGCGCCACATGATTATATGGCAAAAATAGAAATTGAAAGTGCTTCAGGCGCCATAACGGTAGTGCGAAGTACTTATGTTTTCAACGATATACGTCAAGTATATATTCTAAAATAAACGAAAAACTTGCAACCAGCACCAAAACGATGGATTTCTCTAATCCAAGACCTCTCAAACCATAACCTGCACGAGTATGTTGGAAAAATGAATAAAAATAGATTGTTTTTTGAGTGAATTCCTATGGCAGGACAAGAGTCCCTTGAGGTACAGATCGCAAAACGTCTTAGTTCGCCAAATTCAAAATAAAAAGAGATGGACGGAAAAACATTTTTTTTACATTTTCGGGAACAGGGATCGAAACTAGTCGAGATTTGTGGTTTTGGATCAGGGTTAATTTTCATTAAGGATTTCAATAACTTGGTCTTGCAGATCGAAGTTAATATCGATCACTGTAACAAAACATACGCACAGTTAGAGCGAGCCGAAGAAAATAACAACAAGCATTAGCTTAGTGTATCTTGTTTGGAAACGGAGAATGAATAACTAAAGGAGAACGACAACATAAACAACAATTTCAGGAATACCAGATAAAACTACCAATTCATTTAACTTGACATTGAAAACTATCAATACAGTCAACTGAACTGAATTTAAGTAATATATAAATAGCGCACAACACATAGGGACGGAGTCAGCTCGATCAAATAATAAATCGTCGAGAACGCCACAAAATGTTGTTCTTGTAAAGCTCGCGTAATTCAAAGCAAAGCAAGAAATCATTGAGAACAAAACGATTTCAAGAAACTCTTCTCTCATCAACTGGGATTTAGGATATCAAACATTTTTTTGTTAGAAATCATCTTAGCAGAATAAAGTGTAATTTTTTATATTAAAACTTTTACTGACCTTGGAAGAATATCAAACTTGAAAGAAGTTGAACATCACATCACACTTCAAATTAATTAATTTTTGTTATATTTTATTTTTATTCAACACAAAACACATTACTACACAATATGTTGGATTAATTTTACACAGTTACATTAAATACACTCAATGCAACACTTTGAGACAACACTTTTTTCAATTTTAGTTTTCCACAAATACACTTTTCTATTTTAGTTTTAAATTATTTCATTTAACTTTTGAGCCTGTGAATGAAACATCAACAAATCTCTAGTTTACACTTTTAAATTATCTTCTAATTTGTTTTTTATCTTTTAATTTTAATCTTTTTCTAAATGACGGAGTTCCGGAAATGGAACAAAACACTACACTTAATTTTGCGTTTGTCTATGCCAGCTGATAACATAAATATGACATCTCTCAAATAAATGGATTACTGTATATCGTTAAATATGCAGTTAGATTCCAGTATTTCGACGATCAAGCGAAAACAAATAATAATGTGAACGTATCTTATCTCAATAATAGGGGTTTGAAGGCAAAGTTAAATCAGTTAGTACATTTCCTTTCAAGTTTTAAATATCAAATCGACATCGTTGTACTAATTGAATCTCGCATAGGTGATAATGAAAAATTCAGCATAGTATGTGATAATGAAAAGATTATAAATTATTCCATAGTTGTCGGGATGAAAGAGAGGTGGAATTTGTTTTATAATTAAAGAAAATTTTCAATGCCCCTCTGTTTTGAAAAGAATGAATGCAAAAATTGGTTGTAAAATTAATTATTCAAAACTTACTCTTAATACTCGTATTTACAAACAGGTGCCCAGGATCACAAATAGATCACGTTTTGGCGGGTGGTTTTAATTTAAATAGACACCGTAAAATGAAAAATTTCTAGACTCGGAATCTGCATGTGGTTTTAAGACATTAAGGGGCATATCCTCCATCCAGTCGCAAGCGTGTTAAGCAAGTTAACACCGCTGAAACATCAAATCGACATCCTCGATAAAAAACTCGGTCGCAACTTGTTAAATTTGTTGTTGTTTTTTTGCGACTTCGATTTTGAGGTAGCAAAGATATTTAACACCGTACATAACCTATAAATTATAAAATTTTAACGCTTCACTTTTTTTTTGACACATAATACATCCGTGTTTTGTGAGAAAGTGTTTTAAAAATTAATTGGAATTAAATTAAATTAAAATGGAATTAGTTCAACGGCGCAGAAGAAACGCTCGGATTCAAAGAAAAATATTTCGTGATCGTGAAGATCCATTTGACTGCGACGATAACATTTTTTTTGTGCGATATCGATTCACAAAAAGCACAGCTTGGTCTATTATAAATGATTTGACGGATTACTTGAAGAGACCCACCAATAGAAGCAAAGCGTTTCCTCCTTATTTAATTGTACGTATTTACACATTATTCTCTTATAGATAAACTATGTTGTAACAATGTATAATTGAACTCTTCACAGGTTTTGACGTCACTTAATATACTTGGTTCGGGAAATTTCCAATTTTTGCCGAATTTTTGGAGGCTTTAATCAGAACAACTAAAACGTTCATTACGTTTCCAAGAACCGAAGAGGAAATGGCCCGCACAAAACTGAAGTTTTACAGGTCCTACGGTTTCCCAAATGTTATTGGAGCAATTGACGGGACACATATTGCGATTAAGAAACCAGCTGTTTGGGATGCATATGCCTTTTTCAACCGAAAATCGTACTATTCTATTAATGTACAAGCAGTAAGTAAATTAAACTTTTATGAGTATTAAAATTGAAATATTCTGTTTTATTTGTAGGTATGTGATGCAAACGCAATATTTACTGATGTAGTAGTTAAGTGGCCAGGATCGACGCACGATACCCACATCTATAGAACATCTTCGCTTTATAATTTTTTACATTCAAATGATTTCCCAGAAAATACGTGGCTTTTGGGTGACAGTGGTTATCCACTAGAACATTGTCTAATGCCCCCAATTATAGGCCCATCAACGACTGCGGAAGAAAATTATAATAGGTTCCATACAAAAACGAGAAAAATTATTGAGCAAGCATTCGGAATATTAAAAAGTCGTTTCAGAGTTCTGAGCAAAAGTCGCGGTATGATTTGCTATGATTTAAAAAAATGCGTCCAAATAATATTATGTTGCTTTATATTACATAACATTGCGAAAACACATAACGTTCCAAATGGCTTTGAAGATCATCACGAAACTGGAGTTGATAGTGATTACGAAAGTGACGATGACGGAGAAACAGGTGATAGAACACAATCTTCTTCAGCAGCAAGAGGACGAGACAATCGTGATATTTTAATTAATTACAGTTTTCAAAATTGTTGAAACCTATTTTGTAAATAATTCATTTTTTTTATTAAATATTCATTGTTCATAAATTTGTTTTTAAACTTAAAATTATATTCACAGTTTTATTCAGTCAGAAATTATATTTCCATTATTCGAAAATTTCTAAGTACTCTTCATCTAAAAAAACATTATTATCGTTCGTATGATTAGCGTCATTGTTTTTTTTGGCAATTTGTAACATTTGTTTTTCTATTGCCAATCGTTCTTTCGAGACAGCAAGATGCTCCTTCGCGACCGCTAATTTTTCTTTCGACACATCAAGCTTTTCTTTATAAATTTGAAGAAGCTCTTCATCAATTTTATCTAGAGAAATAATTTTATGAAATAAATCAGAATAAATATTAATGAGTTTTCCATACCATTCCGGTTTCCCAAGTCTTTCTTTTTATTGTGCTGCTGCTGTCGTTTTCTTTTGATATTCATGTGCCGCAGAACACCAACAGCCCTTAATTTTGACTTTGTACTCTGCTGAGTTGTTCCTTTTGTTGGTGGCCCTTCAATAATTTTTTGTGTCTTGCTCACCTCTTCTATGACATTTGTACTTGTTGCTTCGTCGTCGGTAATTTCAATGTCCGGAACAACGTTGATGGGGTTCTGAAATATACTACATATTAATATATTATTTTTTTATTTAAAATAACTACCTCCGAAAAACTGTCAGCGGAATATGAAAGGCCGGACATAGCATTTTCTCCTGCTAATTCTTCCACCAGTTGCTCTAGCTCAGTCAACACTTTAGGAGCATCACCACCAGTTTGTTTTTGATGTCGACTAATCTCAGCTATTTTCTTTTTAGTTCGGGATTTCAAATCTTTAAATTTGTTTCTTAATTCATCCCCAGTTCGAGCTATAATTGTTTGGGATGAATATTCAGTGGCTATATTTTCCCAGGCTTTCGTCAAATCGTCTCCATATAGATTAGAATCATCTATAAAACAAAAATTTCAATTAGAATGTACTTTATCAATAAATTGGAATTTGTTACATGAAAGAACTTCTCTATTATTCTGGAGGATTTTTAACAGTAATAATAAGTCACGCTCACTGAAATTAGGTCGTCTTTGTTTTTTATTTTTTAACACTTCCATTTTATTACACGGAAAAAAATACTGGTTACAACGAAGAAAAAACTGAATGATTCAAGAAAAATGAGCACTTGATTTTCAGCTAAGATAACTTTTTCATAATGCAAACTTCCCATTTCTTCATTTGATGTTTTTATTTAAATATTAAAACAATATTTTTTTATTGTTGAAAGAAATTCAATTTCTTAAAGTAAGAAAATATTATTTTGTAGAGCAAATCGTTTTTCTCAATTTTTAATATCTATTTCTTCATTAAAGATAATAAATTCCTGTTTTAAGATAACCGTATCTCAAAATGCAATAAATTGATGCTTGTATTAAGAAATATTACATATAATTGTATGATCTATATTTCTTTAGTTAAGAGACATTTTCTAATAATTAAAATGAATTTTCTGTTAGAAATCTTTCTTGATAGAAGAACCCATTTATCAGTTGTAGAGAAGGAATTGCTTAAATACTTCAAACGCATTTCTTGGACAAGCTTTTGAATTTCTAGATTGTAGAAAGTAACTTCTTGTAAGCTGTAGTAGTATTTCTGGTTTGCAGCTATTTTTCCTGTTTATTGGAGCAACATTTAATATAATTTCCAAAATAATAACGATAGAAATTTATTACATGTTTTTTATTTTATTTTATTATAAAAAATATAAAGATTCAATTTAATATAATTTAGCTATATCATATTACAAATTACAATAATAAAATACTAACATAATTAAATAGAAGACATAATTGGCTTCAATATTTTTGTTTCGTTGGGAAGTTTATGAAAAACTAAGGGTTTTAAGAAAACTTTACAACTAGTTTTTACAATATCAATAATGAAAAGTTCATTATTTTGATAGCTTAACTCACACATAGTTTTAACATGCAGGAACAAATAAACATCGGTAAGTTTTGAAAAAATTATTAAGGATGAAAAAAATACAAAGTAGGTTTTAAAAAAATTCCAGACTAAACATTAGTTTTTTGTTAATACTCGTACCTGTAGTTTTTGCAGTAAATTAAATATTTTTTGCCAGGAAGATTCCTATTTTTAAATTTATTTTTCAAGTAGCTGACCTTCCAGAGCTTAGTGATTTTATGCTTGTTGTATAAGCTTTTTACCCCCTTTACAAAAGAATTCCTGAAAATAAAACAATAATTAGCAATCATTTTTATATATAACTCATTCTTATTTACCTTTCTTTCTCCAGAAAAAATTGCTCGATATCACTAGCAATTGTATTAAATAAATCAGCCGATACAGGTCTTCGACCAATATATCCACAACTGTAGATACTAGTAGATTGCGGGTCCTTTCGTCGAGCTGTGGTTAAGATTGTGATCCCTTTGCGAGAAACTGTTGCATGCGAGAAACTGTTGAAAGTTCTGAGAAATAAAATCAAAATCAATAGCAGCTTTTTACTTTATATAATTGGACAGTTCTAACAAATTCTGCTGATGGTAATTGCCCACTTGACGAAGAAGAAGGAGTTGATTGATGATGTGATTGATACACTCAGACAACGATGAATTAACAGAACCAATTACTGTTGCCATTTAAATTTAGCATTTTTGTCAGCAATTTATCTAACTAAAAAAAATTAAAATAAAACTATAAAATCATTACGCACGAACAACTCACACAAAACACACAAAATAGAGCGATCACTTGTTAATTTAAATTAAAAATTTATGTAATACAAATACAACTTACATTTAACTACTTAGCTTCACTTTACAAATTTTTCAAAACCACTTGAAAATATTTAATTTGACAATCACAAAAACACACGTTGTTTTTATTAAACTGTTCACTAGATAATGAATGTTACTTATTTTATATATTCTCAAATGTTTCACTCGTTTTCTTGTTTAAAAAATTAAGAGTATACATTAAAAAATCATTTTCTATAATTAAAAGTATTCTCTCAGCTTGAGACATCCATATTAAACCAAAAAATATTATGTTGAAGTTTAAAAAATTACTTTTTTGTGATAAGAAAAACTTTTCTCGAAGTAACATAGTAAATTGGATTTGAAATTTTTGTCTTGATTAAAGAAAACTTAGAATGGCTAAAGATTTATTATTTCTTCAATCAAGATAACTTTTTTGCAATTCCTAGAATTCATTTGTTTATCAGAAAGAGAAACTATTTTTTTATTATCAAGATACGTTTTCAATTTTAAAATATTGTATTTTAATAAAATTTATGTTTTTGTTTTAAGAAAATATTAAATTTCTTGTTTTAAGAAAATGTAAGATTAAATTAAAAGTATTTCTCTTCAAACTAAATTTTTACTCTTATTATAAAGAATTTATAGCAACGATAAATACAAGAAAAATAATTCTCAAGATAGAATTTAATTTTAAAATTTCCGTCAAGAAATAATTCTCTTCGTAAGAACACCATTTTTATAACTAGAAAAACTGGTATGGACATAGAAATTTGGTTTTTAAAGTAAGCAAAAATACTTTTTATTAAATAAAGAGAAAATTTTCTTTAAGATAGCAAGCTTATTTTTTTCCGTGTACAGTTAAATAATGAACACTATTATAAAATTTTGGAAATAAATACTTAAAATCTACACGATATAACTTGTTGTACCCGAAAAATATTGAAATGACAATCTCAAATAATATTCAGCAAAACCGCTGAATTAGTTACTTACGATTTTGATCGAGGATGTGGATTTTCAGTCGCAAATATGAGCATCGCAAATTTCCGATTTTGCGACCGCGCAAGTTACCACTCTGCGACTGGATGGAGGGTATACCCCTAAATAAGGTGGATTTAAAATATTCGACAAGGATAACTAGTATAGGGTTTTCCAATAGGAATGATATGATTTTTAAGTGACGTTTCGGCCATTTGTAATACATATGTCATAATCTGTCATTTTTTGTTTCATTGTATTCCGTAATGTTTACAATTTCATCATGGTGAGATATACGCAAGAACAACGTTTACAAATGATTCAGTGTTATTATTAAAATAATCGTTCTCCAATGGCAACTTTTCGTGCGCTTTTGCCATTTTATAGTCGTAATAATCGTCCAAGTGTGCTCTCGCTATTCGTCGAATTGTTGAAAATTTTGAGCGTACATTTTCTTTATTTAATGTTCAAGTGCCAATAAGACAAAGAAACGCTCGAAGTAATGCAAATATTGCTGCCGTTCAAACAAATGTTGCTGAAGATCGCAATTTGTCGATTCCAAGACGTTTTCAAGAATTGGGACTGTCTCAAACCACAACCTGGCAGATTTTGAGAAAGGATTTGGGTTTGCATACATATAAAATTGTTCTCACTCAACAACTGAAGCCATTGGACCACCGTAAACGTCGTGAATTTGCTGATTTTGCCTTGGAACACTTGAAAACGACAACGATTTTTTTAAGAAAATCATCTTCTCCGATGCGGCTTACTTTCATCTAAGTGGTGCTGTAAATAACCAAAACTGTCGATTCTGGTGCGAAGAAAATCCACAAATTATTCATGAAAAACCATTACATTCACCTAAATTGACAGTTTGGTGTGGTTTTTGGTCTGGTGGAGTCATCGGTCAGTATTTTTTTCGAAATGATGCTGGTAGCACCATTATTGTCAATGGAAATCGGTATAGATCGATGATATCCAACGTTTTATGGTCGAAATTGGAAGAAGTTTATCTTGACAACATTTGGTTCTAACAAGACGGGGCTACGTGCCACACAGCAGTTTGGAGATTCCATTATTACAAGAAATTGTGATATTGAACGGCCTCCAAGAAGTTGTGATTTAACACCATTAGAGTATTTCTTGTGGGGTTATTTGAAGTCATTGTTCTTTAGCAATAAACGAAACTCTCTTCAAGCTTTACAAGACAATATTGAACGTGCTATTCATGACATACAACTTGATTTAGTGGAAAACGTGCTCGAAAATTGGGTTCATCGAATTCGTTCCTGCAGAAGAAGTCGTGGAGGCCATTTGAAGAACGTTTTATTCAGAACTTAATTGTATTAATTAGACTTCACATTAAATAAAAAACATTTCAATTTCCTTAACAATTAGTGTTTTTTTTTTTAAGAAATCATATCACTCTTATTGGAAAACCCTTTACAAAAATATAAAAATATTTTTTAAATTTTTCCTACGAATGTATGTGCCATAATAAACTTTCATTTAAAACCTACACACAATTAAATATTTTTGTTTTGAAAATGACGTAGAACTAGAATATAATTATGATGTTTTTTCTACAAAATTATTTTTCCTAACCCGTTAAATATTATAAACAGATAACGAAATTTTAAATTCATATTTTGTTTCTTCATTATTTTACAATGATCGTGTACTTTCGACTGCAAAATATTAATATGTATATAGATGATAATTAATATTACATACGTATTACAGATGTAATATACAAAAATGCAGGTAGCCAATTATTTGAGCCAATTATTTATTGGCAAATTAAATAAATTTTAAATTTTTATTATTTCTTAGCGGATGATTGATTTATGTAATAAAAATTTGATATCACGAAATTATACCCTTAAAATTATTGCTGATTACGAATACTTTGTCGAATCAATAATTTCAACTTAGTTGTGGTTTAGGTGGGATTATTTCACTTATTTAAGCGATTTGCTGGAACATGGAAATAGTTCATTAACATCAACCTTCGTATTTTCCTCAAATCGTTTATACACTTTTTGTCTTTCGGGTCAATATGACCCGAACTTTTATTTAATGTCGTTGAATCAATTTAAACATTTCGCACAATGAAAAAATCATTAAATTAAACAAAAATATTCTTTTATTAAATCATAAATTCAGCAAATAATAATAACACTAAAAATATATATTTGGGCAAAATGACGGACATGTAGCTTGTATAAATATTTCGCGCATTGCATGTTATACTTGTCTTGTTATCATTTCATGATGGGCATATATTAAATATTTTCGGGTTTGACTAGCGTTGATTCCATTTGTTGTATGAGTCGTATTCTAATCAATGGCTCTACAAGACTTCTTCCCGGTTCCTCTAAAAATAAACTTCCTTTTGATAGTTTTCCAAATTTTGCCATTCTAGATGTATTTTACCCCAAAGCACGAATCCATTATAAGCTGAGATATCAATCATGTTGTAAACCAAAGTCATCGGCCATCACCTTATTTGTCTTTTGCATGTATATGTGAGGACTAACTTATCTAGGCCGAAGGGTATCAACGGCACCTTTAGTTTTATTATAATACAGGATCATGTTTGGCTTTTTGTCATCTCTGTCTTCTCACCGACTTGTTCTTCAGGTATATAAAATACATTTTCTTTGAAGAAAAATTTTGAAGAATAAACATCTTTTTTGTTATCCGTAAAATTTATTGGTAATTAAGTTATTTTTTCTAATTGTGCCTAGCATTGTCAAATGTCTCTTTAGTAACATTTGTGGTAATAGATGCAACATAAAAAAATTATCACATGTTATATTATACCCTCTAGTTAGTCAGTCCACTGGCAAGGCCCAAAGCCACTCTCAAAGCTTGATTTTTTTCTGGTAGACCTCCCGGTGCTTTCTCAGTATACACTTGTAAATTTCAGGCATAAGCATTTTTGGAGTTACACAATGCCCATATTTTTATGCCGTATTTAGCAGCAGGCATGCTTGGAATATATTGTGGGAAGGAACAACACCCGCGAAATGGCACCAGCTGCTCATCTACCATAAGATTTACCTTGCGATTATAAAGATTTGCCAAAATTTCAACCCATTTATCACACATTTCCTGAATAGGCGCAAGTTTGTCCCTTTGACGCAGTTCAGTCCTGGTATCTTTGTCGTCAAACCTTACAACCCGTGATATAGCATGAAATCTTTTCAAACACATAGTAGCTTTAAATATAGGGCGGCGAAGAATTCCACAAGTTTTGAGTTGACTCGTTGCGAGAGCTATACACGCCAGCCAATAATAAAATACTGATGTTTGTCAAAAATTTCTGTGTAGATATTGGTTTCCATTCGAATTGTACTTCTGAAACTCCTTTATTTATCATTTTTATTATTTAAGACATTATATTCCACTCAAAATGTATAAAGAAGCTTGTCTTTATGTCCGTGATTTTGAAAGTTGCGTATCTTGTAACACCTGGTTTTATATTTATTACATTGGTGGTTGAAACTCGCCTTTTCACAAGGTTTTTGTGTTGACAGGTTGATAATGACATTAAATGGAATTTTTAATTTAGCTGATGAACTTTTTACAGGTTATTCTTCGATAACATACATATATTTTGACGAAAAAATTGGATCAGAACGACTTAGAAAATACATTCGCAGTTACCAGAGGAAGAGGAGGCTTTTATAGAAATCCGTCAATCCTAGAATTTAGCAGAATTTTTGACGCATTATTAATGGACGTTGAAGATTTCCAGCACAACGATCCGATAGATAATGACAATTTTCTTAAATTGGGCGCAATGAGAGGAATCAACAACCATAATTTCCCACGTGAATTAGACGATATTCAATGCCTAGAGAACAAATTTTAAAAAAAAAATTCGCATATGACCACAACAAGTATAATGATGGCTAATGCGTCACTAAAATATTTTTTGGGTCACATATTCCATAGAACTAATAAATATGAAAAGTAAAATGATTAATTAAATCTAATAAAAACATCACAACAAATAGTGAATATTTTATTTATTATAAAAATTATACAGCGAATTCAGATATTGCAAAACTAAATACACCAACAGAGGAATTTTTTCAACTCGCAAACACTTCAGATCAATTTTCTATGAGGTGTTTAGTAACACTTCAATAATATTAAAAATTGTATTATAAAAAAATGTCGCGAACTGATTGAAGGAGGCGCAATTCAAACTGATTTTTTAAATCAGAGTAACAAATGCTACGAGCATCATTTAAAAATGGTAGACCATGTGATTCTTGTACTTCTCCGGAAGCATTGTAAATGGGCAAATAAAAAAAATAACAACAAGGAAAAAATGGCAATAAGGAAACAATAATTTTTTTTAAATATATGTAAACAATTGATTATGGTTTTTAAATATATAATAGAAATATGTAGTACAATAAATAATACTATTTTTGTATTAAAACGAATTTATGCCTCTCTATATATGTATTCTAAATATCGATAATTCATTAAAGCTCAAGATTCACTTAATATTTCCATCTACGTTTAAAATTTAATTTATATAAAATATGTGGAATTTCGTTAGAGTTGTTAGAAATAATAAATTATCCAGTTCCATTTTACTTTGTCTTATCAATAAAATTGCATCCAAAGTTAATTTACAGCAGACTATTCAGCACACCAATTACACACCGATCTTTTATTTAACCTCGCCAATTTCAAAAATGCAATTCAACTGTCGTATACCGGGTGAGTTTTTTAATCTGAAACTTTCAAATATCTCGGAAAATAAGCCCTCTACGATAAAAATAACCATTATCAAAATTAAATCATTCTGGAGGGGAAATACCAGTGCTAAAATTAGGACCTCCCGCCCATGTTTGTAAGGGGAATGGGGTGCAACTTGGAAACTAAGATAGGAACCCCTATTTTTTATTGCAGATTCGGATTCTTTCGACATTTTTTTCGATTCATGATAGATGGCGCTGTAATAGGCGATATTATTTTTTTTTCGATTTCTCCTACTGAGAATATTATGCATACGATTCTGCATGTTTGCATTAAAATTAAGACGTTTTTAATGTAAATACTTGAAATTAGTTTTAAACAAATTGTATTTCTTAAATTTAAAAAAAATCTTCTTTTAGCGTAACACAGGAACAACGACGGCGATGATTTTGCATAGAAACATGCGGCTAAATTTGTTTTCAAATAAATGATATTTTTTGTTTTAAAAATATCGATTCAGTTCAAAGATTTCGAAAACAATAAGACCTGTTTGCGTAAGGCTATTACAATTCAAAATGGAGTATTTAACTGTACAAGGAAAAATTAAAATGGTCCTGGTTTATGGAGAAGCTGGCCATAGTCTTGATAATGCGATTCAAGCGAGGATTCGGTCACGTGCTTCATTTTACTGGACTATCAAACAATTCACTGCTGATGGAAGTGTTCAACCGAAGAAAAGGACCCATCGAGCACCAGTCACTGAGGAAAATAACGAAATTGGTGCATTGGCTGCAGTAGCTTATAATCCTCATATAAGTACACGAGAAATAGCTAGCGAATCCGGATTATCCCAGACTAGTGTTTGCAAAATTTTGAAACGACATAAGTATCATCCGTTTCATATGAGTTTACACCAAGATCTTCATGGCGTTCATTTTGAAAATCGGGTAACATTTTGTCAGTGGGCAGTAGAACAAATACAGCAAAATCCCAATTTTTTTCGCAATGTATTGTTCTCCGATGAGTCGTCTTTTACAAACCATGG
Source organism: Nephrotoma flavescens (assembly GCA_932526605.1). NCBI lineage: Eukaryota > Metazoa > Arthropoda > Insecta > Diptera > Tipulidae > Nephrotoma > Nephrotoma flavescens. The sequence continues at coordinate 237,569,419 of OW052220.1, forward strand.
AACGGTTAATCGACACAATATGCATTACTGGAGTGTTGAAAATCCACACTGGCTTTGCCAAGTTGAACATCAACGTCCTTGGGCTGTCAACGTGTGTGGAATGATTGGCAACCAACTCATCGGCCCCCATATTATTGAAAGCAACTTGAATGGTCAAATGTACCGAGACATTTTGGAAAATGAACTGCCAACATTATTTGAAAACTTGAGCATAGAAGTGAGACGGAACATGTGGTTTCAACATGATGGATGTCCAGCACACTATTCGTCGGTAGCACGTGAAGTACTTGATCGTGATTTCAATGGTCGCTGGATTGGTAGAGCTGGTCCGGTAAATTGGCCTGCCAGATAACCAGATCATACTTCGCCAGATTTTTTTTTTGTGGGGCTATCTCAAAGACAAAGTATACCAACAAGTACCAACAACACTTGAGAATATGATTGAGCGAATAAGAAATGCTTGTGCCGAAATTCCAGCATACACGCTTCTTAGTTGAGTACATTCATTTGAAATGCGGATTAATAAGTGCATTGAAGTCGCAGGCCATCATTTTGAGCACTTAATTTAATTAAAAGATGATGTCCACGTCTTTGTTCCTGTGTTACGCTAAAAGAAGATTTTTTTTAAATTTAAGAAATACAATTTATTTAAAACTAATTTCAAGTATTTACATTGAAAACGTGTTAATTTTAATGCAAACATGCAGAATCGTATGCATAATGTTCTCAGTAGGAGAAATCGAAAAAAAAATAATATCGCCTATTACAGCGCCATCTATCATAAATCGAAAAAAATGTTTCAAGGAAATCCTACGTACTTTTAGTCGTAGAATCCGAATCTGCAATAAAAAATAGAGGTTCTTATCTTAGTTTCCAAGTTTCCCCCCACCCCCTTACAAACAGGGGCGGGAGGTCCTAATTTTAGCACTAATGTATTTATTCTCCAGAATGATTTAATTTTGATAATGGTCATTTTTATCGTAGAGGGCTTATTTTCCGAGATATTTGAAAGTTTCAGATTAAAAAACTCACCCGGTATATGTATAACCCTAATTCTCTAAGAAATACATATCCCATATCAAATCATCCGATAATCGTAATCCCAAAACGATCAATTATATAATAGATGTATAATACATTTATAAAAGTTTGGAAGTCCGGAAAATTTGGGCAGTCGTTTTATTATGATGATATTCCATAACTTTATGGACAATTTATTTTAAAATTCCGTTTTAATAAATCAAATTAAATTTCACCTAAATATGCTTACAAAAATATCCAAGTTATTGTGGCCTTATTTCAAAATTAAACAATATTCAAATAAACACACATTTTTTATTACGGTAACAATTCCGAAAGAAAATTTCATCTAAATTTATTAAACATCCAAGCTAAATTGATATAGACCTGTTATCACGTTTTCCATTTCCCTCATCCGATAATAGCCTTATCTGAAATCTTATAATCAACAAAATTTGTTTTCAATAAAATCATTCAGTCCAATTATTTTATGTATTATGTTATGTAACATATATGTCCGTTACATCACTAATTGAATTTGAAATCATACAACCAATAAAATTCAAAACGCCAAACAAAATATGTATGTAAATACTAGTGCGTGCTCGTAACTAAAAAGTTTAACAATCCAACAATAGTTTTATGTCGAGTTCACGTACGTGATCAAAAAATGATTCGCGAATCAAGCCAATCAAATCGTTGGAATTTCCCCTCCTGAGATGAAATATTTTTATCTTTGGGCAAATTTTGATCGCAAGCATCCAACATAGAAAAAACAAAAAACAAATCATGAGCAATAATGACGCTCATTATATCCCTTTTTCTACAAAAAAAAATAAAATAGGCTCAATTTAACCCATTTTCAACCAAAAAAAAAATAAAAAAATGCCTCAATTTAAGTCGAACCCACACAAATGTGTGAATAAAAAAATCATAGTATGTAATGAAGTTTTTGATAAAAAATTTCGCTTCATTTGAAGTAAAACCAACACAATTGTGTTTATGGTTTTTTTCTTTTTCGAATGAAAATAAGTTTGAAAGGAATGCAGAAATGTGTAAGTTTGTTGAAAACATATACAAAAATAAATGTTTGACATGATACTTTTGTCATACCCACACAATTGTGTGGGCAAGTGGGAAAAGGGATATATAATTTTGCTGTTTTGCTGACATTTCTATATGACTCATGTCAATATCAAAAACAAACAGACAAAACAGGCGCCATTTTCACTATCGGCATTTGGTGTTTTAATTTTGTCGTGCGTATACGTATTAAGATAATAGCGTTTATTTAAATTAAAAATAATATCAATTTGTGTGTAATAATTTTTGTGAAAAGTAAGAAGCATTAAAAACTATCGGCTGTTCTTCAGAATGTATAAATTCAACATACAAAAACAAGAGATGCACACTTCAAGTTTTTATTTTATTTTATTTAATTATCAGTCGTCACCACAGCCAAGCACAACACACAAATTAAAATGGTTGAAAATGACAAATAAAACGTCAAGTAAAATAGCTTAATATTTAGAGCAATAGCTTTTGTTTCTAACTTCATATTGTGATCAAATTTTTTTGATCACGTGCGTGAACCCGACATTAGATCGTTGTTCTCCTTCTTATCATAATATTTGAACGACGAAGCCAAAAAAGTGTATGAAAAAATGTAACTGTTATTAATATTACTATATTTGATATTACATGCATTCACACGAAAAATAAAAAATATTTTCAAACCATTCATCCATCTAAAAAATAAAAATAAATAATTATTTTGTATATGTATATATTTTCTTCGCCTTCCTTCTATTCCCATTTCCATATTTCTACTAAATAAATAACAAACCAACAAAACATGATCATCGACATCGATCGCCACGATAATAAAAAAATATGAAGAGCGAGAATAGACAACAAAGAGAATAAAAATGATTTTCTGTTTACTATGTGGGTGAGTTTGCTGATTTGTATCAAAAATGCATTTTGTTCGCAAGTTTATATCTATGTAAATTGATCATCTTTGATCCTACTAAATGAATTCATTTATCGCACGTCATGTCTACTTATATGTATTGTGGATTTTGTTTGGTCAGTCATTTCACGTTTGGTACTATTTCTTTATCTTCTTGAAATGGCTATATGCACAGAGAAATCATTTATCTTTTTTTACTTATTGGTGTGACTAGTCAGTGCCTTCTAGAGCTCTGCACGGATACGTTTTTTCGTATGCATATCCGCACTCACCCGCATCCGTAAACTCGTTGTTTATGAATTTGCTTTACGTAAAGCCCCAATCAATGAACACACAAGAGTTTAAGTTGTATTCTTTTGAACCATTTGCATGATCGGTACGACCATCAGTATTTTAGGAAACGATTGTTTAATTTTAATGAGAAGGCTATACAATTTTGGGAGGACTGCGCATAGTAAAGAGAGAAAATGTGATAACCACTTCACCATACAAGTCAACAAACCATTTTTTGCCTTAGGCCGTGTCCCAAACACCGACTTATTTGCTTATACCGACTTATTCAAATAAGTCTGCTATCGAGGTGACTTATTTTGAAAGCATAAAACTTATTTGATCATGTAAACAAGCAATATACATTTGATCATGTAAACATGAAAAATTCAACAAATTATCAAATATTATCAATAATTTTCAAACATTAATGATATTCCACTTAATTAATAACTATTAATACAATATTGTCTTAATAAATTAATATAACTAATAGATTTTAGAGATATAAAAATATTTTGGAGATATAAAAAGGATTAATAGAGGTGTAGCTTGCATAAAAAAATTGTAGCTTGCGCATTTCGCGCATCTCCAGTTACAATAATAAATTTTCATCGTGTTTTAATAACTCAAGACACATTTTTATGTTTTTATTTATTAAATAATGCATTGAAATAAATTATTTTTTGTGCATTTTAATTTTTTTATTTTATTATTAAATAATAAATTCCTAAAACATTTGTTATTTGCTAGATCTGTCAAAATAAGTCTGTAAAATCGTTTGGGACTGCTTGACCGACTTATTCAAGATGGCGTCAAATAAGTCAATAAGTTTGAAATAAATCGGTGTTTGGGAAAGGGCCTTAGTATATAAATTGGGGTGACCGCATGGAAACAGCATATAAGCAATTGGTAAAATGGTAGGAGCCACACGATACTGGCGTTACAAGAAAAATTAAAACACGAATATCCTTCGGCTTCAACAGTTTGTTGGAAACTAACAACAAAATTACAAAATAACTGGAGAAATAAATACTATTTGTATTGTAGTAATCTTGTATGACGCAATTTATTTTGATTTTAAGAGAACGAGGCGGAGGTAAAAACTAGAAAAAACTGGAAAACGAAAATAAAAAAGGAAGAAACTTCTACTACGATCTTCGATGTAATAATTGCAACTAAAAAATATTTTTTAATGTAATTTTCCTTTTAAAATTTTTCTGCCATCTGAATAATATACATTGAACCGTCGACGTAGCGTGTCGTCATCAATTAGTGTTAAGCGGCCAGTAATTTAAAAGGCATTGGATGAAAATTGAAGGATGAAAATTCCTGTTTATCGCACAACTTTGTAACGAAATTACTACCGTTCCATCCCTAAATAAATTAATTTCAATAAAATGTAATAATTGGCAGCACTATTGATAACTGAATTTATGCTTAGAGAAATTTTGCCACCCACTGTAATTTTACTTTAATTTTGTATTGCATGTAAACTCTTATGGGTAATTTTAAATTTGTATTACAATAATTAGTATTGTACGAGATAAAGAAAAAAAATATTGGGAAATTAGAAGAATGGAGGGGACACGAGATAAATAAAAAAGTAAAAAAGATGAGGTGGTAGGAAATAATTGGATCAACGAGTTTTTTTTTTGAGTATCTTACGGTAAGGACGGTTAATTCTGTTAACGGTCTAGAAGTGATAGATATAAAAACAGCAGTCATTTGCGACCTTGCTAAATTGTTCTCATACCCATGACCTCTGGTCCTGTTACAACTTCTCTAACAGGATTTCTATCAGTTCAAAGAAAGCGCGGTGGCTTCCACCTAAGTATAGTACATTATTAGCTTTTCCTTCTCGTCACTAATTGGTCTTCACTAATGATTACTGTTAGCGTATCTTCATGCTGTGCATAGCAACGGCCACCACTTTCTTTTTGTTTCCGTCGACAGTTGGGATTGATCTGACAGAATCTGATATTCTGAGTAAATTAGTTGTAACTCTCTCATCCTTCTGAGGTAGTTCTATTTTCTGATTCAGGTTCGTTAACTGTATAAGATAACGGTTAATTGAGCTGTAATTTGTTCTATTTCCATGTGTACTTCAAGATTTATTGAGTCAATATTCCTGTTTGCAATTCGTTAGCTCTTCTTCAACTCCTACAATGGGACTGGTAAATCTCTTATTATAATGTAACTAAATTTGTGTCTTATACACGAGAGATGGGTTCTTTAGTTGGTAGTAAATATTTAAAATAAAATCCGTTTAAAAAAATAATCCGTTTTTGCAGGCTTGCTGTCATGTTTTATTGGTTATTTCTTTCAGTGAAATGTGACAAAACTACAAATCTTGTAGCAGATTGAGAGGGCCGCGGTACAATATTTTTAGTACAAATACAAATAACAAAAATAACACAAGATACATTCGTTTCGACTTTGGATTAATAGTTAGTTGTTAATTAACTTATTAGTTTTTTTATTCGCGACGGGTTCACAGTTTTTGTTCGCTTGTTATTTGCACTTATCACAGTTTTAATTGTAGCCGTTCGACTGTGCCAATTTCGAGTTGTTCCTTTACGCGCATATAAAATAAACTTTATTTATCTTGCAGTTTCTTTAGAGTTTTTTTTATTTAATTTAGTGTTGCACGTTTTAACTCTGATTTACTACTTCAATTTTTCTTTAAAACTGAAATTACAGTGCGATGTACTATGAAATCCGGCTCCTTGGTTACGTTGATGTGTACTTGACCGTATTCTATTGAATATGGTTGAATACAATATTTGGTTGAATACAATATGGTTAGCACTTTCTGTATGAGTTAAAGTATTTTTCTATCATGGGACTATAACTATATATTGAACTAGCTGAAGTACCCTACTTTGCCCTGGTTAAAATTGAACTACTGAACTTCAACAGGTGTTTTTTTTATTATATAACTAATTAGAAATATATTTGAAAATATAATTTATGAGCCAATAATAGTAAATATAAGGTTTTTATATGTGCCGTACATATATAAAAATAAAATAATTATTTGCTGAGCTTTCGATCTCAATTCGTCATCATTATCAAAGAATTGACATCGAAAGCTCAGCAAATAAAAATTTTATTTTTATATATGTGTCATATACCAATAAAAACCTTATATTTATAATTAGAAATACTAAAGTGAATTGAATAAAATCAATACAAAAATAATTTGTTAGGTTTACCGCATATGTTTGCTTATAAATCACATCTTTTATTTTCCTCCCGGAGCTAAAACATACAAATTTTTTGAAGTCCCTACTCTTGAGCATGCCACATACAACTGGCCATGAGAGAAGCAAGGACTTTCCAAATCCACGCTTGCAAACTTAAGAGATTGCCCTTGAGCTTTGTTGATGGTTATATCAAATGAAAGTTTAACTGAGAACTGGACTCGTTTGAAGCTGAATGGCAGGCCGATTGATATCAACGGTATTCGAGGTAAAAATATGTCCTCTCTTTTTGCAAACCCCGTCAGTACAGTGACTCCGATGACATTTGGCAAAAGACTTTTGACACGAAGCCGTGTTCGATTGCATAGTTTTGGCGAGTCCAGATTTCGCAGAAGTATTATTGATGATCCGTTCTTCATTTTCAAGATATGAGAAGGCATTCCAGGTGGCTCCATCGAGCAAATTACGGTCGATATTCAACAAGTTCCTGCTTACAGGACGTGAGCATGAGGAAGGTGTAATATTTTATGGTCGTTAAACCTCCTATGCTTTTTTCTCGGTTGCTAAAAAGTATTCGTACAAAATTTGGGAGCAATCGCCCGAGTGGATCAAAAGTTTTTGTGGAACAAACATAGTTACATACATACTTTTCTTCTTTATATACCATAGATGTCGTTGATTATGTGTTGTATTTAAAAGCGTCACTTGCAATAAATTTATCTGGGACATTACCACTGTGAATAGGTAAATGGTATAACAAAATTTATCGAATACACTATCCGTAAATATAATTTTTAGTTTAGAATACTATTGGTACCATTGCTACTGACCTGTAAATGTAATAACAATCGTTTTATCTTTCACTCGCATTCTTATTCCAGTTGTTTATGGACGATGTTTATAGACGATGCGTTTAGAAAGATGCCCGTCCTATTATACACAAACTTCCATCAATATTATAGGTGATCAGTGCTTGTCAACATTAAAAAACCCTTTACGAAGAAGCAACAAATTATGTGTAAAAAATGTTTAAAATAACCATTATGTTCTACGTCTGAAATAATTAATTACCTTAAATTACACAATGTATATATAATTTATAAACGACATTTCAATTACGAAACAATAAACCGAGATTTTATTTTCACCTATAAATAATTATTGTTCCCTCATAAAATAAGTTATAACAAGCGTCATAAAAAACAACAACATAATTTACATTTTTTTAGATTTTATTATTTCTTAATTAAAACAATATTAATTACAATTTCGTTTTATTATGATTTATATTTATAATCTGTGCTCCCGCAATTCAATGTGACGTGGGTTGCGGAATGAGATGGTTGTAGGCAATTAGAAAAATTAAGAAAAATTATTTAAATAGAATTAAATTAATTTTGTATTTTGATATCTTTTGTTTTAGCGGTGATAGAGGAACCAGAATTTACTGATGTTATAGAAAATGTTACAGTACCCGCTGGACGAAATGTTAAACTTGGTTGTTCCGTTAAAAATCTTGGTTCCTATAAGGTAATTTATCTCAATTTTATAATTTATTATCCTTAAAATTGTTTTATGCTTTTTTTAATTTTTTTATTTTTAAATCGATTAATCAGCATAAAAATATTTTTTTTTTGTATGGTGATGGTGTGATGCGGGACTGTAATACTCGTTTATATATAAGACTGTGCACCGTAAAGATTTTAATATTTTATGTTATTTTTCAAACTTTCACCGTTTTCCGTCTATATAACCTAGAATTAAGAATTAAGCAAGTACAAAAGAACTTTGCCAACGAACATAAATTTCTTATTTTTATTGTTATTATTATTATGATTATTAATATTTAAATCGTGACTCATAATAAAAAAGCAATTAACTAATTTAAGTTTTAACATTAAGGAATTGTGTATAACGAATATAGATAAATCTGTTTTGTGTGATGTTCTCGATGGTATATGACTTTAAAAAAAAACTTTGTTTTTAACTGTTTTGTAAAAAAAATTTTTTGTACTAAGGAAGAACGTAAAAAGTTATGCTTACATTTCAAGTGCTTCACGATTCCAGTTTTTTATCTCATAAAAATAAATAAATACTCGTACAATTCGCAATACAGTTAAAGTATATAAGGTAATTTAGCCTAAGTAAAACAAAATAAAATTTTTCCATTAAATGGTAATTGATGGTAAAAGGCAATTAGCTATTAAAGGAAAAGAAAAAATCACATACTTCTGCACTGTAGTAAAATATTGTATTTGTGTGACAATTCAAATTTAATGGTTTCATTAGAACATTTTGAATCTTTTTCGGTAACATTTTCCCACTCGTTCGTATGTTAAGTTTGGTCTAGAAACCCATTAATTTCACTCTCCAAATAAAACAGGGATTTAATATCGAAAATGCCTGCGAGTTCAATATGTTACGGTTACATCACCAAAGAAAGGTTTCCAGATGTTAAATGCGGTTGCATTTGTGGAAATTTTTTTCAAATCCAGTGTGTCAACATATCCAATAATCTTCTTTAAAGCATTAGTGTTCCGCAAACTAGCTACGCGATTGGCCTTCACCAAACCAATCAACTATAGAGAATGCAGATGACGCTTCCGAAATCAGAAAGATATTGGATACGGCTACCATAATGAACTACCAATGGATTTTCCTGAAATTAAGCGGCAACTAAAAAACCTGAGAATGCTTAATACTAGAAGCCAATGACCAATGAAACATTAAGATATTTGTGGCTTTGTACTTCATTTCAATTCACCAATCCAATTAAACAACTTTAATAACTACAACCATCACAATGATGTTTTTAAAGATTGTTTTTTGTGTAGTATAAAACTATAACGAATATACATCATGCATTACATGGGTCAGTAGGAATGGTCTGGGTATTGTAAGATATCAGCAGTGTACTGCCCTCCAAAGCACGCTATAAAAAAATTAAAGCTTATTGATAGTACCTGATCTAATTGATTTCTGCGTAACCAAGGGCATTGCGCGTACGATTGTTAAGGCCGTCGCTTGCTATGATCTGTTGTCTGACAAACTAAAGAACTGATTGGAATCAATATAGGAGGCTTGTCGAACAAAGTTATCATCTTGATCTCCCTCTAAAAACACAAGCAGATATTGATGTCGCTGCAGAAAAGCTAAAAGAAAACCAATGGTAATAACCTACGATCGTGCAAACTAAGATTAGGAAAAGGAAATTTGAGCGAAATTTCATGTGGATTTGAGACACACAATGATAGAAAATAACACAGAATATTAAAAGTGTATATTATACACTGTATACGTATACAAAATCCAACTTGAATTGAATGTGAAAAGCGAACGGAATCCATGTCCAGATCGTCATTTTATAGTTTTCCCGTTTAAATTGAGGTTTACCCATATTTTGGCAGTTAAAATTTATTTTTTTTAAAAAACAAATAGATGAGATTGAAATATCTTGGTCAATCGATGTCTTCGATATTGGTACAACCATAAGCGATTCGTGAAATAAAATAGTTGGCATTTCTTTAACGTACACTGGTGCTCACGTAACTTTCATACCAAGAGTTTATATGATCTCGTTACATTTGCCGATTTGTAGCATCGATTCTATATTGGCGGTGATGTAGTCCTTTGGAAAAGTAATCCGAAAAATGGGAGAATCTTCTAAGATTTTTTTCTGTATCCAGTGGGCTTTAGAGTAGAAATGAATATTCTCATTCTGGTTCAAACCTAGTTAGTTTTGTAACAAGATCAAATAAAATGTTTGTTTGCAATGTACCTTCCAGGGCAATATCGATTTACATAAAGCTAAGCTGTACGAGGCTGAATTCGGTTAAGGTTTAAATAAAATTCGCTGTGCCAAATTTGCCGTCTATCATGAACATTTTCAAAACGAGTACTTCATTTCCAATTTCAACACACGTTTCTTGAGCAACGTAGTGGCAGTTACTACAGAACATATAATAATGGAGAACGAGTTATCGACTTCTTCGTCACAATCCAATTTTTCATACGAATCGGTAAATTTATTCATATAATTAAAATACACAAATGACCTGTTGAAACATTTCTCACATTATTGCAACATGAGTAGTACAGAAATTCAAAGTGACCACCAACTGGTAAAGTCACTATTGAAAACTAAACCTGTCGCTGTAAAACGGATCAATAAAAAAAAGACGGGAAAGGTTCGGAGCCGAACTATATGAGCATTTTTGTTGCCTATAAAGAACTTCTATGCAATATGATTTGCGTATTTCAAATGATTTGCGTATTTCGGAGACAGCACCAGAAACGATACAGAAATCTTAGAACTAACAACTGGCATTAATAGCGAACCTGTTAACACACATCCATAAGCGGAGCGGGGAAGTTATCGGTGCCATGGCTAAAATGAAGAATATCAAGCCCTTTGGAACGGACAATATACCAGCTGAAATATTCAATCAAGGCATATCGGAAATTGCAAAAGATCTAACAACTAGTAATAACAGAACTGTAGAATTCCGGTATAATACTGCGAGAAGTGAAAGAAGGCTTCACTATACAAAGATTCCCAAGAAACGTGACCTAAGAAGAGAATGCAAAAATTGTCAGGATTTGTCCCTCCTCAACATATACATAAAGATATAGCAATGGTCATCTTATATCAAACTTCACCGACAATCAACGCGAAATTAAGAAAGAAACTAGCTGACTAGGGCGAAGTTACACCGGTCATATGATATTAATACAACAAGCATCATCATTGAGCATTCTGTAACGAATGAAATTCACTACTCTGCCTATACTCTTCGTGCACTTCGAACGTTGCACTAGGAACGCAATATGGAAGGCACTTTGTGAGATTGACATCATATAGAAAGTAATCGCATATCATAATCGAGTTAACGGAGAAACATAACGGTCTAGCTAGATTGCGTTTGATGACATAAATTTCATTAATTTACCAGTTGTCGTTTCGTGTGCATCAATTTTTAGAGAGGGATGTCGATAATCAACCTTTACATCATTGCATTCTATTCTGTTTTGAAATGAAAAAAATGCTGCTCAAACTATGAAATTGATTAATTCGACTTTGAGTGAACAATTTGTGAGCCATTCAACAGTAGAAAAGTGAGTTTCAAGATTTCGTGATGGTAATTTCAGTCTTGAGGACGATTCATGTCCAGGTGGAGTAAAATAATTTGAAAACGAAGACCTTAAACTTTTATACTCGATGCAAATCAGTGTTAAACTAAACAAGAGCTTACCGAACAATTAGGAGTTGCCCATCAAGCAATATCACTTCGATTGCGTGCAATGAGAAAAATACAGAAGGGAGGAAAATGGGTTTGTTATACACTGACCGAAGAAAACAAAAACCAAAGGGTTGTCATCTGTATTAATTTGCTTTCTCGGTTCAAAAGAAAGAATTTTTCGCATAATATCATCGGGTGATGAAAAATGGGTTTTGAACGATAATCTTAAACGCAATAAACCATGCTTGGTCCAGGCCAGCCATCAACATCCGTTGCAAAATTAAATTTTCATGCCAAGAAAGTGTTACAGTGTGTCTGCTGGGATTGGAAAGGAATCATTTACTACGAGCTTCTGAAACCTAGTCAGACTGTTACAGTTGATCGTTACCAAGCCCAAATTAAGTGATGCTCTGGAAGAAAACAGGTCATTTACGGGCCAAGGAAAGTGATATTACTGAATGAAAATACTTGGCCACATACAGCTAAATCAATCCAGGAACTCATATTCTCCTTAGGCTGGGAAGTTTTTTGGCAGATATATGAAAAAAAAAAAGAAAATCTCAAAATTGTAGACCGTAAGGTCGATAGAAATCTTTGATCGTGATAAATAAACGATAAAAGATCTAGTTCATTAGTAGTTATTACATATTTTGGGATAGATGTTTTCAGTTAATCAGAGATTTAAATTTAATTGAAAATTTTTAATCTAAAATTTCTTATAAATGTTAGAATTAGTTTCAAGAAATTATTTATGCAATTTACACGTATTTTAATAGTGTGTCCCTTATTTTTTAATTTTCAATAATATTGAGTGAAAAATATCTCCGGTGGTCCATTTGCGGTGACAGTAGAAAAAATTATAGAATGTAATGGCGTTTTTGATAAAAAAAACTTCGCTTGATTTGAAGTACAACCAACACAATTGTGTGTATATTTGTAGTGTTTTTTTCGGACGAAATAAGTTTGAAAGGAAAACACAAATGTGTAAGTTGGTTCAAAACACATACAAAAATAAATTTTTGACGTGGTACTTTTACCGTACCCACACAACTGTGTTACCGGACAGCAAATAGGATAAACTGATTTGGTCGCTAGGATAATCAGGCAATTACTTAATAGCTAAACAGCAACTGTATCAGACGGGTGTGTAACGAAATCTCAGTTTTCAAAATTTCGGTTTTTTTCTAAATCTCGGTTTTCAAAATCTCGGTTTTCTAAATCTCGGTTTACAAAATCGCGGTTTTGTATAAAAAAAAAACCGATTTTTAGGAAATCCAGGTTTGAATTTTTAAAATTGGCATGTGGGATAATGAGACTCAAGGATTATTTTGGACAAAATTCAAAAATAAGTTTGCGATAAAGTTCTAGAAATTGGCTAATAGGCATGTTTCTATATTGTCGACGTCAGGGACAATTATATGGTCTTTGACATTATGTATGAACTATAATGTCGGTCAAGTGGCCGCCTCTGGCCGTAGCGCAAAGGCCAGCTTAGTTTCCAATGTTGTCCTTAAGCATCAAGGTTTTGATTGGTTTATTGGTATACAGCTTACCTTCAATTACCATCATTGGAATAAATGGATCGTGGGGGCCTGTCGATATCACCATTTTTGGAAGAGCTGTGCGTTACACCTGGGCACCGTCTTGTTTGAACCACAAATGTTCTGTAGGCCTAAGTGATCCAATTCGGACACTAGAAATTTTTCCAACATGTCCCGATAGTGGTCCCCAGTAATTGTTACAGAATTGCTTCTACGATTGTCAAATGCGAACTGACAAATGTCACCTAAAACAAAATGGTGGGCAAAAAATAAAAAAAAAATGTGATAAAATAAAAAATTTGAATAATGTAATGATGCATTGAATGCATTAGTACAAAATTTTTACTCAGGCGTTCAACTAGCGGGGATATGAACGATGTTATCGTGGAGAAACGAATTTGTTTGTATGTTTCTCTACTAAAGTTGTACATCCCTATAATTATTATTTATTTTACTATCATCGCAGCATTTGAAAGAATCTTTGTCCAGCAAACTGTATGACAATATGTCCATTCTGGCAATGTTCAAAATTGGTCGTACTTCGAACACTATTGGATTAGTAAAAAAATAAACACTAAACGTATGCTATTCCAGGTCTTCAAAGCATATTCGCTATACTGTTACAGTATGACATTTCACTTCACCATCAGCTTCGGTTTTCAGTAGATACCAATAGCACCAATATCAATGAAACGTAAACTAAGGAGGGAAAATCACGAACATACTTTGCCTTGTGAAAAAAAAAACCGTTCGACAGTTGCTTCCCAGATAGAGCCATTTCCCCAATGTAGGCCATTGACGGATATGATGGCATAGGTGTTGGAAAGGTAGTCTAGGATTACCTCTCACACAGTCGACAGCGAGTAAAATTAAACTGTAAACAACCCACAAAGTGGAATTAAATGATTTTGTGGCTGTTTAAACACATCAAATAAAAGAGCACTCAAATCTCATTATGTACTACATTAAATTCTATAAATTTGAATTAGCACATTTTTGTATTATATGTATATCAAAATATATAAAATACAATTCCGTCGTTTACTTTAATAAAAATGCGCTTATTGCATTTTTTAGATATTAAGAAATTGTTTATAGGTCCATAGTCATTGAATAAATGGTTAGTATGCAAAAAACATACTCTAACATTCTTTTACTTATATATTATTTCGGTATTAGCCCCCCACCAGTGGTCCGCTCGAAATAAAGGAAAAAAAAAATTGCTAGTTTATGCAGAGGCTGAACTAACATGGTCCTTCGAGCCTAAAAAACTAAAGTGTTACAATAAACCATATCAAATAGCCGCGGGCGCTTGTGTACACGTAATTGATTGAAATCATAAAAACAAATTTCAGGTTGTTTACAAGTTTTATGGCCGGTTGCACAGAAAAATAACTAACGGCCTGTTATTTGTGTGCCAATTAAATGTTTTATATTAAATCTGGTTTTGCAGTCAGAAAAAAGTCAACGCAAACTTGGTTAAATATATTTTATTCCGTGGAAATATAACTGAATAACTTGATTGAATAACCTTATAACTAATCGTTAAATATTTCTAAATAAATAAAAAATATTTAACTAAGTTTGCGTTGATTTTTTTCTGACTGCAAAACCAGATTTCATATAAAACATTTAATTGGCACACAAATAACAGGCCGTTAGTTATTTTTATGTGCAACCGGCCATTACTGTCATAATTAAAGACGCAATAATTGAAAGTGATCACAGTGAATTAGTGTTAAAGTGTTAAAGCGAATTCTATCAGAATGAAAGAAATAGAGAGACACTGGACAAATTATTAAAAAGACAGTTCGGAAAGGAAAACTAAAACAGATTTAGAAAAAAAATTGCACAAATAAAAGATCTTACATATAACAAATTCGTCAAAACAAATGAAGAATTAAAACCAGAAGTCGCAAAATTACAAGACAACCATCCGTACGTAATTTTGAGAGAAAACACTTTTTACGCTATTTGCCGTAGGCCTTGGCAAAACACACAAATACTTAATAAACACATTTTATTAAACACTTGTTTTTATTTTGCAAAATTTGATTTTCTGAATATTTTAATAAAATTTGTTCAAAAAGTTTAAAAAATCGCTCGATTGATTTCAATTTGTTAGGTCATTATCAGGAGTATCTACTTATTTTCAAAACTAAAAATTTGCTTTATATAGCAGAAAAAAGGAAAAAATAAACAAAAGGAGGAGGGACAAAAAATAAGCAATAAAAAGCAATAAAAATTAATCTAATAATCGCGCAGGCAGGCGATTACTCATCGGCTGAGTAAAAAAATTCAAGGTATATTGAAGTACATTGAATTACCCGACGTATTAGTCAAATTATAAAAAAGGGCGGGGTCTGTAATTGGTGAGAAACGAATTTCTCTCTGTTCGTTAAGGAAATATTTTGGTTATGAAATGTTGATTTTCGAATTTCGTAAGACTCTAAAGTATTTTTACTTTTACAAATCAGTAGATACTCCTAATAATGACCTAACAAGTCAAATCGATCGAGTGATTTTTTAAACTTTTTGAACAAATTTTTTAATTAAAAAATTCAAAAAATCAAATTTTGCAAAATAAAAAACAAGTGTTTATTAAAATGTGTTTATTAAGTATTTGTGTGTTTCGCCAAGTGCCTACGGCAAATAGCGTAAAAAGTATTAAGTTGGCAGATTTATCCACCCTTGCCATAATTTATCGTCGTTTGTTGGTAAGAATTTCTTATAATAAGAATCAAATATGGTTTAATAGTAGTTGTAAAAAATTAAATTTGCTTCCTAATTATACTAATATTAAATGCAATAGTAAATCTTTGGAGGAAAGAAGAGCTATCAATCTAGCCGTTGTAGTTGGAGGCATAACAAGCTGCGTAAATGGTATGCTACCAGGAACAACTTATATCTCCATCTTAAAGTTGTTCACATTGAGTTAGCGATTCGTTTGCCCTCTGTTGAGTTCGATTGGCTGGACAAAAAAGATCATGCAGAGGTAGCGGAAATTTTACATATTCAATAGTTGAAACAAAAAGCTAAACTGGATGTGTTGCGGGATAATGCTTATCCATTTAACCGTAGAGGTAATAGTGGTTCGTCTATTTTCGAATTCCATGTTTTAAGAACTTGTCCTCAATCGCTTTCTGTGATACAGAGATTCAAATGCTGAGCAGCGGTGTGAATTTTGCTCATACGCCAAACAAAATCAGCCTTCGATCACTCGAGAATCTCACTATAGATGCTGAAACTGCCTTATTTGGCCAGAGAACCCAATTAAAATCAGTGTGTGCACTACAAATAAAGAAAGGTATTGATAACTCTTCTACTCCATCATATTCTTCTTCTGCTCCTTCTAATAATACTAACCTCAAAGTGATTGGTGCGATAAAGCAAAAACTACGTGACCATGACCTGATAGCGTGTAAAGAGGATAAATACAATTACCGTACTCACAAAAGCCGATTACGGTAATAAAATTTCTGATTTTATTACAGAAAGCAAAGCAATAGTGCTTGGCAGGGATCCAACTAAGTCTTTTAAGACTTCGGTTAGTAAGTGTATCAACCAATCCCCGAAGTTGTTTGATGGAACTGGTTGGAAATACTCTGTCATGAATCCATCCGCTCTGATCCTTTATGGTTTACCAAAAATCCATAAGAAGGGCATTCCGATTAGACCAATAGTAGCGTATTGCAATGCTCCTGCCTACAAGCTATGTAAGGGTTTCATAAATTTTTTCAATTGTCATACTAATTTCTTTTCGGCTTACTCGGTTAAGAACTCGGTAGAATTGATTAACAAAATTCAAGACGTTGACGTTCCACTACATTCAAAACTAGTTTCGTTTGACGTTGCCAGTCTTTTCACTTCTATTCCAATCAATACTTTGTCCCAAATAGTTTGTAATTACTTAGATAGGGATGTTGTAGATGAGGGCTTACGTCGTAAACTGAATTAAGTGAGACTTGTGTTAAACAAAATTATTTCTGTTTTGATAATACATATTTCAAATTCGCTGATGATGTACCCATGGGCTCCCCTCTGTCACCTTTGTTGGCTGAAATTTTCATGAATTTCTTCCAACAAACGATCATATCAAATAACAATCCTTATTTTCGTCATATAATCTTTTGGTATAGATTTGTTGATGACATAATATGTCTATGGAATGGAACTGATAGACTGTAATATCATAGAAACACTATTGGTTTCGTAACTATGATTAACGCAAAATCATGGTTTCGTACAAGTGTGTCATGTTTAACCATAGTTTCAAACCAAATTTGAACTCAGTTTCGAAATGAGATATTTTTTCTCATTTCGATGCATTTTAGTGCTCACAACGCCGAATGCATCAAAAATAAAGATTTCGGACACTAATAGTTTACCAAGCAAATCTAGTTTCCTTTGAGTTTTCTATTTTTCATTGGGATATTTGGTTGGCGGGAACAATTTTTTTTCTGTTCTATCAATAGAAAAGTCATTTCTGACAATTTAAATGTCAATTAAATATCAACCTGGATATTTTTGTCAATGCCTACTACATTGCTGTTTAAAACTAAACGAGAAGACAAATGAAATTGTAGTGTGTCTTGAGTTCTCATTTAAGAAATCACGATCTCGTAATTATAGTTATGAAACCAGCAGTCTGTCTATGGCATTTGACTCTTTCTTTACTTGGTTAAATTCTCAATATCCTACAATTGATTTTACGTTAGAAAAAGAAGAAAATAAATGTATTAACTTTCTAGATATAACAATAACCAGGATTAATTCTTCTTTAGACTTTAAAATTTAACGGAAACCAACGTATACAGACACTGTTATCCCTAGTTCTTCAAACCATCCCCATAATATTAAAATGTCAGCTTTCCACTCACTCAAAGATAGACCAATAAATATACCTTTGACAAATTCAAATTATAACACAGAGCTTAATATAATTCTAAAAATTGCAACGAATAACGGATATGAAACTAGGATTATATTAAAGTTATTGAATAAAAAGCTAAAGCGTAAAACTCTAACGAGTATTTATCCTCCGGATAGTCCAACGAATATATAGGAAAAAACGAGCCAATGGATTAGCAACATCGTATCCAATTATACCAATATTAGTTTTGCTTTTTATAATAATAACACAATAAAGAAAATGATTTTTAACAATAAACCTAGAGTTGATCGCCTTTCCAAATCTGGCGTTTATAGGATTAATGGCAATGATTGTAGTTTCTCCTATATTGGCCAGACTGGGCGCAATTTTGGAGTTAGAGCTTGAACATTTTAGAGATATTACATATACAACCTAAAGGCAGACGTTTAGATACCTTAGAATCTTACGAAATTCGAAAATCAATATTTCTTAACGAAAATATCCTTAACGAACAGAGAGAAATTCGTTTCTCACCAATAAAAGACCCCGCCTTTTTCTATAATTTGACTAATACGTCGGGTAATTCAATGTACTTCAATATACCTTGAATTTTGTTACCACCTGCGCGATCAATAGATTAATTTTTATTGCTTTTTATTGCTTATTGTTTGTCCCTCCTTCTTTTGTTTATTTTTTCCTTTTTTCTGCTATATATAGCAAATTTTTACTTTTGAAAATCAGTAGATATTCCTGATGACCTAACAAGTCGAAATCGATCGAGTGATTTTTTAAATTTTTTGAACAAATTCACAATTCACTTTGGAAACCTGGAGATAAGCGTAAAATCTAATAAAAATGAGGCAATTGGGAAATCGAATTACTTCACCTCCGATTATTATGTAAAAACAAGGTGAGCATATAAAGATGTAACGCACAAAGGAAGTTTGAGCAAACACGCAAGATGAAACCAAAACCAAACCATCAATGCATCAAGAACAAACGATGCATTGCAGTATGAGACTACCGAAATTAGACTTACCAAAGTTATATGGTGACTACAGTTAAAATCTCGTAAAACATTTACTGTTGGCTCTGGGCAAAGATAATAAGCAACCTGGAGATAACAGGCATCAACTACACATAGCATGACAGCTGCTAAATGACAAGTACGAAAATAAAAGGCTACATGCTCACAAGCAGTTAGCCATTTTCTTATGATTACCTAACCTGTCTCATGAAACAGGAGAATCCCTAAAAGAATTGTATGGTACAACAAAGGAAGGATTAGGATTCGATACATCTACCTGAGATTTGTTCATAACTCATATCATACTAAACAAGTACTTTTTACGCTATTTGCCTTAGGCACTTGGCGAAACACACTTATACTTAATAAACACATTTTTATTAATCACTTGTTTTTTGTTTCGCAGAATATTTTGAATATTTTTCAAAAAGTTTAAAAAATCACTCGATCGATTTCGACTTGTTAGGTCATCAGCAGGAGTATCTACTGATTTGTATTAGTAAAAATTTTGTTATATAGTAGAAAAAAGCAAAATATAAATAAAAATAAAAGAAGGAGGGAAAAATAAGCAATAAAAATTAATCTACGGATCGCGCAGGTAGGCGATGAGTCATAGGTTGAGTAACAAAATTCAAGGTATATTATTGCGTACGTGAGAATAGAAAAGGGCGGGGTCTGTAATTGGTGAGAACCGGATTTCTCTCTGTTCGTTAAGGATATTTTGGTTAAGAAATATTGATTTTCGAATTTCGTAAGATTCTAAGGTATCTAAACGTCTGCCTTTGGGATTGTATATGTAATATGTCTAAATTGTTCAAGCTAGCTGTATGATTTTCTGAAGTTAAATGGTTATGGAAAGTTGATTGATGACCTAACAAGTCGAAATCGATCGAGTGATTTTTTAAACTTTTTGAAAAATATTCAAAATATTCTGCGAAACAAAAAACAAGTGATTAATAAAAATGTGTTTATTAAGTATACTAAACAAGGTTGATCCCGAAACCAGCAAACTGTAGGAAACGCAATTAGAAAATCCCAGAAAGGTGGAGGATTTCAAGGATTTTTTCCGATTTTTGGAACAACGCAAACAACAAACCTTATGAAGTACGTGCAACACAGTATACAAATGTTAAGAACTTGTACATCAATATGAAAATACCATTACAACTAATTGTCAATACTGCAATGGAAATCAAAAAATAAGTCAATGTGAAAATTTCAAAGTGTTAAGCGTACACGAAAGAACAAAGCTTATTTAACTCCTAACGTTATGTAGAATTTGCTTTGAAAAACATAGCACTACAACGTGTAAAAGTGGCGAGAACATGCTCTCTCATAATTCAAACCATGAAGAGACACTTGAAACTCTGCTTCGAACGGTATTAATTACAGCATATATAGGGATAACCAAGAACCTGATCGAGTGCTGCAAATTTACTCAACGTAAGCAAGGAGAAAACGAATATTTCAATCTCTGGAATGGGTGGACTCAAAACAGGAGTCTGTAAGCAAGCACACAATAGAATTTGATGTAGTGTCGAAATTTTCGGTTCGAATATTGAAGCAATGGTGTTCGATCAACTAACTTACCACCTGCTAGAAGCTTAATTTAACATAAACCATTTTAAGCATCTATTATCCAGTAATTGTGATGAACAACATAATAAAGGGGAATGAATGAGAACCCATGGCCTAAGAGACCGAGCTTAGTTGCATAATAAACGGAAGCATGATACCAGTTAACCAAGCAACTAAAACTAGCTTTGTATCAACAAAATCGATCAGTGAACAATTACAATTACTCGTACAGAACGAGGGCATAGCTGATCGTACAACATGAAGGGAAGAAGAGGGGAGAGCCGTGCGACGTGATTCGTGATTCCAATGGCAGGTATATCGTAAAATTACCCCTATAGGAAAAAACGTTCCGAAACTAGGAGAATAACGAAAAGCGGCCATTGCCAGGCTAATTCAATTAGAAAAACGGCTTGCTAGAGCTGTATACTTTAAACAAAGATATGTAGAATTAATGAGAGAATACCTAAAATTAAAATATATGACACCAGTGAACCAACCATCTCCGCAACACAAGAATTAATTCAGCAAAATCTACTATAGCCCACATCATGGCGAAGTAAACGAAGACAGCAGCACCACCAAACTAAGGGTCAAAAATTCAAGGTGACATAGATAAACTAATTCTAAGATAGAGAGAATTTATAGATATGTTATAGCGGCAGACGTAGACGATATTTCGTCGACGATATGGTAACAGGAGGCGATATGTTAACGACGATGTTCCCATTGCTTATAATGAAATACATTTCGAACGATTCAACAATTCTTGAATCGAAAAGTCAGTCCTATATGATCAGAGACATCCAATCATCTTGCCGAACAATAGCCAATTAACCATCCTGATAATCAAGGATGCTCATCGTATTACCTTACATGGACAAACAACTTTAGTTGTCACATTCTTACGACAATAGTATTGGATTACAAGCTCAATATCAGCAATAAGATATTTAATTCACAAATGTGTTACATGCTGTCGGTACAGAAAAAATGATGCCAGCCACATCGAGATAGTCGGCGATCAAACAACAGAAGCATTTATTACCGTATACCGAAGATTCTCATCACAAAGAGGCGTTTGAAATGAGAAAATAAATCGAATTCAATAAACTACTCCAAGGCCAACTAATAGAATAATCGACGTACCATAAGGTACAAATTGACATTTTATACCACATTTTGGTGATTTGTGGGAAGCAGGAGTGAAATCGGCAAAATATCACCTAAAATAGTCCTATAGGCTATATACACATTAAACATTTAAAGAATTGACAACTCTCTGCAATCAAATAGAGGCATGCTTGAATACACGGCCTCTCCTAAATTTTGAGTGAAGGCACACCTTTAATTTTGACATAAAGTAAAATCGATTATCGGGATGCTTGTTTCTACCACAAATGAAGCAGCATTACCGGAAGCACTGGCATACGGACTATTTGACAATAAGCATGAAAGCCATCAATTGTGGATTGAGTTCTGATACGAACAGCATGACAAATAATAGAACTCAATCAGTAAGGGAAGCGAAACCAATGAAGTTTGGGGCATTAATTAAGGCCATTATGCCTGTAATGATCGATTCACGAGGACAACAATTCATCTCAATTGGGGTTTATCTGAAAAACATCGGCCGCATAGAAGTAATTGCAAAGGAATTGAATTTGATAATCCGTTACCAATTGATGTACTATTGGGAAGAAATAAAGCAAATAAATGTGATTCGTACGGAACTGACAGAAGCCTGTAAAATAACATCAGGCATTATTTGTGCCTTGATACTACCCCAATTGGAATACTAACTCAACGGGAAGCAAATCAATATGAAAACCATTTTAAAACGATTGAAAAAAACGAGCGGCTCTATTAGATCTTCTTAGCAATCAAACCAGCATCATTGATAACACCGCATCAAGTTATCATAACACTTGTCGTTTAACAATTTCAGGGAAAATCAGAACCGGCTGCAAACATTAATAGATTTTCGAAAGGAATATGCTTCCGTTGAGGAAAAAGTACGAGCAATATTTACAACAACTCTCGAAATTATGCTAACACTAAATAACATTAAAGAAACACAGAAAAGTTTGTTGGATCTATTGCATAATGCTCAGCAAAATGTCTTACGGCCAAGACAATAACGCTTGAGAAATGGCCAAGGCACTACTTAAATTACTGCAACGCCGTAATTGTGATGTAATTTCACAGCTCTGTTTGCTTCTTATTCTTAAATACGAACCCTTCTAAAAAAAATTAAATATTAATTAAATTAAATTTGCAATCTTGTAAATTGCAAATTAAAACCATCCTACACTAATTACCACTTTCAATTTAAAAAAAAAATATTTGGTGTAGTACGGTGGTTTTGAATTTCCGTACTTAAAATTATATTGAGGGGACACATACTTAATTTGCATTCGCTCAAGCTTAAAAGTGACCTAAAATATATAGATTCAATTTAGTGATAACTAGGTTTAAAATATAATTTACATATTAATTGAAAATTTTAAGTGTTAGGCATTATATGAACATCTTGTTGGTTTTGTTAATCGAACATGTAATGCAAATACATCTGAAGCATAATAAAAGGATAATCCAGTAATACAAAATTTCCCTCAATCTACAACTCAACTTATCTATTATTTATTGCATTAAGAGTACATCTATATAATGTAGTCCATATTTCTTTATTATATTGTCTTATTGTTGTACTTCTTATGTATGATAGATATACAATTCAGTCCTCTAATAATAAGATATTTTTGTATCCAAACCGCATATTATGATTGTAACAAGTTTGTTAGGGAGCAAATGCTGGTATAGTAAAAAAAAATAAACAAACAAATCACAAAAAAATAATCTAAAGTTCAGTCAAGTGGATAATTTACCTTGACTTCGGGTTCTTCCAACTTGTATATGTAGTACTCGTAGGTATTTAAAAAAAATGCGAACGCAGCATCCGGATTTACTCTATTCACGTATATGCGAGGAATGGATGTTATAAATAATAATAACAACAACAACAACACAAAAAAGGAAAATATCTACTTTGTTCTTTAAAAATTTTACAACTGTTTTTCATGGAAAATATGAAAATAAAAAAAAAATTGGATTTTCCATTTTGGTTTTGTTACGCTTTGGTTTTTCTATGCACCGCATTTTGTATTGTACACGATTTGTTGCAGAAGGAATATTTATTTTTATTGTGATTTATTTATTTTATGAAATTTTTTCGTATTTAAAATATTGTGACGAGTAAATCTGCAACAAATAAATAAAATAATTTTTAAATAATGGGGAAGATGCTGAATTGAGTTATGATTTGAGTGTATCAAAATTAGCGAGAATTTGCGTACTTAATATTACATTATTAATAAACAGACAAACGAACTCTTGCTTGTTAGTTTTTTTTAAATATTCAAAGCAGTGCTGTGTCTAGACGTATTTTGGAATCATTTATAATTTATATACAGCTGAAACCTCTATACACAGCGTCCAAAGTCCACCAATCGATAAAAGTCATGCATACACCACCTAACAAACCACGCAAGGGCAATAATCCCGAAAAACTTATGGAGGAAATGCGCCATCGGTTTAACAATGGGTCACCATATAGACACCGCCATCTTCGCACAGCTAGGGTTCATACCACCCAGTGACGGACGAGTCCACTAAAAAATCCGAACAATCAACCAAAACACCAACTGATCAAAGCAGCAACGGTACGCTCAAGAAAGAATTGTACAAGGAAATAGTGAAGGCCAAAAATATTTTGGCGAAAAACAAGGCTAGTACGCTATGCAATTCGCCATTCAGTACAAGCAGCGTCGAGACCGCAAACGATAAACATGAGAAGCGCAAGGGTACATTACAAAAGGGGCTTATGAAATATTCATAGATAAACACAGATCAACAGAAATCAAACTGACCACACTACGATAGACGAAGCAGCTTCTACTAATAGCATAACATCAGAGATAAAGCTAAAACCTTAACAGGATAATTATAACACGGCCTAGAGTGTATTCAATGATAGATTAAACAACAAAAGGTTGATTATACCAGCCTACCTAAATACGCTGTTAAACAAACCATCTACTAATACAGAACCTTCAGCGACAATACGGGATTTGCACGGCACTACAAATGAGTGCATACACGCCCATCAGAAGCCTTGAAATAAACGTCGAATCGTATGGAAATATTTTAAATTTTCATTTTATCTAAGAAATTAGTCAATAAAACCCGCCGATTATATGAAAGTTCGTACGCCCAGCTAAATTTCAGGAAATCGACTATCCGATACTTACGCGATATTTGAATCTACTGTCAGATGAACCATACAGTGGATCAATGTTTAAGGTTTAGGTCTCTGTTAACAACAAATCAAAACCAAATAGGGTTACTACACCATATAGGTGAACAGGTGAATCGGTTAATGATGTGGCATGAATGCATGGTATTACAATGGGCCAAATTTGACTTAAGTGTCAACCACTGAAACCTAACCTTACCTACGCTCTAATTTTACCGATTTCCTTTTCCAACTCTCTTAACTAAATAAAAACAAAAATATAAAAAATAATATGTCTGCATACGATTTCCGTTCATTGCTTGGCATTGTGTTGCTAAAAGTATGTACAAGCAAAAGGCTATAAAACTGGAAACTATTGGTGTGAGTTTAATTAATAGTGTTTCTAATTACATATTTTGCTTATTTTAAGAAGATAAATACAACATACATAAATACGTAATAATATTATTTGCTTATTAGAAATATTTTTGTGTCTTTTCCATTTCGAAAAATCGACTATTTCTGAGGAAGCAACTTGCAGTATATGCAATAAAACAATAAATGTAAAAAATCGTCAACGTCTGCACTAAAAACCCTAATATTGGCATGCAAATTGACGATAATGACATTGATAATACATATGTTTCATAATGTGATACGTCGTCATCAACGAGCAAGCATGCTAAATTTGAATTTGAACAAAAATCTATTTTGAATGTCGTTAAAAGACAAACATTGGGCGAGTTGCTCGCAGAGTGTGCAGTAAAGGATGATTTCTCGATTCGTGCCATTACAAGGTCAAGGGCTATAGGAGAATTTATTGAAAAGCGTGGATACAAAATTTCAAACAGCGAGACAACGGTTATGAAACAAATTATGAACTTTATTCATCACATGGAATTTGAACTAAAACTAAGATTGGTTAACCAGAAGGCTACAGGAATAAATTTAGCATAAGTGTTGATGAGTGAACCGACGTAAATGTGAGGCGCTACTTAAACGTTACACTGCATGGAAAAAATTGCTCATACAAAATAGGATGCAACTATACACAATCATTAGTAAAACAAAAGTAGATAATTTTGGAATAACCATGTATGACGATATTGTAGGATCAGCACATGATGGTGCCACCATTATGAATAAATATGAACGGATTACACCAACTGAAAGTCAGCTTTGTTATAATCGTGCCATCCACCTCGCGGTAGTTGAAAGTGAAATAGTTGACGATGCCAATGAAGATAAGAGTATTTTTTCTTCTTTGGACATAGTAACATACGTTTCATAGATGAAAATTATTTAGAAGATAATTTAAATTTTCGATCGGATATAAAGAAAATACTGTTCGAAACTCGAAGCAATGTACTTGCACTTTTTCAAAAGATCATCCGTATACGGAACACTGTTCTTCAAAAATACGTCTTTCAACAAAAAGATAAAGAAATACAACTTATTTTAGACTGCCAAACGATGCCACGCATTTGAAAAGCGCTGAACGATTTTTGAATGAAGGAAAAATTAAAATATACAGAAAAAAATTTTAAATTACTTTCTACTATAATTCAAATTTTAAGCGAAATAGAATTAGTTGTAACGGAAATCAGCAAAGAAGAATCTAATATTGTAACTGCGGAAGGAGTGTTTATGTTCCTAAATAAAAAAAATTAGGCGATTGTAAATCAGCACTTAGCATTGAAATGCTAAATGCGCTGAAATTAAGAATATCCGAAAGCCGAAACATGTATTTAATTACTCTTCTTTCCTTTCTTCAAAGTGAAACAATTTTACAATCTGACGCCAACTTAACGTGCTCGTTGAAGAATGCCACAATTGCATATATAAAAGAAATTGTCAATCGAGAGAGTCCAGAATGCCTGTCTCACATCAAAATGAAGAAATTGATGATCAATTTAATGAAAATTATGTGACATTGTCAGAGGAGTCGCAAAGTTCTATATCGGCGGTGAGGTGATTGTCCCACAAATATCATCCAACAACAGGGCTAAATCTCCAAGTTCACTAGTGCAACTGCAAAAAGATTTTAAGTATTTGGAATGAAGTGGAAATCGAAACCAAGTGCAATGAAATTTATTAGATGCTCTTTACACTATTTAGCCCACATCGACTTTAAAAAACAGTAAAGCATAAAAAAGTTTTCAGGCAAATAAAGTTCATACAAGTTTCTCAGAAGGCTCACTGGAGGATATAAGCATACGTGGTATGCGTGTTCCATACGCGAACATTGAGTTTCTGCGTTAATCTCCACTGGCTGCAATTGGGCGACGCGCTATCTAATTTTGAGCACTTCGCAGAAGGTGTTCCTTCTGATACATTTTATAACATTCTTAATTTTGAACTGTGATATTACCAATGATCTGAGAATTATTTTGTTGCTGTCACAACCTACTAGAATAAATATGAGCAGTACCTCTTTCTCCAATTTCGTTCAAATATCGAAAACAAATTATTTGGTGATAGAAATGCAGGCTGAAAAATGCTATAAAAAATGAAACAGTATCCTACTTTATTCTAGAGCAGCGAGACATAATGTTCGATAAATTACCGAAAATGTCATATAAAATGTCACCCTGTTTCGATTTTGTACGAAAAGCGAAAAGCGCGAGGTGCGCAAACGGGAAAAATATAGTATTGAGCATCTTGAGTGTATTAAATAGTAGGGGAGACGCATGCGCATGATCATGTTTTGTTTTTTTTTGGATTGTCATTTCTATGCGTAAACTTTTCACAATTTTCATTTTTTTGAATTAATTTGAAAATAATTCACAGATTTATACATTTAATCATAAACATACAAACTAATATTAAAACATAAAATCCTAAAAACATAAAATATCAGTTCATTCCTCCGCTCAAAAGCAAGCGAATAGAAGAGGTGAAAAGACGTCAGTATTAAAAAAATTAAACCGATTCAACCGGAACCATTTATCTCGGTACCTACCATCGCAAAAATGACAAATAGAATGCACATATACAAGAGAGGAAAATACACAATACAAATATAAAATTGTGTATTATACACGGTATATGTACACGAAATTCTTGCTCACCTCGCCAACTTGCGCTGTCATTTTGCATATACAAAATTGATACTCAGTTAATTTTACATATAAGATCTTAACCTACTTTGATGCAATTTATAAGAAACTATTTAATAGTATCAAGAAACTAGCTGATTTGAGGAAGCTTTCAAACAATTGCAGCTGTCTGGATCTTGAGAGGCCGAGTTTGGACCAATATGCCTAGTTATTATACATGTGAACCTATTGACCCGGCCAAGATAAATTTTGCAAAATTTAGGCGGAAATAACGAGGTTTGACAAAAACTGTTTTTCATCAAAAAATTGGCCTATGTACGTACAGTACAGCCCAGATTCATCGGGATGAAACTTCATATTTAAGCTATTTTCATAATGAAATGCTCGAAACCGGTTCACCGAATGTGGTAGCTTCATTATTACAAATATTTTGAAAAGTATAAAAAATTTAAGAAAAACGATTAAAAACAAAAAGATTGTAGATTAATCTCTAATTTAATTTTTCATTTGTTTCGAGCATTTTTAATACTTTAATATATTTTTTTATCGAAAATACGGCATCTCTACAGTTCAGACGGATTGACTATGCGAGAGCCATGCGAAATATGGTAAACATCTGTGGACCAGAAGTGGCAGCTTTCGAGCTTTTACAATTTTTGCAATGAAAATTAATTTTTCCACACAGGGTTGACCTTGTTAGGTTTCTGAATTTTAAGCAAGAATAACGATTTTTGAAATACCAGACAATTTTTATCACAAATTTCCTCGCAATTTCCGTTGGCCGTCAGTCTGTCTGTGTCCACGATAACTTGAGAACGGATGGAGATATCAATTAAATTCATTTATTAAAAGTTCAAGCAATCCATGGGATAGATCTCTATTGATTTGGACATGTCTGTGTTTAGAATGTTCGGAGATTTACAATGTAGACCCCCCCCCCCCCCTTCCTTAAAATTGATAGAATTTTTTTTTATTTTCTATTCTATTTTGGTTTCATAGAGCATGTAAATGTGGCATAAAAACATATCTCGTGTGGATGTGGGTTTGTGTGAGTGGTATGTCTGTGAGGTGGGTATAGAGGTGGTAAAGAGTGACGATATGGGTGGTGCGGGTGAGATGGGTTTTTGGGGGCTTGAATTAGATTCCTAATAACCACTCATTGGGGTGCTAATAATGTTTAGGTACGTTGGTTTGAGGTTGATTGGGGTCGGTTGAGTTGTTAGTGGATGTGGGTGGGTGTCATAGGTTTTGATTCTGGTATCAAGATAATTTTATCTCTCTTAATATTATATCCACGGCACCTAAACTGCTTATATTTCCCGTCTTTTTAAGCATTTTTGTTAAAAAAATGCTACATGGTTTCGGTTTGCCGACTGTCCGTCTGTGTCCACGATAACTTGAGAACGGATGAAGATATCAACTTAATTTCTTCACTTAAAGTTCAAACAATTCATGGGGATGATCCTTATTGAAATGGATATTTCTGTGTTTAAGGTGTTCGGAGATATGTAGGGTTTTGTTAACCCCCCTCCTTAAAATCGATACAACTGTTTTTTATTTTCTATTCTATTTTGGTTTCACAGAGCATGTGAATATGGAATAAAAATATATCTCGTGTGGATGTGGGTGGCGTGGTTATGAGGGTGGAAGGCGTGGTGGTATGGGAGGTGGAGAAGTGGGATGAGGTGTTTTGGGTTTGGTGTGGGAATTTGGGATTTGGTGGATGAGGATTTGTGTGGGTAGTGTGTGTGTGTGGGATTGGTTATGGAGGTGTTAAAGGCTGATGATATGGGTGGTGCGGTATAGGGTGGTGCGGGTGAGATGGGTTTTTGGGGTTTGAATTGGAAAGTGGGTGGGGGTGGTGATAATGTTTAGGTGGTTTGTGTTTATTTTTGTGGAAAAGCTATTTTTTAGATTTTATATTAAACAAAAGTGGTTATAGAGTTCGGCTCCGAACCTTTCCCGTCTTTTTTTTAAATATTTACAACAATCTGGCACAATAACCACCCGTATATTTAGGTGGTGTATATGAACCAATATTTTATAAAAATAACAAATCTTATGAAAAATGAGCCTTGCTAGGAGATAGACAAGCTAATTTTACATGCTTTCTCATAATTCATTATAACACGTGGACGAATGCAAAGCAAATGAAGAAAATTGTCTCTCCCATTACTCTCTTTCTTTCTCTCTCTCTCTTTACCCCGACCAAACCGATATGACGCATCCGCAGAGATGTCAGCTATCCGGATCATAGCAGACCTAATCTTGACCAGATCTGCCTAGTTATTTCACAAGTGGCACTACAACCAAAATGTTGTTCATCCGCCTTACAGCTTCTTCCTGAAACGATAGTTTGCACGTAGCTCGGACAGGGTCACTTGTTCTTGAACTTCCCATGAACATAAAATGACCTGGTACCCACGTGAAATGGATGAGCGGATCTGCCATCTCGTTAGTAGACAGTGGACAATTTGAGCTCATTTATTTACCTAGGATATCCAAGGGTGTGAGATAAAAGAGAATCTTCATTGCTTGAGAGAGTCTCCCTGAGTGCTCTATTGATGTACAGGTTGTACAATCAATGTTCGATATGAGTCTTGAAACCCAATTCATTCCCGATGGCTCTTTATAAAAATAAAGACTAGAGTAACTTTCTTAACTCTTTCATAACAGTTACCGAATTTAGTGAACATTGTCATAATGGTTTTACACTAAATCCAAAAGAGGCCTGCGAAAATTAGTTGTCTCGATTTTGCACCTCTAAACCTCAGAAGTTCTACAGTGATGGGATCATGGCTCTACCAGAAAAATGGCAAAAGGTCATCGATCAAAATGGCACATATTTGGTTTAATAAAGTTCATTTGAAATAAGAAAATTCTTTGCTTCAATGTCACCCAAAACAAAACCATGAACTAATTCGCCTACACTTTATTAGAGGAACTAGAAATTCTATAGTTGTCATTTAAGGAAACTGTAGATTATATTATTCTCACAGAAAATTCGATTGCCCGAAGTTAAAGAAAACTTTCAACCGTGATCAGCAGCATCGAGAACAAAATCAGTGCAACTACAACACTACAGGCCACACTGCTTTAAAAATTTTGCTATATGACGTCAATTTATGTCGTCAGTTTTCTCTTTGACTATTATAGGCAGCACTAAAATTAAAAAGATTGTTTTGATTTTTTTGTATTGCTGTCATATTGATAAGAAAAAAATTCTAATCAAACAACAAGAAAAATATTTTAGTAATATATTTTAAAACTTAATAGAAAGCTATTGGTAAAAGTATTAATTCATAATATTATTATAAGATTATGCATTTTAAATTGTGTTAAATATGTAAACACGTATAAAATGTGTACACATTTCCTATAATTTACGAGGACATAACCTTACTTTTAGCACACGTGTAAAAATAAGTTTTTTTTCTGTTTGTTTTCGTTTTTTCATTTTATGAACATGACTGCCGTCTACAGTTCAAAGAAAAAACTGTAGACATAAATTTAATGACATAGCAAGCAGTGTGACCTGTAGTATTCTAGGTGCACTGATAAAATAAATACCAAAATTAAAATATGAGAAAAGCAAATATTGCTGACGTTGAAATTTTATTTTTTGCCAACACCGTTAGCCGTGCATTGGAATGTCATGAAAATACAAATATCAAATTGTATATTGATTCGGGTCCTAGCGATCATATGACAAATGATGAGTCATTAGTTGCTTTCCAATCGACCACCGCAAGTATTTATAAGCACTTATGGTTTGCGTCTTTGTTAAATTAACTACTCACGACTGTTCTACCATTTTATTATGAGTAGTTGAAAGCAGTTACGACAAATATGTCCGCTAGGTGATTGTGAGTAGTATTTTTCTATCAAAAATATAGTTGAATGTCGTATGTGAAGCGCTAATAAAATTTCGGTATAGATATTTTTTTATTAAAAAGTTATCACAAATAAACTACACATTTGTAGATTATGTTCTGCTTTTGTAATATTTTGTGCTTTCCAATCGACACGCCAATACACTTTTTTTGCACCTACAAGTACTTGCGGTGGTCGATTGGAAAGCAACTATTGTTTATTAAATCGAAAATTTTGAATAAACCAATATCGAATGGTGTGGCCAAAAGTGGTGTTTGGATTTTTGCAACAAAAATTGGCATGATTCGCGGAACAACATTGGTAAATGGTTTTGAGAGAAATTGCTGTTCAACGATTTTTTGTATGTGAAAGATTTGAAATGTAATTTGTTCTCAATTAGCCGGCTAGAAAAGGCTGGATTTAACGTTATGTTCATTCAAAGCCAAGTTTATGTTCGAAAAGATGGCATTTAGTTGATTGTCGGAAAGCGCAGTGGAAATTTGTATAAATTTGAAATGGGTATTTTACGTGAATCATTTTTAGTTAATCGCGTCATCGAGAGCCTAGAAGTAGATAGCGAAATGGAAGCTACTAAGCCCTGTGAGGTAAAAACCAAAACAAGTGGCCGAGCATTACTCGGTGGGAAGAAGAAAAAAGCATACGCGAATGGGACACCTAAATTCAAATGATGTGCGACGATTGTCATCAATGGTGGATGGAATTGGTCTACTCAACAACGACTTGAGGAGTGTATGCGAACCGTGTAATTTTGGCAAACAAACACGAAAGCTATTCAATAATTATGGTGGAATGAGATCATCAAGGGTGTTGGAATTAATTCACACCGATGTCTGCGGACCAATTAAGCTACCAAAATGGGACGGAAATCGTTTTATTGTGACATTCGTTGACGATTTTACGCATTTCACGATCGTTTATCGGATGGAAAAGAAATCAGAGGTTTTGAAGAATTTTATCGTTTTTTTCAAAAATGGTATCGGCACAATTTGAGCGAAAAATTTCACATTTGCGATGTGATAATGGCGGTGAATACAAGTCTAACGAATTTAAACGATTTTGTTAAAATTCTGGAATACAAATCTATTATACAATTTCGTACAGTCCTGAATTGAATGGTGTGGCAGAAAGGATGAATCGAACATTATTCGAAAAGGCACGTTCGATTTCGATCAATAAAACGCCAGCAGAAATTTGGTTTGCAAAAACACCAAATTTATCAAATGTTCGAGTATTTGGATGAACAGCATATGCACATATCCCTGATGCTTTGCGTACGAAATTAGACAACAAACCGAATCCAATGACCATGGTTGGATATGCAAAAAAAGGCTATCGTTTGTGGGATTCGGATGTTTCACAGATTGTTATTTGCCGTGATGTAAAATTTGATGAGTTTCTTGAAATTCAAGAAAAATTCACATTCCATTGTTGAGGTCGAAAAATGTGAAGTTCAGGAGAATTCCATGTCGAACGTTGATGTGGAAGATACAAGCACTTATGAATCGGCAAGTGCTGACGACGAGGCGG
The DNA here is from genome assembly GCA_932526605.1 of Nephrotoma flavescens. Taxonomy (NCBI): domain Eukaryota; kingdom Metazoa; phylum Arthropoda; class Insecta; order Diptera; family Tipulidae; genus Nephrotoma; species Nephrotoma flavescens. Next base: position 237,602,917 of record OW052220.1, read on the forward strand.
AGATTGAAGATCAGATCGTGAGGGAAGATGTTTAATTGAATCAACATGTTGCATCTTCATCACGACCCCAACGAGAGCGTCGTCCACCAGCTCGTTATGATGATTATGTAAATGGATCAGCTATTGATCGTTTTCTGGATGATGAAAATGAAATGAACGGGACCGTATATGGCATATGTTGATGATGTGCTACAGAAGTTTTCGGACATTGAAAGAAGAGAAAATGTTGATGAATGAAGGCTGTCAATACTGAAATGAATTCGTTGATGAACAATCGAACATGGTCATTGGTGGAAGTACCACCGGGTCGTTCAATTGCCAGTTGGAAATGGGTTTTCAACAGGAAACGTGATGAATTTGGGCGACCAACAAATTACAAAGCAAGATTGGTTGCGAGAGGTTTAACTCAAAAACTGGGAATTGATTTCTTTGAAACTTATTCCCCGGTGGCAAGAATGGTTACCGTTCATTTATTATTGGCAATGGCTGTTGAACGGGATTATGAAATGCATCAAATGGATGTTTGTACGGCATTTCTGAATGAGGACCTTCACGAAGAAATTTACTTGAAGCAACCAGAGGGTTTTATCAAGGATGGACTCGTTTGCAAACTAAACAAGCCACTTTATGGGCTAAAACAAGCATCACGTGTTTGGAATGACAAATTTCAAAAATTCATAATTAGCATTGGTTTTACACAATCAAAATTTGACCAATGTTTATTTAATCAAGGAATGGGAGATGAAACAGTATATTTACTTTTGTACGTTGATGATCTCGCCATCATTCTGGCTGGAAAATTGCTTAAAACCATCATTAAAATCAAGAAATCAATTTCCAATGAATTTGAAATGAAGGACATTGGAGAAGTTCGTCATTTCTTTGGAATTACAATGAAACGTTATCGAGCGAATGAAAGATTGGAAATTGACCAACGGGTGTACCTGGAAGATATGCTCAAGAGGTTCAAAATGGAAAATTGCAATGGTATTTCAACACCAAATGAATGCAATTTGAGATTGGTGAAAGTAACAGATGAGAGTACAACCCGGACACGTCCACCATATCGAGAATTAATCGGGTGTTTGATGTATGCAGCGACAACTTCACGACCTGATTTATATGCGTCTGTTGGATACTTCAGTTAATTTCAAACTGGTGCGAGTGATGCGCATTGGGTTCATTTAAAACGAATGCTTCGATATGTCAAATCAACGTTAAATCTCAAATTGACATATGTGAAAGGAAACAACACGGCGGTATCAACTGGATATGCTGACTCAGACTGGGGCAGTGATGTCGTGGACAGAAATCTGTTACTGGAACGTATCCATTATGGTATTCGGGAACACAATATCATGGTCTATAAGAAAACAAACAACTGTTGCTTTATCTTCGACTGAGGCCGAATATGTTTCGTTAGGTTCGGCTACATGTGAGGCAATTTGGATCCGGGGTTTGTTATCCGAAATGGGTGGATAATTGCATCCAGTGGAAAAGAATCACACACGCTAAAACATGTCGATATTCGATATCATTTTTTGCGAAATGTAATTGAGCGTGGTGATATCGAAGTAAAATACATTGGAACCAAAAAGCAACTGGCAGATATGATGACTAAGGCATTGCCAACTGCAACTCATGTTGAAGTTCGGCGAAAGCTGGGTTTGATATAATTCGATAAGGTGTTATTGGAGGAATTGGTAGGGCGCTTCACGCCAGAAAATGAATTGTTATATATTTTAATCAAGTTTGCATATTGTGCGATTTTTCTAACTAACAAAAAATCGTAACACGTTTTATTTTGTTGGATCAGTTCTCAGTAGATAATTCACTACAGGAATTTATTAAAGTAAACAACAGGAGGCAACTTCGCAACAATCTAATTATCAATCTAATTATTTAAAGCCGCCCAAAATAGTATTCTCTACCGTGGAATATTTAATCAATTAGATGACAATGACAACACCTTGAAAATTTCTGCTTTCAACTTTAATCTTAAAAAAAATTAGCTGCTAAAATGAATGCTGACAAATTAATGCTATAGTTACCAAAAACCATTTCGGGCTATCACCCGGAAAATAAGGTATTGGAGTTGCAGTGACAGCCACATAAAGACAAAGACTCCAGTGAGATGGCATACATGGTGCCCTACTATAAGCAAGATTAACTAAGCATGTGCAGCAAATTCTGAATATTCATATGGACCTATTCGACTATTGTTCTAAACTGGCTCTCTGAACCAACACGTAGGTAACCTTTGAGACGGCCATCGTCAAAGACTAATCCTGTAGATTGTGCTATACAAGGGGATTAATTCTTCGGAGCCCGAACAAATTAAAGGTCCAACAATTCTAGTAGAATGGGCCAAAATTTCTAAGTGCTCGACACACTTATTGTGTAAAGGCTCAAACTGTTTCAAACTATTTCAAATAGTTGAATCTAAATCGGCTCCAGTTTAAATTTCAGGTAGTCCACAATGATGCGTTAGTTATTTCACTACATTGGTCATAAATGGTTTGGTTCAGGCTGGTGTGGTTGCGATTTCTTTTTTCATGCAATAGATATTCATATTTCAATCCAACCAATTTAATTTAATTTCCGTATAAAGTGTGTGTGTCCCGCAATAACAAACAATTCAAATGTCACAGATCTCGCGCTTAAATCCATTATTGTTTCACACCGTCACATATTTACGAAAAAAATTTAAATTTATTGAAATTTAATTTTTGTTTAAATTAAATTAAAATTTTTATTTATTTGCATTTTGTATTTTTTTTTTACTATACATTTTAGGTAGCATGGATGCATTTTGAACAATCAGCAATATTAACTGTACATAATCATGTAATAACGCGTAATCCTCGTATAAGTGTTACACATGATAAACATGATAAACATAAAACATGGTTTTTACATATAAATAATGTGCATGAAGAGGATAAGGGACGGTATATGTGTCAAATAAATACTGTTACAGCTAAAACACAATTTGGCTATTTGCATGTTGTTGGTAAGTACACGCGTACTCGTACATAGGTTTTAGATTTTTATTATATTTTGGTTAAAGTAATTTTTTTTGTTCGTCATTTGGTTTGCAAATACATTTTGTCTTCGGAATATTTTTCACCACCTGCATATGTAAATTTATTTATTTTAATAGTGCACCCAATCCGAAATTTTAATCCTCCAGATAGCAAAAAAAAAATATTTTTTATTTTATTTTTTGTTTAAATCGATATACAAATAACAATCAATTACCCCGGTATTGACCTTTAATTTATACGTATCAGCCAACCCTAAATCATGACGAACGTTTTAAATAAAATTAATTGGCCAACATTAATATGGCTTTATATATTTAAATTGAAATGTTATGTCCTTCTGATTTTCATATTATGTTGTTGCAGTACCACCAAATATAGACGATTCATTAAGTAGTAGCGATGTAATCGTTCGGGAAGGTGCTAATATGACATTACGGTGTAGGGCAACAGGCAGCCCACCACCCAATGTGAAATGGAAACGTGATGATGCCACAAAAATTACAATAAATAAATCGTTAGCAGGTAAACTAAATAAATTTACGATAAACATAATATATCGAATAATAATTGTAAATCATTGTATATTTTCCAGTGAGCGAATGGGATGGTGATGTGCTCGAAATGTCAAAAATATCACGTTTAGATATGGGTGCATATTTGTGCATTGCAACGAACGGGGTCCCGCCCACCGTATCAAAACGAATAAAAGTTAGTGTCGATTGTAAGTATATGAAATTGATTTTTTTTTGTCCCTTAATCTTATAATTTATTTCACGTAATATTAATAATTTTTTCCCGGCACATTACATCTTCATTTCCGCATTTAAATTATGTAATTATTTTTTAATTGAAATCACATCACATACTTCACAAGCTGATTTTTACCACCTTCGTGTATATACACCTTAAACATAAGGAAAAAACGAAAAGTTTTGATCTACAAATACGAATTTATATTTTTATTTTTTTTTAATTTATTCAATTTTAATCGTTTCATTATACTGTACCAACAAAAATTCAAAACACACAAGTACTACTTAATCACAATGCTTCTTCATTTCCATACACCTCACCCCACCACCCAATCGATTTTCTTTACAACGCAAGTAGATATGTTTACCTTCCTTATATTTAATTTTATTTATATTTCGAGAATAAAAATCACATTAATTTACATTGCGGTATAAAATTAAGGTGAGCTTTTCGACTTTCTATACAGATATGTATACAGGTACATACATATATACACAACAAGTTTTACATAAGTAATCACCCAAAACATAACATCTTCCAAGTATCTGATTATAAAAAACTTGAATTAAGTACCAATTGTATATGTGTACCTGTGCAAACCTACGTCTGTGTATGTGTATTTATCAAAAACGAGACTGGCAGCAGAACATAAATATTTACCAACATACTTTTTAATGGTATTCCAAGTATCTCTCTGCACTATAGCTAAAGTAAAAGGTAAGAATACGCAACAAGAAAATGATTTTTAAATGAGAACATTTTCCAGACACTGCGATGAAGATTTCCAATGTGATTATTAAAATTAAGATGAGTGGAATAGAGGGAGAGAGGGGCGGAAAAATAAATATATAATTTCTTTTTTTTGATGAAAAGGAAAAGTTTATTTTCTGCGCTACACCGGAAACAAGAAAATTAATTATTAATTTTTATAGTATCTTGTGCTGTGTGTGCTGCTTTCCTTCAAATTTTAACTTTTTTTTATATATATATCTAAGGTAAGTCTGTCGCTCTCTCTAGATACACAATAGTTAAGTTAATTTTCATTAAAAATTTATAAATGTTGGGATTTTTCGTTAAAGGGGCAGTGAAAGGATTTATTTTCTATTATATTTTGTTGTTTCCTACAATAATCATAACTAAATCGTTTTGTGATTTTGCATAAACTCGCGAGCAAGTAAATAAACTCAAAGCTTCGATTTCGATGTTGAGCGTTTCAACACTATATGATGAATAACCACGTACGAGTTTCATGTGATATTTTGCGCTTTTAATAGCAGCCTCCCAAAGACCCCCAAAATGTGGAGACCTGGATGGAATAGTGTGCCACTGAATTTCGTGATCAATGCAATATCTTAAAACTTTATGTTCATGGACTTCAGACAAAAATAAATCTTGAAGCTCTTGAAGTTCGGATCGCGTGCCGACAAAATTAGTAGCATTGACCGAGTAAATATTCGCACAGAGCCCTCTACGACATACGAACCGGCGAAGATCCGCTATAAAGGCATTACTTCTTAAATCAGTCACGATTATATGAATCGCTTTAGATGCGAGACAAATAAACAACGAAACATAGGATTTAATTAGAGTTCGTGATCTGGCATTGCATTTGGTCATGAATGGACCACAAAAATCAATCCTGACGTTTTGAAATGGCCTGAAAGAATTAACACGATGTTCCGGTAGTTGGCCCATAATTTGTTGTAAAGTCCACTGACGAGCACGAACGCATCGTATACAACTTTGAACAGTCTTACGACATAAACTTCTCCCGCCAATAATCTAAAATTGTTGTCTTAAATTGTACAACAATGAATGGGCACCTGCATGTAGAAGTCGCATATCTTCATGATTAACGAGTAATTTAATAAATGAGTGGTTTGCCGGTAGCAGGAGGAGTTGATACTTATGATCGAACGGAACATCAGCATTTTTTAGTCTGCCACCAACACACAGAATGCCATTTTCGTCTATAAACGGATTTAATGATTCCTTCGAATAAGTTTGATGCTATTATAATATTCCTTCTGTTGAATGTATTTAGTAATCACTTTTAGGGAATTGTCTAATTCTGCAACCGTGAGTTGTTGAACAGACGCGACCACAGGATTGCCCATTTTCAGGACGGACGGTGAGATGCGGTTCTTACGAAGATTTATTCTTGCTTTTATTAGTTGTAGAAATCGAAGTAGAAATCCAACAACACGGATGGTAGTTGAGTAGTTTGAATATTTAAAAATACATTTCTATTCCTCATCTTTTCCATTTTCCATTTTAATTGCTGAATGGACTTCTAATAAATTTTGAGTTTTACATGCCTTCGAAATTTTCTAAACCGGTTGATCTGGGATTTTTAAAATTGGCTCTCTCAAGAAGTCCGGCCCATTCCACCAAGTAGAATTTGTTTTATATTTTAAGGGCATCTGACTACGTGAAACACTGTCAGCTGGATTTTTCACCGTCGGAACATAATACCAATGCTTAGGCGAAGTTAAATCTTGGATTTTCGAGATTTGATTAGCTACGAATTTTTCGAATCTTGACGGTACAGATCTGATTCGATATAAGGTAGTTTTAGAGTCAGTCCAGAAATGAAATGATGAAAATTGAATGTTAATACTTGAAAAAAACTTTTGTTGCTAGTTGGGACAATAATACCGAAGTGCACAATTTCCAGCACAAAGAAATTTTACAGTTGTTTTTACAGTTGTTTGACGAATCAAATGATCGGATGTAAATGATGGCTCCGTATCCTTTATCCGAAGCATCTCCGAATCCGTGAAACTCGACTATTCGTGGCGAAGGAACGGTAACACACCTTAGAATACAAATGTGTCCAATGGAACTAAGTTCGTTTTTAAACTGATTTCAAAAAGCGCACAACTCTTGAGGAAGTTCCTCGTCCCACTCGAATTCAAATTTCCATAGTTTTTGCACAAACGATTTTGCTGTTAGAACAATCGGTGCACATAATCCCAATGGATCAAATAACCACGCGATCTCTGATAGAACAAATCTTTTCGTACATGATTCGGTTATCAAGTACTTCTCGAATGAAAATGTAAATTGATCTAATTCGGTGTTCCAGTTCAATCCCAATATCTGAATTGATTTGGGTTGTTTGATGATACTTGTCGAAGATGACTCAACATTCTTATTGTTGCTTTGAATTTTGCGAAGTTCGAATCCTCCACGAGCTAATATATCGACGATGTCATTTTTTAGTATGATTGCATTTTGCTCGGTGTCAGATCCCGTTAACATGTCGTCAACGTAAAAATCTCGTTTAAGAATTTTGAACGCGTAAGGAATTGAATCTTTTTCATCTCCGCAAGTTGAAAAAGAGTGCGAATTGTGAGAAATGGGGCACTGGCTGTGAGAAATGGGGCACTGAGTGGACCTGGACCTCCAGATGAGTAACTCCACCAAATACGTTGCAAGTTTTGTTGATTGCTATGAACGAGGATTTGACGGTACATTTTAGCTATGTCTCCAGTTACGGCAATTTGATGTTTTCGGAATCGCATCATAATCGATAACAGATAGTGTCTTGAATACAGCAAAAATCATGCATGAACTCGAATTTACGAGAATTTAGGATCGGGTTATATCATTCGTGTGAAGGGGAAATTATTTCAGTTTATAGGAATTTAAAAATCGATAGGAGCGAGTGTATAAAGAGAGTTTAACTTTCGGCGGAAATAGTCATGACTAGGGCAACCAAAAATATTCCCTTAAAACTAGGTTTTAGGGGTATATCCTCCATCCGGTCACAAATTATTTAATTGCGATGCGAAATACGGTTACTAGATTTATTTTTACTTGCCAATTGGCACATTTTTTTTAAATTTAAATTTTTTTTGCGATTGTAAAGTAGAAATACATGACCTCGGAAAATGCGTAACAGTTTTTTCATGAATTTCTACTTTACAATCGCAAAACAAATTTAAATTTAAAAAAAATGTGTCAATTGGCATGACAAAATAAATCTAGTAACCATAGCGACCGGATAGAGGATATACCCATAAAACCTATTTTTATGAGCATATTTTTGGTTGCGCTAGTCATGACACTATCTGCATTATCTTTCGGTTGGCAACTTTCGGCTAACTTTAACAAGGTTATAACACTAGATACCTTTTCCGGCCAGACAATTTTTTTTTAATTAAATTTAAGTCCACCGAACACAAATGTGTAGGTAAATAACCATAGTTTGTAATGGTTTCTTTTTGAAGAATGTGTCAAGTGCTAAATAATTTTACCAAATTCTCCAAACCCGTGTGCAAATTACAATAAATTTCGAAACTAAATTAATAAAATGTTGAGTAATATTTAGTACATTTTATGGTGAACCACCCTTTAAACGAAATATGGGTTCGTTTTCAAAAGTTAATGGTACCATTAAAAATATCTTTGTTTTGGATTCATCATTGGACACTTTAGCGTATCCATTACATTTTCCAAATGGTGATACTGCGTTGCATATTAATATTCCTTATAATGTATCAACTACATCTAACTTAAGAGCGCCCAGAAATAAATTAACCATGCTTCAGTATGCAGCATATCGACTTGCAATTAGAGAAGATTTTTGCATGTACCACTATTCACAAAAAAATTTTCTGCAGTGGATAGTTGATATGTATGTTATATTTTATTCGACAAAATCAAACAATTCTTAGGTCTGAAGTTTACAACAATTTAACAGATTATTTAGAATTGAACCTCAATGCTAATAATGTTGGCCGTAGAGTAAATTTACCATCTTCATTCAATGGACCTCCAAAAAAAAATGTATCAGAATTATTTAGATTCAATGTCAATTGTACAACATTTCGGAAAACCTTCTTTGTTTATTACAATGACTTGAAATCCAAGGTGGCCCAAAATAGTTAGCAATATTGGTGGGGGTGAGTCTGTTAATTTCCGACCTGATATTATTGTGCGTGTATTCAATTCCTAACTGAAGGCATTAACTGAAGGCCTTACACTAAAAAATATCTTTGGTAAAGTTGAAGCACTCATTTATACAATTGAGTGTCAAAAGAGAGGATTGCCTCATGCTCACATTTTACTGTCTTTAAATGAGCAAGATAAAATTGTTAATGCTACGGATATCGATAAAGTTGTATCTGCTGACTAACATTCAAACACATCCTACATTACAAATTCTGTATGAATGAGAGATGGAAAATGTACAAATGATTATCCAAAACAGTTTCTACATATGAATCATTAAATGGATATCCATGAAGCTGAAATTCACGGTAGTTGCCTCGACAATCGTTATGTTGTACCATACAATCCGTATTTACTTGCCAAATTTAATTGCCATATAAATGTTGAAATATGTACTAGAGTTAAAAGTGTTAAATAGGATTAAGGCTACGACAGTGCATCTATTGAATTAGGTTCAAAGAGAAATGAACAAGGTCAATAAATACAGGGCCGCGCCTTGCTTCTTGGCCGCCCGTGTGCCAGGTGAGATTTAGCGGCCCACCAAAAAATGTTTTTCCTGTTTACTAATCGGAAAATTTTCAATCACATAAAATAAATAATACCAATCGCATAATGCCAATTATGAGAATCTATTTCAGACCATAATTTTAATATAAAAACGTTTTTTTATTTTTGTTAATCACTTAACCCTACTTAAACATCCACTTCGTTTTAAGTGTTATTAGACTAAATGCTCTAAGCAAGCTTACATAAAATAAAATTCTAAATAAACTATTCAATAATTTAAAATTCATTATAATAATAATTCTTATATAAAAAAGCAAAAAGGAAACTATTATAATTCATAATACATATTATCAAATGCAAAATTCAATTTAACAGTATAAAAAAAAGTGCTTATGTAAGAGAAAACTCTGAAATAAATTCATGGCTATCAATATTATCCAGCATTTCACTTTCAATCGATATAATTGACAAATTTTGAAGACGATCTTGTAGCATTGTTTTTTATAATTTTTAGTTTTGAGAAAGATCGTTCCCCTGCCTGATGCAACCGAAACTGTAAAACACTGGGTGCGGAAAGTATTTGTTCAAATATTTTTTTGTAAAAATAGCTAAAATAAAACACATTTACAAAATAATTCAATCTGTTTAATATCTATTGCAGTCCCATTACCAATTTAAAACAGTTAAAAATACAAAAAAAGATTAGAAATTCAAAAATTCATTAAATTACGGATTCCTCAATTTGACCGCTACGCCTTTTAATTATTGTCGAACAGAGTTTTGGCATTCCATTTATCAGTTTATCTAGAGTTTCGGTTTCAATATTTTTCCAAATATTTTGAAGATTCTCAAACAAGTTCTTGGACGTAGTTGGATAAGTTTTTCTCAGTTCACGGTCAAGGTGTTCCCACAACAACTCGATCGGATTAAGGTTCGGTGATTGTGGTGGCCATTTCATTAAATTAAGTTTTCTTCACCTGTTCAGTTCATCTTAAAAGCTCGAACATAGTTTAAAAGTGTGCTTGGGATCATTATCATGTTGCAAAATAAACCCACGACCGATAAGTCATATGCCTGGAATTGGATGTTTTTGTAGAATTTCTTTTAATTGAAATTTGTCCATTTTTCCATTAATTTGAATCAAATTACCAACATTATTGCCACCAAAACAACCCACACTATTACCGAACCTCCCTTATGTTTCACAGATGCTGTCAAACAACCATCCATTAACTTTTATCCGGGCTTTCTTCGTATGTATGTTTTTCGGTTGGACCCAAACATAACAAATTTTGATTCATCAGACCAAAGTGTCTTGTTCCAGCCCCGGATTCACCATTTTATATGTTGGCTGGCCCATTGTAAACGTTTTTACTTATTTATTTTTCTAAGCAATGGTTTTCTGACTGCCACCCTCGAAGGCCAGCTTGCTTCAATCTATCTCTTACGGTGGTTTTACTAATTGGTTTTGGAAGAGATTTGTTTACACTAGCAAGTATTTCAGCGGCTAAAGGATGAAACACACCAAGCAGCAGCAGCGAGCAGCAAATTTAAATATTGGCTTATTCGCTTACGTAATGAAGCAAAATTATAGTTTGATTATAAATATAGGTATTTCCAATAAAATAAATCAAATATTTTCTAATTTTAATAGAAAAATTTAGATTTAAAGAAATTATATTGAATGAAGTTGCATCTATCGCGGCATCAATAGGTTCCACACACAGCAGCATAAATTTACTACACTTGGCTGCTACTCATAACCTCGATAAATTTGACACAATTCTATTTACAACTAAAACAAAACAATCTGCTGCGCTGCTTGATGTGCACACCCTTTCGCAGCCGTTAATGTGGATTGCTTGGAATATGTTGCGCTGCTCTTGGTGTGTTTCATCCTTAAGACGTCTGTTCTGTTTGCTTTATTCGGTGTTTAGGCTCCACACTTCCAGTGGTGTGAAGCAGGCGTGTAGTATATGACACTGTTGTTTCGGGATTTTAAGTTTATTCGAAATTTCTCTAGTTACATATGCTTCTTTATGTAATGTAATAATTGCTTCACGTTCTGCAATTGTTAGTTCACGTATTTTCGGTATTTTTATAAGAAAATAAACTGTTTTTGTACTACTATAAAATGAAAAACTTAGTAGAACTTTTAGAACATTTAGTAATTAAACTACTTAACTATAGTCAGAATATGTTTAAAAAAAAACTATTCGATATCAAAATCAACAAAAATTTCCGAATTATTTTAATAATCTTTATAAAGGCGCAGTATTTTAAACGCAGTTTTCTGTATCCTTACTCTATTGATGATTTCCCGAGTTTGACAAAAACAAAGGAAATTTTTGAACGTTGACAAAAACGAAGGAAATTGAACAATCGAATTACGTTTAATCCGCTATTCCACACTTTGAAGGGTTGGTGAAGGGGAAGGAAACGAAGAAAGAATCACGACGAAAGAATCAAAGTGTGACACGGCGGAATGTTACTCATACAAAATAATTTTTGTGTTTTGCAAAAATAATTTAACAAAAAAAAAAAAAAAATGATAAATCGTTTGAGCAAATACTTACCGCAACCAGGGTATATTCTAACATACTTTACGGTGTAATATTTTCTTGAGACATTACATAAATTTTAATGCATTTCATTTCCTCAAATATTATCACTTCATCGATATCCGATTCGTTTCTTTCTGAATCCGTAAGTTTAATGTGTAAAGCTTTGCAATATGCATAATATTGTATACTTGTAGCGAACAAGGATCGAATATTAATAATTGATTGAAGTGCAATGGAATCCAATTTGGAGAATCTGTTCCAATTACTATTTTATAAAAAATAATGTAATACAGTTTGCGGCCGCTCAATATTTTTCATTTTTTAACATTTGTTTATAACTATCAGAAGCGTTGCTTCGCGGCCGACTTTTTAGTCGGCCGCCCGTGTGCCGTTGCACACGCTGCACATATGGTAGGCGCGGCCCTGAATAAATACAAATTGATGAAGTCAAACGCATTTTTTTAAATGGCATCTATAAATTACCAATGCATTTTCAATCACATGTCATCACTAGACTTGACATTCATTTAGCGTATAGACAGAATGTTTACTTTCGAGAAACGCAAGAACGTCAAGCAATTGAAAATACAAGACAAACAAAATTATTAGCATTTTTTAATTGGATCGATCAGATCCATCCATGGGTGAAGGTGATAAAATCGCATATGTAGTATCACCAAAAGACATCGAACTTTACCATTTACGATTGCTTTTATATATGTCTGTGATAATAAATGGCGCGAATGTTTAAATGAAGCAAAAGAAATTACATTCACCAAAACAAATGCGAAATTTATTTGGTAACATTTGTGGATTAAATGTGCCAGCCAATGCATTGGCGTTATGGAATGAATTTAAAGTATAACTTAGTGAAGATTTTTTGAGAGATTGCAACGAGGAAATATCCTTTAATAGAGCTCTATTAGAAATTGAAAATATTTTGAATATTCATAATTTGTCATGTCAAGAACTTAGTTTACCAGTCCCCCCCACATATTCTCAGAGAAAAGACGAACCAAATGTTATTGATCCAATAGAACAAGAGTTTCTGTTTTGTGATCTTTATGAAATTTCTAACAGTGTAATAATTATGAAATTTCTAACAGTGTGTATTCAACAGTGTAATCTAATTGATCGTGTGGTGTGGTTCGTGAAATTTTGCATCATGATACCGGATCAAATGTTTTTTCTTTAACTGCTCATGCAGGTTGTGGAACAACATTTACACAAACAGCCGCTACACTTTTTACTATAGCAAAAATTTAAAAGCAAAACAAATCTAAAACTGCCCCACCACATAAATATGTTGGCCCCTAGAAAATATTAAGGATAGTCTAAATAACAAGATTTCATACACCGTTGAGCGTAGACATCTTTACTATGCCTTGTCATTGACCATCGAACCGCTACTACATTTTTTACTATATCAAAATTATAAATAGAGAAAAACAAATTTTTCCGCACCGCATATATATGCTGGCTTCTATAGAAGCTAGTCTATAGACATCATACTGAAAGATTATGGCTCACGGTTGTGGCTAAATTAACTTGCCATTGCAAACTGATGTTTTTTAACAGTTCATTTCGTTTTGCAATACAATTTTTTTTGAAAGTGTAGATTTACACTTTTTGGGCTGTTGTAAAGTTTTTTGTCAATTTAAGTTTGTCGGAAATTTCACTATAGTGGCCTTTGCTCAAATATGCTAGTCTGTTTTGGGCCCCATACCATGGAGTGCACATATGAAGAATTGAAGCTATATATAACGTAGATTTTTGCACTTTGCTCTGCTTGGTTCCCATGGGTGGACATTTATAACCGGTCTCCTTATCTCGACCGCTTGGACCTCATTAACTTAGCCACTCAGTAAGCGCTGACCTGTTGCAGACATCGTTTTTATTCATCAACTTTTATCGGGTAGGGTAGATTCTTGAGCTCTACATAGTCGAAAAGATAACTCTCAATGGTAATGCTCGTGCTTTGAGAATGGTACCTGCTTATAGAATTGCTCCTCACGGAACGACCTATGGCACTTAAATACTCTATCGAGTATTTATAATTTTAAACATTTTTTCTCTACCTATTTGCATTTTATTTAATTTTATTTATACTTTTTGATTTTTTTTTGTATTTTCACTCTTTTTTTTGATTTTTCATCACTACGGTCGGCCTCTCCTTTTTTATTGGTTAATACTTCGTATTGCCCCCTTACTTCTACAACGGTTCCCATACGGTTCCCCATTGCCCTTATTCTGTCTCGGACCGTCCGTTTTAGTTTGCCCTATCAATATTCAATTTAATTCATGTCTGGAGTGAAAGCTGGCCACATCATCGTCTCGAGTCCTACCTCATCCATAAAGTACCAAGTGGCTCGGGCTGTCTGACGCCGGGCATTATCATGCATCAACAAAAAATCTTCTTTATTCTTCTCTCTAATCTTAATTATTTTAACATTGAGAATAGAATAAATAGCTGACGAAGAGAGAACTCTCGATACTAGTACAAACTTAAAAATAAAATAAATAAAAAAATTATCACGTAAAGAAAATCGATATTCACACTTTGTAGTAAAATTAAAAAAAAATAAAGCTGCCCCTATATCCTGCGAGGGGCGTTACATGATCCAACATCCCCTACGGCTTCCATTAGGTACGAAAAAATAATCTGTTTTCCTAGCCTCTTTTATAACTACCATGTAGACATACCTACTCTACACTCGTCAGTGAATAGAACGGACTTACATTGCTCGATGCCCCAATTGATGTATTCGTGCTGTGATTGTCCTCTTACTATCCATTGACTAACGCAGCTCCTTCTCGAAATTGTCTTAGCTTCTGCTGAACATCGACGCCCGTAAGTTGGCGATTTCGCAGTGCAGTTTCGATAAATCGATCATATTTCTCAGATATACACCGATACCCGCTGGTATGTAGTCTCCAGGTACCAATTTTTGGAAACCTTTTGGATACTCTTGAGACAGCAGGTTAAGCTGACGAGCTGATGATAAACTGGTAGAGATTTGTTCAGTTCAACGTCTGATAAGTGACTGATGGCAAATATTGCGGTATTGTACTTAACAGGGGATTGGAGCACGCCATTTAAGAAAAGTATACTGTATAGATTTTACTGATAAAGGTGTCCTTGTAAATATAAAATACTAAAATGCCAAAAAAGTTGTTTTTTGAAAATTGGTTAAGCCATGTACTAAAAATCGTATACTAGTTAGAAGATCATTCACCTTATTTTTGAATTGAGTAAACTTTTCTCACCAAATTTGAATATTTACTGGATCATTAAATGAAATCTGATGTCTTCTTATTCGCCTTTGTCTCTAGAAATGCTCATCTGGTAGATGGATGCATGAAGTGGTTCATCAATCATCGACCTGCATTCTAATTACAGGCTGTTGTTAATAAAAAAATTTTAATAAAAGAACCACTTCTATCACCTCTATGTGATCCGTAGGTTCCGAAACAATTTTGTTATAATATTTAAGAATTAGTGTAACACTTAGAGATGTTCTTTTTAGATAAATAAAAATCTCAGATATTTTCGAGCATATATTACTAACCGAATCTCTCCGCCGGCCATTACCATCGACTTACATCATTAACATTTGAACGGTTTGCTAGTGGAGACTGCAATACCATCGAACTATTATAATCGTTGCGATCCTAGTATACAATATCGGCGAAGCTTGAAGGTATACAATATTCTGACATTTCGTTAAAATTAAAATGACGTCAATAGCCTACTTTACTCCTTTCAAAGTTTTAAAATAATAGAAATTTTAAATATTTTATGTTTTGGTGATATTTCGATGTGGTTTGGTGACGCTGTTGCTGTTGAATATCAAAAACACCCGATGCCATGTTAAAAAAATTTTCTCTCATTTATGTTAATGGTAATGACATAAATCATATCAGGTGGAGATGCTAGGTAAGTAAGATTACTTTATTGCATGAAACCACATCGATCACCTACGTACGATTCATTGTGCCCGAGACGTTTTTTTATGTATAGCACAATTTCAAATTATTTTTCTGTTACAGTCAATGATATTCTTGGTGACAAAATGACAAAATTGAGTATGAAGTATGAAAATTGAATTCTAATTTAGTTGAGAAAGTTCTGGAATACGACCGACTGAGGCGGAGCTGAATCATCTCTTAACCGATCATGTTGAAATTTGCTATGCAAGATGAAAATGGAACTGATAAATGAATGAAAAATGAAAATGGATTATGATGAAATTGGGTATATAGAATGGAAATGAGGTTTAAAAACAATTTTTTTTTATCAATTATGGAAAATAGCCAACTATGATGGAGCTAAGGCATTTCTTAACCGATCATGTTTTGTATACGTAGGATAGAAATGGGATTGTGAAATGATTTTTGGAATTACTTCTGGATCATCGTAAAGTTGGGTGAGCAAGATGAAAATAGGATAGAAAAATGTTTTTTGGTGGAAGTTTTGGAGTATAGCCAACTAAAACGGACCTACCTAGGCCTTTTCAATACCGAAGAAATATAAAGAAATCCGGTGTATATTAAGGAAGTGAGAGTCAAACATGATTTTTGGAAAAGAATTTGGAATACGGCTAACTGAAGCCGAATTATTCCATTTCATAACCAAACAAACAGAAATTGTTTTTGTTATAGGAATGAAATAGGATGCAACTTGAAAATTAGTTTTGGACTAAATTCTGTAATAAGATCAACAGAGATCAAAGTGATTTATTTCTTTAACAATGAAACCGTTTAATTTTCAAATGAAATAAATTGTGAAATGTGATATTAAAATGAGTTTTAATTCGTTGAAGTGGTTTTCGACGGAAGCTAAAACCTGTATGTTACCAGTTACAAGTTTTTGTTCCTGGTTCATCTCACCAAGGCTATAGTGTTAACAGCAAGCTCGTTAGTATTGTACATTGTATCAGGCAAATTTGCTAAAAATATCGTTACAATTTTGTGCCCTGAATTGGATGGAATATGTCTTACAAGACAAATATCTGGGCGCCAAGGAATCATAAAAAATCAAAGATCAAAAAATGATTCTTATTCGAACGCATGGTATTTCTATGGGAGCAAATTAATCATTCGACGCGAAAATCGAAAAATGATTCCCATTCAAACGCAAATTAGAGTCTAACGAAACACAATTTTGGAAAACTGTCAACGCAATTTCGCCGAAAATGCTTTATTTTTATGATATTGATTAATAATTGTAAAATCCGTGACAAAAAAAAAATTCTTGCACAGAATCAAGAAGGCCATCAGGCAAATTTGCAAAAATATATCATGACAATTTTGTTCTTTAAATTGGATGGAATATGTCTTGCGATCTTCACATTGATCTTAAATATGTGTGCAGAAAGCGTGGTTTGTTTGAGCCAAGGATTCATTCAACTGAAGTTTGAAAAATTCAACTTCATTCAATCATAAACTAGACACAAACAAAACCAATTTTGAAAAACTGTTAACGAAGTTTCATTAAAAGTTTCAACATTAAAAGTTTAAGTTAAAATGTTCTGATTGCCTGTGTTTGTGCATAGGTCAAACCTAAAGGTCGAACCTCACCAGAATACATCAAATGAATTTGAAAAATCAAGCCCGACTCCAGGTTTGCCCTACGTATAAATACCAAACAACGGACCTAACTGTTCATTTGTCGCAGAAAGTGAGGGTGGCGGAAAACCATTAAGTTCCTTTAAAGGTAGTACGGTTGGGTGAAATTTCACCCTAAAATATTTCCCGCGCTTCTTAATTCATGTTTATAGTGACATTACTTAGAGAGAAAAATGGTTTAAACCAAAAAGTATCTAACTTTAGGGCAGATGCGTTATCTGGCCAATATGTATAAGATTTTTTTCTTTTCAGCCCATCCAGAAATTTCCTAACCAAAGTCAAATGCTGTTAGTCTAACGGACTCGTGTAGGTTACTGCACTATCATTCCAATTCAGCGTTCTAGATACAGTACTTTATGCTTTTTATAAACCCCAGAGCCCTAGAATGCCAACGGCACGCCAGAAGCGCATGGTATATTTATCTTTTTTCCAACAATTATACTGAAAAGCAACGAATGGCGTCGCAAAATTCAGATTTACGAAAATTGAATCTTAGTGGAGTTCCAGAGTCGACGTTTAGAATAAAGTTGCTTTGGCTGTCAGTGCGTTCAAAGCAATATAATGAGTGTTATCATCTGATCCCATTTCATGACGGGAAGAATGAAATCACCCACCACAAAATTCCATCTTGAGTATGACAGACGAGATCAACAACAATAGTAAGAAGCTGATAGCTCACGAGCTGACTTAAAGGGCGAATATAGCAACATAAAATAAAAATATTCTTTCTATTATTTTTAATTATGACACATATCAGCTGAATAACATCATTGTCGGAATTGATGAAAATTTGACTATCAATTTTAATGTGCATTGCAATAAGAACCCTTCCAACGGTCAAATTTGTGTCTGGACAATAAAAACAGTCTTTCCGGAAGAAGTTGATTTCCGGAGTAAACAACTAGTTACTATTGAATTAATTATTCAAATTAATCTCGGTGAGTGCAAAAATATCAAATTGAGGTCTCTGAATAAAACGGCGCGAGATTTAGTTCTTAGACCCCTTACGTTCTGGTAGTAGAGGGACTAACGTTTATAGCCCTATTCTCTTAGTCGTGTCACCTTTCACTTCTGACACGACAAACATTTTTCATATTCTCTTTGTCGATTGAAGCGACAATCATCGATTGAACTGATAACAATGTTATTACGTTAGTCGTTTAAAAAGTTTCATGTCACCTGAGGTAAAATTTGTAGTCATGCGAATTTTTTAGGCGATACAAGCATATGGTGGGGGACAAAATCTAGGTGTTAGATTATTTATTTTGACACGATTTGATTTATTTTTGTCACGTCACCTCAGTCGACTAAGAGAATATAGTTTTATAGACGAACTGACACGACAATAGTCACAGCGGATGAAACGACACGAATAAGAGAGTAGGGGTGTTAAATTTTTAATATACATGTGCAACATACCACGCACCAACAGAATAAATTTAATAATCGAAAAGTTTAATAATCGTATAGCTTCTGAAAAAACAGGCGTGAATTGGCCACCTAGATCATGCAATTAACCGTCATTGGACTTCTTCTTATGGGCGGGTTTCTTGAGGAGTGAACGACATTCTCTTTCATTATTACAAGTAATGTAGTAAAAAATAAATATTTCACACAATTTATTTCTTTTATTTCAAATTTACAAAGATACCTCATTCGATAATGATCAGTCGTTCGGTCAACATCGTGATTGCCATAAAACATTGTTTACCGTATAAACCACTAACTTGTTTTCTCTAATATGAGCAGTGACTGGAGCTGGTATAACAAAAACTAGCAAGAATGGATCCAAAAACCCAAATAATGTGAACGCTGAAATACTAAAAGAAGTAGTCAAACAAAATCCTTCTATTAGACATTCCGCTAATAGAGTTACCGCCCAAAAAAATAAAGTTACAATAAGTGATAACAGACCTGAAATCGAAATTAAAGACTTATCTTCTAAAGATGATTTTTTTGGGTTTCCGGACGAAGTGGTTCCGAAAATCCCAACGAGCAATCAATTTAATATCTTGCTGGATAAAGCAGTCAAAGATCGTAACGCAACAAACTACACAGTTATATCTTGACCACCTATAATGATAAAACATGTGAACTAAATCAAGGTCAAACAGATACTCACCAACACAAATATTCCCACAAACAAAACTAGAATCAAATTAACTGGCAATGGAATAAGTGCCGTGTAACATTGGCTTATATTTAATCTGGAGGGCAGCTAAAATAAAACCGATATTAAAACTTAACAAAGATCTAACAAACCCTTAGCTATAGCCCTATAAGTCGTCTAAACGACCTCGGCAAGACATTTGAGTGTTTCATTCGGAACCGAATCCAAATTCAAATTTCTGATGAACAATCTGTTCATAAAATAATTCCAGACCGCCAGTCCAGACCGCACACATTAACTAAGCCGACTAATAGAATTATTAAAAATGAATTTTACAGAAAAGAGATCCATTGGTATGATCCTCTTAGAGCGATTATAAAAGCAATAATAAAATAGTGTGTTCTAATTTGGATTATTTTGGTTTTTTCGTGTTGTGGAAATAAATTTGTGTGTGTTCAAATTTAAATCAGTTGTTTTATTCACAATCCAGAGATTCGAAGCTTGAGTGACAAGGCAAAAACGAAACAATATTGGTGACAGCGGTGGGATTGTGAATAATAAGGAAAATGATTCTCTCCGCGAGGTTTGGCCAGTGAAGGTTCAAAAGCTAGTTTAGTGGAGCGACTACGTGAGGCCATGGAGAAGGAAGGTTTAAATCCAGACGTGTATGATTTCGGGGGGGCAAAATGAATGATAGAAAGACGTAGTAGAGAAGAAAGAGTAGAGAAGAAAGACGAGGACGTACAAACGATGGCCGAAACAACACAAAACCCATCTGGAATCTATAATGATGGGACAACAGTTGGGTGAAAGTAAACAACAAATGAAACAATCGAACAAGCACATAAAATTGTCGAACCAGGAAATGAAACAACAGATGGTACAAGTGGAGCAAGAAGGGCGTACATTAAACATCAAATAGAAGATGGCCAAAAGAAAATGGTAACTTGCGCATTTAGCACATTCAAACACGTTAGCCGATTACATGGAGCGAATTAAAATAGATGCATTCATTGACGGTTTTCGAGATCCTGAGACACGCAGAGCGGTGATGTTGTCACCTAAGGCAACTTTCGCGGGAACCATCGCTTGTGCGTTAACAAACGAAACTGTTCAGGCCATCATCAAGCCAGCAATTAAAATTAGCCGAGTGGAGATCGATTCCAGAATAGACACCGAGTGGGCTACGCCAATGTTCAGAAATGGAAGTGGCAAGATTAAATGCTGCTGGGAGATTAAGAAAAAACGAGGAAGATTGCTATCTGCTATGAATCGTGAGTAGACAGAGGCCAGAAAGGAGGGTCAGACGACAGTGGAGTCGTTAAACTAAAAAGAGTCAGCTTGAAGGGGCAGAAGCTGACTTCCACAACCGATTGCCTCATAACCTCCATCCATGTTTCGTGAATAGCAAGAGGCGGTGACAGCTTGACAATTAAAGCCGATATTGATGGGAAGAACTGCATGACTACGCTGGATACGGGAGCAACTCATACGATTGCTCATGAAGATATTATCGGTGGAATTATAGAATCAGCTAATGGAATGAAATAACGAACGGTGACTGGATAAAATTCAGTAATAAAAAGTAAAAAGGTCGTAAAAATAGGGGTGGGCGAAATCACTTTCAACAAGATGAGCTGGTTGCAGATATTGTAGACGAAGTCATGGATGTTAGGCGGGACGTATTAACCTACGATAATATCGAGTTGCCACTTCACGTTAGCGCTATAGGAGAAATGACCAGGCAAATTATAATAGATCATCGGAAGAAGCTGCCACCGAACTTGGAGACAATAGTATGGGCAAGATTGGAGGCAGGTTCTGGGTCACCCAGGTTGTGGGTTGTGGAAACCAATGAAGCGGAGAGCGGAGTCAGAGAAATTATGATCGGAAAAACTCTAGTGAAACCAAACAGCGAAAATAGATTACCAATTAGGACTCTGAATCTCTCGGATAAGACGAAAACCATCAAGAAGGGACAATAATCGGAAAATGTGAACAGATACCTACGGCAGTGGTTTTGGATCGGATACAGGCCGCCGGATTAAAGCTAAGCCCCAAGAAATGTAAAATATTTGGGTCATAAGGTAACAACCAATGGAATTCACACCGATGAAGACGAGATCGCAGCGGTAAAGGAATGGCCACGATCAAAAAATTTACATGAATTACGGAGCTTTCTTCGCAAAGCGCTTACACGAGTTAACCGGGAAGAACAATGTATTCGAATGGTATGATAGCCAAGAAGTGGAACTAAAACGACGATTATGCAAAGAACCAATCCTCGCACACATTGTACAGACAACAAATAGTGAGGTTTGTTATTGCATATTACTCCAAGATGGATCGAACGTTTGCAACGCTACGAATTTCAAATTGAATATCGGTAGAGAAGCGCACATGGAAATGCCGACGCATTATCAAGAAGGCCATGTCCCGTGGAATGCAAGCATTGTGGGCGTGTGGAGGGTATGGAACATAAGGAAAATGAACAGCGGCCCACATGGAGTGAGATAGCCGACAAAACCTCCATTGTAAAAGCTTATTGAGCTCAATGGGTTAGCCTCCACATAGAAAATGGGTGTTTAAAAAGAAATTAGAAAAGCAAAATAATTATTGGTAGTGGTGTCAAAAGATCGGATGGCGGAAATCCTCAGGGAGTATCATAGAGGAGCAAGTGCAAGTCACCTAGGGATTAATAAAACACCAGCCAAAATTCGCCAACGTTTCTACTGATCCGGATGTCGACAGTCAGTCAATAGCAGAATGGTGTCAAAGATGTGACTAATATGCGGCAATAAAGAGACCAGCACTGAAAAGCCGTGGAACCATGAAACAATATAATGTCGGGGGGCCATTTATGACCACTGAGAGCGGGAATAAATATGTGCTAGTAATAATGGAATATTTCAGCAAATGGTGAAAAGTGTATCCCATACCCAATCAAGAGACAACAATAATAGCTGTGGTCTACAACTGGATTAGCAGATTTGGTGTACCGATGGAAATTCACACGGTTCAAAGAAGGAATTTCGAATCGGTGGTAGTTCAGGAAATATGTCAGATGCTTGGTATCAATAAAACAAGAACGACAAATTTACACCCGCAGTCGGAATACCGACCGGATGGAAAGATTCAATGGCACATTAGAAGGACATCTAGCATAGGTCTTGGAAAAGAACCAACGCAACTGGGATCGACATATACCGATGTTTCTGATAGCACAACAGGAGTGACACTAGCTTAAACTATATTTGGGAACAATCTGCGATTATCGGGAGATTTAAAGTTTGGAGCTGTTCCATCAGCGGCTCTGTCGGGACAGGATTACGTCAACTTAATGAGATACATCAATTTGTACGGGAGACAATTCGTATATCAAGTGATCGAATGAAAGCTCGATATGACATACGAGCAAATAATCAAGGCTTCGAAGAAGTGCAATTAGTATGGCTTCACAACCCGTAACGGCAGAAAGGATTATCACCGAAGAGAGTGGTTTCTTATTTAAAATGCTGATCTAAACCACTTCGATGTATGAAACCTGGTTGGATTAAAAATGAACCCATTTTAAAATACATATTTTGTATTAAATATATTGAATGAGTGCTCAAACAAAACCAGGAAAACTTCCAATACTATTACTTTGTACGATATGAACATCAGTTGGCACACTATACATACATAAGTAAAGTTACATTTTCGGTTCATAAATTTGGATTCGATAGCAGAGTTCGAGTTGGAGCGCCTTCAATATCGTTGCCTTATTTCAGCAGAGAAGAGTTTGAAGAGGAATTAGCACGAACTGACCGACATAATCACTAAAGCAAAGTTAAAAAACAATTTATTTGATTTTGTTGAGTGGGAGTGTTAAAATGACAAATGTCGGGAGCAAATAATAACTGCCAACTTCACTTTGGATTGCCATTAATGGTTCTTCGCAAAACAAGTACCAAGTTCTAAAGATCTGTCAAAATTAACTGTTTTATCCGTGTCCCAAAACTTTATGTTTGTTAATATGTAATATGTATTCAAAGTAAATTCGGCAAATTTTATTTCTTATAAATAAAATCACATGCATTATATTGCTTTAAAAGCATAAGGAGCAAAAAAAAGCACGAAAAACTTTGATGATACGGAATAAATCTTAACACCAAAAAAATAAATTTATCTGAAATTTAATTTCAAAATCCTTCAACATAAATATAATCTTAACATTTTTTTTTTTTTTTTTGTTTTCGTTTTGGTTTTAAGAACATTATTACTTAGCGTTACATTTTCTTTCGACTTTCGACTTATATCATCGTCTTAACTTGAACACATAGATTTAAATGTATTTTTCGAACAGAAAATTTCGTCTTCTTAATTTCTTATATGTACTACACATTTATATGGTTTGGTATATATATATATATGTGCATGGTGTTGTTGTATTGTATAAGTTCAGATTTATCTGTTTCTATCAACAAAAAATGTGTGAAAATTTCGAAAATTGGAATTAAAAGTTAACGCCATTTATATTTATGGGATGTGGTGCAATGTGTGAATTTGTGGAATGAGTGGCTGAGAATGGTACTGGGATGATCATTTCTTGGCTCGTGTGTGGTTATATACACAACAGGGCGAGTTTATTATTCAAAAGTTAATTTGATAAATTGCATCGCAATATATCGCTCAAATATTCAACTTTTGACGTTAATAATAAAATACTGGGTTGACACTTGAATTTACTTAAACTTTTTATTGGTGTTCTGACTATAATCGTTACATTTTATTACTTTACTTTTGTTAGAGTATCCTTACAAGAATATTTGTATAGTTTATATAAAACTATGCTAGTTTATTTTTTAAAACTACGGTATACCCAATAGTCTAGCAGTATAATAAGCAATAAAAATATATTTTGTACGACAATGAATAATAAATTCAAATTTCAACTTTAAGAAAATTTGTACTGTGGAATGTGATAGTAAAAGTGTTCGAAAAACTTGAATCGTTCAGAATGAAAGTTATTTCAAAAATGTTCAAGTAAGCGGAAACTAAACTTCAATCAGGACAAAGGTGCTAATTCAGCCAACCATGAACAACACAGCCACAGACAACTTGCAACAAATAATAATATAAGTGAAACTTCTGAATGATCTAATCAGTTCGAATGAAAGATAGTTAGTTAACGCGTCCAATATTGATCTTCCAAATAACCTTACATTTGTTTTAAGTTTAGGCAATAAGTTTTGTCCGCCTACGGTTTGTAAATTTACACCTTTTTATGAAAATATCTCAGATGTTGAAAGTGAAATTTTTAATTTAGGTTAAAATGACAAAACTAAACTTTATTCGAAATCGTTTTGTAAATATTTTAACAAATTTCAAAAGTAATCAAAATTCATAACAATTAACACCCTCGGAAAATCAAATTTTATCGTATGTAAAACAAACTAAAGTATTTTTGCGAAATAACCGTAATATATATTATGGTTACACGAGCCGACAAAGGTAATGCAACAGTTGTCCCCATACGTACTGAATATTTTGAAAAAAAAAATATAATTTACTAATAAGCGATGATACTACGTAAATACAAGTGCCTAAAATTAATACGAGTGCTATACAAACCTACATCAATAAAATTGTTAAAGAATGGCATGATTCTGGAAATATTGATTGGATTCTGCGTACATTGGACAAAGCTACCTAATAAATTAACGCAGCTTCTGAGTATTATTGGAATTAAATATAATAATTCATTTGTCGTGTAAGCGAGTTAAAATTCTAGACTCGAACCTACAAACATAAGTCCTGTGCAAAGTTTGAGGCCAAAGGTTATGTGGGATCATAGTTAGATTGCCAAAAATGCTCAACCTCACCTAAATATTATGGTTGTTCGTAAATCGGATGAATACATGCCATTCTCGGTATGAAGACTCCATCACAACCCCATGAAACTTCTTACTCGTGAAGGATAGAATCAAATCTGTCCGAAAATCTTAGTGAGACCAATGACCAACACTGAAATCTAAACTTTCATTAATTATTATGGTTGTTCGAAAAGCGGCTGAATATAGGCCATTCTCGGTTCGAGAACCCTATCACAACATCCTGAAACTTCTTACTCGTAACGGCTAGAATCAGATCTATCTGGAAATTGTAGTGCTGATGACCAACACCGAAAATCTTAACTTAACAAAATTTTGTATTATTTATTTATAATTATAACTTTATATTTAATATTCGAACTTATGTGAAATTCAGTGCTTTAAAATTTTCTGTCACAATAGTTATCACAAGAGATGACGGTACTGCCATCTATAAAAAGTGTAATTTTTTGTGCTAGAGATTGGGGCTAACTTCACAAAGGTAAATTCTGTAACCAAATTCTGTCCCCAAATTCTGTCCACATATTCTGTCCCCAAATTCTGTCCCCAAATTCTGTCCCCAAATTCTGCCCCCAAATTCTGTCTCCAAATTCTGTCCCCAAATGCTGTCCCCAAATTCTGTCCCCAAATTCTGTCCCTAAAGTCTGTCCCCAAATTCAGTCCCGAAATTCTGTCCACAAATTCTGTCCCCAAATTCAACACCCAAATTCCGTCCCCAGATTTAGTTCGCAAATCTGACCGTAAATTCTGTCCCCAAATTGTCCCCAAATTCAACACCCAAATTCCGTCCCCAGATTTAGTTCGCAAATCTGTCCCCAAATTCTGTCCCCAAATTGTTCCCAAATTCTGTCCCATAATTCTGTCCCTAAATTTTGTCCCCAAATTCTGTCCCCAAATTCAGTCCCCAAATTCTGTCCGTCAAATTCAATCCCCAAATTCAAGCTCCAAATTCAGTCTCCAAATTCTGTCCCCAAATTCTGTCCGCAAATTCTGTATTCAAATTCTGTCCGCAAATTCTGTCCCCAAATTCAACAGTCAAATTCTGTCCCAAAATTTAGTCCGCAAATCTGTCCGCAAATTCTGTCCTCAAATTGTCCACAAATTCTGTCCCCAAATTCTGTCCCCAAATCCTGTTCCCAAATTCTGTCCACCAATTGCCCCAAACTTTGTCTCCTACTTTGTCCCAAACTTTGTCATCCAACTTTGTCCCAAACTATGTCCCGCAACCTCGTCTCCATCTTTGTCCCCCAACTTAGTCCTCAAACTTTGTTCCCCACCTTTGTATCCAAACTTTGTCCCCCAACTTTGTCGCTATCTTTGTTCGCTAATTTTGTCCACAACTTTGTCCCCAAATTTCTCGCCCAACTTTCACCACCAACTTTGTCCCCCAACTTTGTCCCCCAACTTTGTCCCCCAACTTTGTCCCCCAACTTTGTCCTCTATTTTTGTCCCCAACTTTGTCCTCCATTTTTGTCCCCCAACTTTGTCCCCCAACTTTTTTTCATCATTGTTCCTCAACTTTGTCTCCCAACTTTGATCCCCAACTTTGTTCCCGAACTTCGTCCCCCAACTTTGTCTCCCAAATTTGTTCCCAAACTTTGTCCCCTAACTTTGTTTCCAACTTTGTTCCCAAGTTTGTCCCAAACCTTTGCCCCCAACTTTGACCCTACTTTGTCCCCAAACTTTGTCCTTCAACTACCCACAACTTTGTCCCCCAGCTTTGTCTCAAACTTTGACCACAAATTTGTCACCAAAGTTTGTCCCCAACTTTGACCCCAAAATTTGTGCTTGAACGTCCCACAACTTTGTCGTCCAACCTTGTCCCCAGCTTCGTCCCCAACTTTGTGCCCTAACTTTGTTCTCAAACTTTGTCCCCCCACTTGGTCCTTCAACTTGGTCCCACAAATTTATCCTCCAACTTCGTACCCCAACTTTGCGCCCCTCCCTTTGTCCCCAACATTGCTTCCTCAATTGCCTAATCTCAACATTGCCTCCCCACTTTGTCCCCCAACTTTCTCCCCAACTTCGTCCCCTGCTTTTTCTCTAACTTTGTCTCCCAACTTTGTTCCCTAACGTTGTCCTCCAACTTTGTCCCCCAACTTTGTCCCCAACTTTGTCCCCCAACTTTGTCCTTCACTTAGTCTCCAAATTTGTGCCCAACTTAGTCTCCAACATTGTCTCTAATTTTATCCCCAACTTTGTCCCCAATTTTTTCCTCAACTTTGTCCCCCCAACATAATGCCCCTTCCCTTTGTCCCTCAACTTTGTCCCCAAACTTTGTACCCCAAATTTGTCCCCAACTTTGTTCCTTACTTTGTCTCCTAGCTTTGTCCCCCAACTTTGTCCCGCAAACTTTGTCCTCCAACTTTGATTCCTAACTCTGTCCCTAACTTTGTCTCCAAACTTTGTCTCCCGACTTTGCCCCACAACTTTGTCCTATAAATTTGTCCCCCAACTTTGTTACCATTTTTGACCCCAACTTTGTCCACAACTTTGTTCCCAACCTTGTCCCCAGCTTCGTCCCCAACTTTGTGCCCTAACTTTGTTCTCAAACTTTGTCCCCCCACTTGGTCCTTCAACTTGGTCCCACAAATTTATCCAAACTTTCTCCCCCAACTTATACCCCAAACTTTATCCCCAACTTTGTCCACCAACTTTGTCCCCAACTTTGTACCGCAACCATGTCCCCCAACTTTGTCCTCCATATTTGTCCCCTAACTTTGTCCCCCAAAATTGTCCCCCAACTTTGTCCACCAAGTAAGTCCCGCAACTTTGTCCACAACTTTGTTCCTAACTTTGTTTCCCAACCTTGTCCCAAACTTTGTCCCCAAATTTGCCCTCAACTTTGTTCCCAAACTTTCCGACAAAATTTTGCCCCAACTTTGTCCTTCAACTACCCACAACTTTGTGCCCCAGCTTTGCACCCCAACTTTGTTCCCAACTTAGTCCCTAAACTCTGTCCCCCAACTTTGTCCCCTAAATTTGTCCCCAACTTTGTCCCCTAACTTTGACCGCCATATTTGTCTTTCAACTTTGTCCTCTAACTTTGGCCCTCAACTTTGTCCCCAACATTGTCTTTTAAATTTGTGCCCCAACTTCGTCTTCCAACTTTATGCCCCAACTTTGTCCTCCAAGTTTTCCCCCATTTTTGTCCCTCAAATTTGTCCCCCAACTTTGTCCCCAATCTTGTCTGTCAAATTTGTCCCCGAAATTTGTTCTCTTTACTTTGTCCCAAAACTTTTTGTCCCCCAACTTTGTCCCCCAAATTTATCCCAAAACTTTGTCCCCAACTTTGCCCCAGCTTTGTCTTCTAACTTCGGCCCCCAACTATGTCCCTAACTTTGTCCCCCAACTTTGTCCCCTAACTTTGTCTCCCAACTTTGTCCTTAAGAATGTTTCCAACATTTTCCCGCAACTTTGTCCACCAACTTTGTCCCCCAATTTTGTGTCACAACTTTGTCATAGGATGTCTCTCAGCTTTGGCCCCGGTTTTGTCCCCCAAATTTCTCCCCCAAATTTGTCCGCAATTTTGTCCTGAAACTTTGTCCCCCAACTTAGTCCCCCAACTTTGTCCCCCAAATTTGTTACTCAACTTTGTCCCCAACTTTGTCCCCCAACTTTTTCCCCAAACTTTGTTCTCTAACTTTGTGCCCCTGCTTTGCCCCTCGAATTTGCCCCCCATTTTTGTCTGTGAACTTTTTCCCAAATTTTCCCAAACTTTGTTCCCTAACACTGTCACCAAATTTTTCTCCCAAATTTGTCCCCCAACTTTACCCCCAATATTTGTCCCTTAATTTTGTCTCCCAAATTTGTCCCCAACATTGTCCCCCATCTTTTGTACCCAAATTTGTTCCCCAACTTTGTCCCCAACTTTGTGCCCTAACTTTGATTCTAACTTTGTCCCGAAGTTTGTCCCCTAACTTTGCCTCCAAATTTGTACACCAACTTTGTCCCCAAACTTTGTCCTTCAACTACCCACAACTTGGTCCAAAGCTTTGTCTCCAACTTTGTCCACAACTTTGTCACCAATTTTGTCCCCCAACTTTGTGCCCAATCTTTGTCCCCTAACTTTTTCCCTTTAGTTTGTCCCTTTACTTTGTCCCCCAACTCTGTCCCCAATTCTGTCCTCCAACTTTGTCCTCCGACTTAGTCCACCAACTTCGTCCCCCAACTTTGTCCCTGTTTTTGTCCCCCGACTTCGTCCCCCAAAATTTGTCGCCCCAACTTTGTCCTCTAACTTCGGCCCTCAACTATGTCCTTAAATTTGCACCCCAACTTTTTCATCCAACTTTGTCCCTTAGTTTGTCACCAACTTTGTCACCAACTTTGTCTGTAACTTTGCCTTCAACTTTGTCACCAACTCTTTCCCCCAACATTGTCCCCAACTTTGTCCCCCAATTTTGTCCACAACTTTGTCCCATAACTTTGTGCCCCAACTTTCTCCCAAAACTTTGTCCCCCAACTTTGTCCCCTAACTTTATCCACCAACTTTGTCCCCCAATTTTGTCCCCAAAATTGTTTTCAACATTTTCTTCCAACTTTGCTCACCAACTTTGTTCCCCAACTTTGTGCCATAACTTCGTCCCCCAACTTTGTCCTCTAACTTTGTCCCAAGACCTTGTCCCCAAACTTTGTCCTTCAACCTTGTCCCCTAAATTTAACCTTCAATTTTGTCGCCCAACTAGGTCCCCAACTTTGTCCACAACTTTTTCTCCCAACTTTGTCCCTCAACTTGTCCCCAACTTTATTCCCCAACTTTATTCCCAACTTTATTCCCCAACTTTATTCCCCAACTATGTCTCCAATTTTTGTCCCCCAGCTTTGTCCCCCAACTTTTCCCAAACTTTGCACCACAACTTTGTTCCCAACTTTGTCCTCCAAATTTATTCCCCAACTTTGTACCCCAACTTTGTACTCCATTTTTGTTTCTCATATTTGTCGCCTCAACTTTGTCATTAAACTTTATCCCCCATCTCTGTCTCCAACTTAGTCCCCCAACTTTGTCCATAACGTTGGTCCCCAACTTATTCTTTCAAATTGGTGGCCCAATTTCGTCCCCCAACTTTGTACCCCAACTTTGTCCCCCAAATTTGTCCCCCAACTTTGTCCTCAAACTTTGTCCCCCAACTCTATTCCCATTCTTTGTCGCCCAACTTTGCCCCCAAATTTTTTCCTCCAACTTTGTCCCCTAATATTGTCCCCTAACTTTGTCTGTCAACTTTCTACCCAAACTTTGTACCATAACTTTGTCCCCAAACTTTTCCCCCTACTTTGTCTCCCTACGTTGTCCCCCAACTTTGTTTTTCAACTTTGTCCCCCAAATTCGCCTAATCTTTTTCCCCTAACTTTGTACTCCAACTTTGTACCCAAACTTTATTCCTCAACTTTGTCCCCAACTTTTCCCCAACTTTGTAACCCAATTTTATTTCCAATTTGGGCCCCCAATTTTGTATCCCAACTTTGTCCCCAAACTTTTTGTCCCAATTTTGTCCCCATCCTTTGTACCCCAACTTTGTCCCCAAATTTGTCCCCCAACTTTGTCTGTCAACTTTGTCCCCTAACTTTGTCCCCCAACTTTGTCCCCCAACTCTGTCCACCAACTTTGTCCCCAAAGTTTGTCTATCAAATTTGTCCCCCAAATTTGTCCCCCAACTTTGTTGCCCTTTGTTTGTCTCTCAACTTTTTCACCAACTTTGTCTCTAACTTTGTCACCAACCTTGTCCGCAACTTTGTCTCCTAACTTTGTGCCCCAACTTTGTCCCCTAACTTTTTCCTAAAACTTTGTCCTCCAATTTTGTCCCTCTAATTTGTCCCCTAACTTTGTCCCCCAACCTTGTCCCCTTTCTTTGTCTCCCAACTTTGTCCCCCAATTTTGTCCCCGACTTTATTTCCAACTTTGCCCTTTAACTTTGTCCCCCAACTTTGTCTTCTAACTTTGTCTAGCAACTTTGTCCCCCAACTTTGTCCCCTAACTTTGTCCCCCAACTTTGTCCCCTTACTTTGTCCCTCAACTTTATCTCCCAACTTTGTCCCCCAATTTTGTCCCTGAGTTTGTTCCCAACTTTGTCCTTTAACTTTATCCCCCAACGTTGTCCTCTAACTTTGTCCACCAACTTTGTCCCCCAACTTTGTCCCCAACTTTGTCTCCCATTTTTATCCCTCTACTTTGCCTCCCAACTTTGTCCTTCAATTTTCTCCCTAACTAGGTTTCCAACTTTGTCCGCAACTTTGTCCCCCAACTTTGTCCCCCAACTTTGTCCCCAACTTTGTCCCCCAACTTTGTCCCCAACTTAGTCCCGCAACTTAGTCCCCCACCTTTATCCCCAACTGTGTAACGCGCAGGGTAATTTGCATTACCATACGGTTATAGAAATTTTTTTTTTTAATAACGAAGAATACTGAGCCAGAGCCTCTGAGCGGTCACCTTTAGCGCGGCTAAACTCAGGAGTAAAGGGGTGGGGTTTTCAGAGGATACCTCAGTCTGGAGAAACCGCATAAACTAATGGAAAGACTATGAAAATTAGAAGGAAATTAATTAAACGAAATAAAATTAAAGGAAACTATTGTAATTAAGAATGATTGATGAGATTTTACTCTAATGATAAAATCTATAGGGCGGAATGAAACAAATTAATGATGTATTCAATGAAAACTATGGAATTTGCTGGGGATTCTGATCATAAAAGAACCGGAACTTAATTAATATAACCAAAAAAAATAATAGAAGGAACACATCAGCTATGAAATGAATTTTCCCAAAAATTTTAAATTAACACTGAAAACGGAACAATCGATGAAAATCACAACTATTATATTAAATGAAAAATATAACAACTGGAGATTTTCATTTTCAAGTATGTATAAATTATTAGCATACAACTATTATTTATTCAAAAAAAAACTAAAGAAATTGATACACAGTAAAATTAACTTCATAAGAAAAATTAGAAAAACGTCCGCGCGCTAATACGAATCATTCCGATAAGTTAATATAATCGACCATATGTATGCGAAAATAATTACGGAAATTTAACCCTAACTATTCTAACCCCCTATCTTAAACTAAAAAGTAATTTAATATAATCTTAACTATATATAACTTAACTAAGAAGAAAATGAATCATAATACAAAAAAAATATATAATTATATTGTTTAAAAAAAAATTTAGCAAGATATTATAATTAATCAAAAACCTTTTTGTTTATGTTATCCATTTGATGTAAATGTAGCCTGTTGAATTTAAAGGTGTATGTTGCGGGTAGAATTATTAGTCCAAATTTGAAAGATTGTTGTACATAAATACATTCATAGTATGTACTTGATGAGCGGGTATAAATTCGTTTTACACTGAGATTTTATATCGGTAATCAGTATTTAGTATAGTATATACACACTTTGTTTTATGTTTAATGAATTACGATGATATTATTATTTAAGCAAAATATTATGTCCCGCTAATGTATCTGAATCTTCGTAGTACAGCGGTATTTTATTTATAGTTATTTTTAATTAACCCAACTATGGGTGTGGCTCAACAGTTAGTTTTGAGCTATTTATTTTTTTTCTTTGGCCACAGAACGGTATACCTTCGCATCAAAAAAAAAAACCACAATTATATGATAAAACATTCGATGGGTCAAATTTAATTTATTTTGAGTTAATTGATTTATTGTTTATTATTTATTTTCGTTATTAGATTACTATTATTTATTTTTATTTGGATGGAAACTGTATTGTTCACATATCACTATACTATTACGTTATCTTATCCCGGTTTGTTTTTGCATTTTCGCACATGCAGTTTACAAAT
The DNA here is from genome assembly GCA_932526605.1 of Nephrotoma flavescens. Classification (NCBI taxonomy): domain Eukaryota; kingdom Metazoa; phylum Arthropoda; class Insecta; order Diptera; family Tipulidae; genus Nephrotoma; species Nephrotoma flavescens. The sequence goes on from OW052220.1 coordinate 237,636,172, forward strand.
TTGGGAAAGCTCAAAAAAAATACGGTCTCGGAATAATTCGAAATGTCCTAGAGATTTATATCGGCACGCATTTAATTATTTGTTTTTCACACAATATATTAACACTTCTTATGTATACTACTTAACAAGAATCACTATTAGTTTGTTTTAGTTGATTACCTTCGCATGATACAGCGGTTAATATTCAAAAATCAAACACTTGAATTAAGAGTGGGCGACTTTCCGATAGTTAACATTAACGTACTCCACGACAAAAAAAAAATATACAGAACCGACTTCTCTAACGTAATTTAGTCCAGTTTTTTATTTTTATGCAATTTTAATTTTTCACAATTGCAAATTTTTTTTTCAACAATCATTCGCACAATCACAATGCTAATCGCTTTTATCAAAATTTTCTTTTTCGACCGACTGTCCCTCATGAATTTTTGTTTTCGCTTTTATAGCATCTTCGTAAAGCTGTGTGTGTGTTACTTCATATTCGTTGGATTTATTTATTTATTTATTTTTTTTTCCAAAACCAAATTTTACATGATTGCCAGATGACACAGTGGAACATGTTAACGCTGTGGTGGACAGCGCGGCGTTACAACTGTTTCCCCAACTTTGTCGCCAATCTTTGTCCTCAACTTTGCCCTGAAACTTTGGCCCCAACTTTGTTCCCAATTTTTCCCCCAAATTTGTCCCTCATCTTTGTTTTCAACTTTGTCCCCCAACTTTGTCCCGAAATTTGGCCCCAAATTTGTGACCCATTTTTTTTTTGGAATTTCGATTGGTTCATTTTAGAAACATTATTTTTGCTATTAAATATAAATTAACCTTGCAATAAGTTCGCAATACGCACGAGTATTTTAGTTTATAAATATCTACATAAAAAAAAAAAAATCGGTAAATATATATTTAGGAATTAGTGCAATTTTTTATGACAACAAAATATTTTCCCAATTATTAACTATTCCTAAAATTAGTTCTTTTCTAGTTAGGTCTAACTTCACTTGCATGCTCCAGGCACTTGTATTTAATTGTAATTTTTTGAAAACCTTAATGTCTAAGGCTCGTAGAAATTTTACACGAGAAATTTACCTGACCATTAACTTTTTACCAAACTTAACACGTCACTCAATAAGTCTCGAGGCTACATATGTAGTTTCCTTCAAGAGCGATACATGTTTTTTGTGGAACAAATCTACTTACCTGGAGTCGCTGGGAGCCAAATCCGGAGCATACGTTGTATGTGGAAACAATTCCAACTGCAATTTGTTCAATTTGTTGACTAATGACACGGTACACTGTCCCAATAACGTCATGTAATATTTGCTGTTAGTGGTCTTTCCTTTAGTTCAAGATTACCCCATACCGATTTAAAAATTGTGTTTATTACGGACCACGGTTAAACAGCTCCAAATTAAGTTTATTTACGTCTACAGTAAACAATCGATTTTTATAAAAATCTAACAAACATGCATAAAATTCTTAACAAGCATTCTGACTTTTATTTGTTGTGTATGATTTTCTCGTTTATTAGTCTGATAAAGGACAAGTAAATTTTCTTCTTTCTAAAATACTCAATATTTATTTTGATAATTTTGATGAAAGATCAAAAAGCATCATCATAGAATTTGTAAATGCCCATACGAGGACACAGATTTCCTTTTGTCCAATTTTATCTACCAGAAAAATAGTAAATTAAAAGTGATTTTTATCTATCGTTTCGATGTATCTAACAACGTACTCGTATATACGTACATACGTCTTTTAAAAAAAAAAATAATAATAATTTCACATTGATTAAATTGCAAATATTGAATTTCTTCTTGTTATGTTATATATTTTGCCGAAATTAAATAAAATTTTATTTCTCCTTTATAGTTACATATATTGAATTTCTTCTTTTAATATTTTATTTTTAAATGCCATACGAATATTTTTCTTAATTACAGTTCCACCAATGTTATGGATACCCCATCAATTAGTCGGGGTACCAGTACATCATAACGTGACAATGGAATGTTTTACGGAAGCGCATCCAACCTCATTAAACTACTGGACGCGGGACGATGGCAATATGATTCACGAATCCCGAAAATACAGGTAATTATACGAGACACCAAATCTCTTTAGCTACATGAAACATAACCAACAACCAAAAAAAAAAAGTCAAATTTGCAAAACTTTTTTTTTTTTTTTTTAATGAATATAATTATGTCAAAATATGCTAATTTTATCATAAAAATTATTCTACACAATGAATTTTAATAAAAAAAATATTAAATTTTGTGCTTATAACAGCTTGATGTCATCAAGTTTTTTTTTTGTGCAGAATATTGTTATTGCTTTAATGATCATGTAAAAGTTTTAGTAGAACGAGTGAACAATTTTCATTTTTGGAAAATGGAAAAGCGTTACGATTATATGTACAATGTATATGTGTGTAGTGTGTGCATGTATACTATGTATCATGCTGATATGTGGAAAATGGAAGGTTGTGCTTAAGACTAAAATATGTTTTGATTTTTAATTTACATATGTATGATACAAGACAATTTAAATTATAAATTCCACTTGTATATATGTTTAACTTTAATTAACTTAAAACAGATAGAAATTATACACGATGTGAGATTTGAATTATTTATAGAATCAGTCAGGACGATGTGTGTATGTGTTGGTTGTATTCAGATGTAAATACATACATATATGTATATCAATGTGTTAAAAGAGGTTTTAGAATCGCCATGCAATCTAGAAATCGATGCCCTTTCATCAACATTGTTTTAACATCGAAGACGTTTTTGGGGTCGCATTATATCGCCCCGGTGGCAAAGTGGTTAGCACGCTTGCTCCAGCAACCGGAGGTCCCGGGTTCGATTCCCGGTGGTGACAAGGAAAAGTTTTCACGGCTAGTTTAGGATCAATGAATTAATCACTCATTATCCGAAATGAAAATATGATTATGAAACTTCATTTGAGGCTGCCAAATCCCTTGATGGGATATAGTGCCAGAGAGAGAGAGAGAGAGAGAGAAATTATATAGAAAAATGCAAAGAAATTTTACCTTTGTGAAGATAGCCCAAAAAATTTCTATCCTCGAAAATCGAAAAAGTTGCTTATGGCAATACTATACAAGTTTATGTATACTATTGAAACATTTAATTAATAATTATAGAATTACTTTAAATTTTTGTATAAACATTTCCGAATAACAGCTAAATTATAAATAAAATGGTTAAGAGTTTAATAAAAACAACAAAAAATAAATAAACAAAAAACAACTAAATTCTACTATCCAAAAAATATTCTGACAGCGAAAATCAAAAATTACTTTAAATATTCCTCATTCATCAAAATGCAATATTTTTACTCTCAGCCCAGAAAAATGTTTGTGTCATGATAGTTATAGCTGTCATGACAGTAACTATTTTCGGGGCTGAGGGTCAAAAACTTGATATACAAGTATACATAATTTATAAATAAAAAAATTTTTTATAAAATTTTGATTACGAAACTGTATAAATAAAACTAGACGCATCACTCAAAATATAAACAACATTCTTAGATTCTAAATAAATTACAGTAAACAACAAAATTACTGTTAAGTATTGTAACATCGTAAATAACTTTAGTAAATGATATATAAAAGTGTCGGGACTTATTTGATCGAAGTTTCTATGCGTTTTTGAATTCAAAATGAGCTGAGTAGTCCATAGAAGTCGGAAACTATTCGTTGGTCCAACTAGCGGTGCACATCGTTTAATAGGTGAATGTTTAAGGATCATGTACGATTTTTTTTAGAATTTTTCTATGTTTAGGATTTGAGAAGTAGTCCATAGAATTCGAGAACTATTCGATGGATTTTCAAACCTATCAAACGATGTGCACCGCCAGTTGGGCCAACGAATAGTTTTCTTACTTCTATGGACTATATCTCAAATCCAATACATAGAGGACAGTAGCACTTAAGTTCAATGTCGCCACATAAATTTTCACAATCACTCACTGCGTTTAAGAATGATTTTTATTTATAATTATCTTCGCCGGAAAATGGCGTAATATAATTAAAGTTTCGAATGATTTTATTTGGTGTTAAATCGAATTTTAAAGATTTCACCTCACTTAATTTTTTTTCTTGTTCACTTATTTTTTGGTTCAATGTGTTTACTTGATCTAGTAATCGTTTTTGGATCTGCTGTTGTGCAGTTAATTCATTTTTTAGGTCTTCCATTGTCTATGATTACCACGTCACAATATAAATTTTATAAGTTTTATTATAAAAATTTTCTGGTTTTATTAACACTAAATTATTGTTATGTACGATTTACTTTTAAACACTTAAATATTACTTATTAACACTAAATTATTACTGTATATAATTTATTGATTTACTTGGTCTAAAAGACGTACGATTTTACACTTTCGCAAATTTTGTTTGTACGAGCTCACTAATTTTTAATGTGTCCTTCCTTCGTTACTGTTCACTCAAGTTCAAAAAAAATTTTCTGGTTTGATCACTGGATTTCCTTCTTCAGAAGAAAATCCTATCAACTGCACCAGTTAAAAATTCGATTATTGGTTAATCGAAAAAAAATTATTTTTATTTATTTGTTAAACAAAATTTACATTTATTACTTATGTTTACAAAACTAGATTAGAGTGTTTTTAACTGATCTCTTCAGAGTCAGAACCCTAATTGATTATTCATTCGTTATGATTTTCTTACATTATTTCTTAGTCACATGTATTCTACATATGCTCAGGTGTCTTATTCTATTTTACAAAAAATTAACTTTAAAAGCACATTTTTCTTTTCCAATTTTATGTGAAAATATAATTTGATATTTTCACATTTAATATAAAATTGTTTTGTGTGCATTTTTATTTGTGTTACTTTCAATATCCAGGGGTGTAACTCGCGCGAAATTGCGAATCGACCATCAAGTTGAACCTGCTTTGGAAATTGGTAAACAAGTTTACTCTCACCAAAAACATGCGCATCGATGAAGTTGAGGACGAGTTTGCGCAATACTTGCTTTCTGATGGAAACGGCAATGCTCGAACTGAATCGATCACACTTTCGGCGCACTTTTCCAGTTCTCAAAGTGTGATCGTTTTCGTGTATAGTGACATCAACACAACACTAGCCGAGGGAACCATCGAGGAGCGCACCATCATTACACCCAAGAATGATGATTGCGCGCTAATCAGTCAGCAGGTGCCTGACCTCCTGCCCGGCGGACAAGAAGTCAAACTTAGTGTTGATAAAGTTGAGAGTGACGACATGAATGAGCGACTCCGCCTACCCGTCGAGTTTCTCAACAAGATTGAAGAGTCAGGACTTCCGCGCCATGCCATCCCGCTAAAGGTAAACGCGATCCTTCTTTTGATGAGGAATCTAAACACTAGCAAGGGTCTTATCAATGGAACGCGCATGAGAGTCGCAAAAATAAACCGCTACAGTCTGAAATGTGAGGTGCTGACTGGCTTCTCAAAAGACGAGCGCGTTCTCATCCCACGCATTAAGCTCTCACCCTCGGAAGGCACCTTTTCATTTGAAGTGTCTCAACTCCAATTTCCGGTCCAGCTCGCGTTCACCATAACCATCAACAATAGTCAGGGCCAAAGCGTGTACTTGCCGGCCCCCGTATTTACACACGGTCAGCTGTATGTGGCCTTTTCACGATACCGCTCATTTGACGGACTCAAGGTGTTTATCGTTGAGACAAGCGATCAATCAGCTGATCGGGACGGGCACATCACAAAAGAGAATGTTATTTTTGTAATGATTTTATCAATGTAAATTGTAATGTAAATTCATATTTTATTATCCTTTTGTACATTTCTTATTAAATATTTAATAGCGTATATGAATTTACTTTATTTTTGATAAAAGTGCATCAAATTTACATTTTAAAAATCTTCTTAATCATTTCTTAACCAAAAAATCAATAAAATGTATTCACGTGACTGATTATTCAGTCACAGGTCGTCTAGTTAATAATAATATTGTAATTTATTTATTTATTTATTCATTAAAACTGCATTTCACTTTATTTTACTTTATTTTAGATTTACGGAAGAAAACGACAACACGTCTTCTTCCTACGACGGCCCACCACCAACTCAATGCTTTTAATATGTTATGTAACATAAATGTTAGGATATTATGTAGCTCTTTCAATTAACACTAAATGCACACCATTTTCACTGAATGCTTTAATACCCGAATTTATTTTGGGCATTAACCCGTGCGACGGCTAGACAAAACTATGACAGTATTTCTATTTATAAATATACAGCTTATAATAATCTATTACTGAATGCTATTTAGACTTTTAGACAAACAGACAATAATTACGTATATATATAATTTAGTAGAAGCAACATAAAATAAAACATTAACCAGAACTTTTCCAATTTCCTCCCAAAAAAAAAAGAAAATCGATTTATTATTTATATATAAAAGCAATATGTTTTCTATTTTGTTTTTTGTTTCTTAGGACAGAATCATTTGTCGGGACACCACCATACAAAACTCATATGAGATTAACAATACATAATATACAGCACGATGATTACGGGACATACAAATGTGTAGCGAAAAATCCACGAGGCGAAACAGATGGCACTATACGACTATATGGTATGTATTTATGTATAAAAGTTTCATGTTGTGCTTTTTTTTGGAGAGGGGGGGTTTCAATAAATTGTATGCAATTTTTTATCGGCATAAACATTTTTTTTTTGCCGAATACCAAAGTACAAAATTTACAACTTAAAATGGTTTATTATATGAACATATGAGCGCAACTCAAATTACAACACAAACTGTTTTTAATTGAACGAATTTATTTATTATTGGAGTATTTAAATTAACATGTTGTCTATAGTGTATATATATGTATGTAACATATTATGTGAGGGCATCATCGAAACCGTTGAGAAAAACATAAAATTTAAATTTTAGTACACCAACGTAATTTATCACCCTATATTAAAGCAATTTGTGTAAAATTGGTCGCATTTTTGAAACACATACATGGCATGCACACAGTTACACATAATCTATTAAATTATGCTGAAGGAGCTACGCTTCCTGCTCTATCAAAGTGAGGTCTAATATCATTATTGAATGGATTTGAAAATAGTTGAAAATAAATAACGAAAATCGAAATGGCAGAGAAGTATGTCCCAAATAGCAAAATAAACATGTATTAGTAAATACACTGTAAAAAAATTCTTATAGGAATTTTGTGTGGAATTAGAAAAAAAACTCATTTTGCAATCTTCATAATATCCCGGAAAATCTTTTCCATTTTTCCTCATTTGTTAGTAGTTTTACAGAAGATAACATTTCAATATAATATCTAAATGCTTGGTATACAAAATTTGTGTACAAAGCCACTATGTAGAAATTACACGATAAGGGGGTATCGATAAAGTGAAGGACGTTTCCAAAAAAACGGGATAATTCTGAAATTTACGAGAAACTGGTAAATAAAGTTAATTCGTTAGGTATGAGTAGTTTTAGTTTAAATATATTACTAAAATCGAGGAGTTTCTCCGAAAATGTCTAAAAGGCAACACAATGATATGAACATTCCAAATGTCCTTTTTAGTTCTGCTTAATTAAGTCAATGTTATTAGTTTGCTTAATTCTTGTTAAAATAATTTCTGGATATTGTAAACTTTGTCAGAAAAATCTACTATGTATAAATAATAGCCTTAGTTGACAAAATTAAATTAGTTAGGTTCCATTTCTAACTAGAGAGTAAAGTCGAGGTATCATATTTAGTAGTGGAAAATGAAGACGACTTTATTGGATTGAATAACATTTGTTTAGATGAGTTCTGGATATCGTAGAATTTGTCGAAAATTTTTACTATGTCCAAATGTTAGCTTCAGGTTGGCACAATCAAATAAATCATGAGCCATTTCCATATCTAGGGTATAGGTATCATTTTTCTCTCGCAATTCTAATCGACGCAAATCTAAAATGATAACTATCCCCTAGATATGGAAATGGCTCTTGATTTATTTGATTGTTTTAACCTAAAGCTAACATTTAGACACAGTGAAATTTTCCGACAAACTCTGCGATATTTAGAATTTATCTAAATTAAAACTACTCAAACCAATAAGATGGAATAGATTTGCGAGAACGAAAAATGATACCGATCCCCTAGATATGGAAATGGCTCTTGATTTATTTGATTGTTTTAACCTAAAGCTAACATTTAGACACAGTGAAATTTTCCGACAAACTCTGCGATATTCACAATTTATCTAAATTAAAACTACTCAAACCAATAAGATCGAATAGATTTCTGAGAACGAAAAATGATACCTATCCCCTAGATATGGAAATGGCTCTTGATCTATTTGATTGTGCTAACCTAAAGCTAAGAAAGGGAGCTTGACTATTACCCTAAGGTTAATAATCATTTCATCGTAGTCGAATTTTCCGACAGACGATTTATTTTCTAAAATGTTTATATCCATGAAATCCACACACACATCAGCTCCTGTTCTGAGTTATACTTACTGAGTTATTCTTACAAGAATTCATTTTGTTTACTTTTTCATGTTTCATTTCTAGTTAATTTTTTAAAAATATTAACTTCAATTAAATGACAATGTGTTTTATTTTGTTTTCTCAAGATTATTTTTTACTCTTTCTCTTATAAAATAAATCGAATATGAAAAAAATGTGGCGCGTATTTTCGTCTCTTTCTATTATAATATAGTTATTTCGCCAAAATTTTAATTTAACAGTGTAATTACTAATACATGGTCTACGTTAAAAATTTCTTATTGGATTTGTATATGTACACGGGATTTTTTTTTGAGACAAACTTCACAACCGCAAATCGAAGTGGTATTAGTAGCACAATTTGGATAATTTTGTGCAGTAAAGTTGTGGTTTGTGGAATGGTTTAAGGTAGATACATAAAAACTTATTATAGAATTAGTGTGGCCGTAAAAATAAGATGTATACGGTATATCCCTTACAATATTAAATACTTGTTGTTGATTGGTGTCATGTGTGTTGTACAAAAATAACCAACAATATGTGTGAGTCACGCCAGAAATCAAAGTTTGTAAATTCCACGGTTTTTATGATTGTGAAATGTAACCAAAAATAATACCAAAAATGTACACTGTTAATTTTCAAAATATTTCAATTCAGTTTATTTTCTAGTGAAATTGAGACATTTTTACATAATATTTAACATTTATATAAGAGAAGTTCCTGAGTCCCTAATAGTGTCAATGTAAAGATCAAGTAATATTCAAACAAAATGAAATAAACACGAGAAAATTGTGTTTCAGTTTATTAAAGTTTTAAAATTTTAAAGAAGGCTATTTTGGACAATGTTTCTACTTTTATATCACCGATCCTAAAGATGTTCACGGAGTCTCACCTGTATGACCGAATCAAAACCGCACCTGGGTGGTGAACAAGATTTAATTATAAAATAGAAATAACTTATTGTAAAACCAAAGACTGAGCAATTCAGATAACATATTCTTGTCACGCATATTCATTGTCATCCGAAAAATATAGTGGCTGAATTTGTGCTAATCCAGAATTGGCCCAATCCCGTTGAACAACAAAGGCCGTTTAATGAACAATTTTCTGACAAAAAGTGTTCTACAAACCAATGAAGTTCGGATTGCATATTCCTACCAGGTATGTTCATTGCTACCCGAAAAATATAGTGACTGAATTTGTGCTAATCCAGAATTGGCTAATCCAGAATTATTCCTGATAGTAATATGATATCAGGATTGCCAACTACATTGGTTTCTAGAACAATTTTCGTCATAAAATCGTTAATTCAACGGTCGTTGTTGTTCAACGGAGTTGGGCCAATTCTGGATCAGCAAAAATTCGGCCCCTATATTTTTCGGATAGCAATGAACATACCTGATAGGAATATGCAATCAGAAGTGCATACTTCATTGGTTTGTAGAACATTTTTTGTCGTTCATTCAACGGTCGTTGTTGCTCAATGGAATTGGGTCAATTCTGGATTAGCACAAATTCAGCCACTATATTTTTCGGATGGGAATGAACATGCGTGACAAGAATATGTTATCTGAATTGCTCAGTTTTTGGTTTTACAATAAGTTATTTCTATTTTTTAATTTGTTGTTCAACAAAAATATCATTGAACGGTATCTCTGTATTTTGTATGTTCAATATAGTATCTTTTAGGGGTTAGTTTGTTTTTCCTCTATTTATGAATGAAAATTTATGAAAACCACATTTCTATGATAAGCACAAGTTTCATCGGTGTAGCCGCTTTTGTGAAGTTTTAAAATTAGGCTTAAATAATTTCTGGTTTTTTCTAGAAATTGGGTTTTATTTTTTCCTGTTTCACTAGTACTAATTTTTGTGAGCACTAATTAGCACAAATTGGGCTTGATCAGTATGCAAAGTATCATTTTGAAAATCGAAAGATTCCCTGCTGCAGTTACCCACACCGATTTTTAACTTGTCCATATTCACGAGATCTCTTTCATATATTTGAATAGGTCAGAAAGTATTGTGAAAACGGGACACGAATGATGACTTTCACCATATTTTACAAAATTGGAATTTTTTTTTTCCAATAGCATTTTTACCCAATTAACATTCCGAAATAAGCTACGAACCCGAATTATTGTAATACTAAATAAATCAGAAATGCTAAAGATGTTCACAGGGTCACGTTTATACTTTTGGATAGTTCAAAGATTGGGGTTCGGTTATGATGATATTTAGTGTGCCATTGACGACTTAGAAGTTTCATGAAATAACTTGAATAAATTTTCAAAATGTATTTCACCGATCTTAGAGATGTTCACGGGATCTCACCTACATGGTCAGATAGATCAGTCAAAACCCTATGCGTATGGTGAATGGGATCTAATCATGATGATTTTTGAAAACTGTCTCATAATTACATTTTTACGTTTACGGTTATATCGCCGTATATTTATTCATATTCTTGAAACTTCTAAGTCGTGTATGGCACAGTAAATATTATCATAACCGAAACTTGTCTGGAACTTTCAAAAGTCGAAACTTCGAACTATCGAAAAGCATGAACGTCACCGTGTGAACATCTCTTGCATTTATGTTATTTGATTATTATTATAATAAAACGGGTTCGCAGCTTATTTCGGAATGTCAACAAAAATTTCCAATTTAAATGAACTTGAAAGTGAAATAGTTTTAAATTTTGAAAAACACGGTGAAAATCATCATTCGTGTCCCGTTTTCACAATATCAATAGAAAATTTTCCGAGGTTTCGAATATATGAAAGAGATCTTGTGAACATTTCAGGGATATGGAAATGTTTCTGGACAAGTTAAAAACCGTCATAATTAAATCTTGTTCACCACTCACGTTGGGTTTAGATTTTGGAAAAAGGGGCTCAACATTCCATCACTAATACAAACTACTCAGCAATGTTTGCAGAGCAACAAACATTTTGTTGCATTAAATTTTAGTCAGGGTTCCGTGACGTTCTGGACAGCAAACTGTATAGCATTCTTTGAAGATCGCCCGTGGACTCGTATCAAAAGCGTTCGTGTGATCCAGTCAGGCCATACAACAATTGTCCTCCATTCAACCTGGCGAAATAATGGTATGTGTTGTTGCTCATGAAGTACCATGAGATCTAGCCCGTTCTTTTAACTTTATTAAACACAGTTTTAACATAGTATATTTTAAATTGTAACGGAATTTTATCTAATTCCTTTATCAACCTATCCCAATAATACAAATTTCCCAATAACATGACCTCGAAGATAATATTTTCAACTAATTCTAAAATAATGTGACCGTCATTTTTCGATTTTTACATTTTCTTAGGGTTCATTTAATTAAAGGTAACATAATTCATTCACATTAAAATATTTTATGTACCTCGATTAAACGAACTCAAATATGTTCATGAACGTAATTTGATTACGTACAATAAAGTTTTATACAGTATCCGATGCGGTCCTGAAGAAGAATTTCTACATTTTTTAATTCGCAAGCGAATCTCATCACATGTAAAATTTGGTGCTAAAGAGTTATCATAAGATTGTTGTGGTACTTCCATTTCAATTGGTGTGTGGTTCTGCGTTTCTGCCAGCGTGTTAGAAAAATGTCTTGTTACCGTTGCCACATTTACTGTGCACTGTAGGCCAGGACCTCTCAAGCGACCTCTGGCATCGGCATAGTGTTGGTGCCATGATTATATCAAGATCAAGTGGCAGTGGTTTAAATAATTTTGTGCCAACCACGATAAATTCGGGTGTTAAAATTAATCGAAATAGTGGACAAAATATGCTGTTACACGGCTATTCAACAAATGATGCGTCACTTGGTGAATATAATTATACGGTTAACGTTGGACACCTTAATATAATTACGGACGGTTGTTAAGATTTAGTTCGAATTGCCAAATTAGTTCTAGTCGATTATTTCAGCAGTAATGTAACCGAGGCTAGTATTAACTTTGAACCTTCTCAAGTTTCAACTCCTCTAAACTCACATGGTCCGTCTATGATTCCACAATCACACCAATAACCTCTATGGAGTATGCCAATATGGAGTATACCACCAGTAAATTCTGGTCTTATCAAGTTATATTCATGAAGTTTAAACAATGTGACTAGGATACTACGACAACTTCTTACATAGTTGATCTACTTTAACAAATTTTGTATATAACGCAAGAAAATGGGGAGGGTTCTATGAAAATCCTGACCAATTCTAGAGGAGAACTAAATTATTTTTGTAATGCACAGTTGTGATAGTCACGTCAGCAATCCCACATTATTGGGAGGTTTTACCCATATTCTATTCTAGTGGGATCTCGTGATATAGTTTTTTAAGCCTCGCATACAAGTTAAATAAGTTTACAATAAGCCTAGCCGACAGGAGACTTATTGTAGACTTTCAAATAAGTCGGTCTCCACAAAACAAGTCACGAATTGGACCGCAGTCTTAGGCCCTTGTAAAATTACCGACTTATTTGTGGACACCGACTTATTCGAATAAGTTACATCGCGAGGAAACTTATTTGAATAAGTATGTCTACACAGAAATGTTTCCAAAAATATGTCTTGACTAAATGTAATATTTATATGCAGTTTTTTTTCAAATCTAGTAGCAACGACCAATCTGTCAAGAAAATTTTTTCTTCCATATAATAGAAATTGCGTTTTGTTTTTTGTTATTATACGTCACAAATAAGTCGGTTGAACTGAATGAATTGGAACAAATTGACTGATTTATTCAAGATGGCATCAAATAAGTCAATAAGTCTGAAGTAAGTCAGTAATTGGAAAAGGGCCTAAGAGAAAAATTCTAACTGGATAAATCGATGCAGATTTATTCCCTTAGTAGTGAAATAAATAATAGAAAACTTGCGAACAAATTTGAAAAAAAAACGATTGAAATTGCCGTCGAAAAATTCGAATAACATAAAGAATTTTAATACAAATTATATTCCAGATGTGGAAATTTCCACCGATTTTAATAATACGCACCCAGGTCCCAGGGCTGGTTGGGGTGGACATCTTTTCTTTCTATTATTCTCATTTCTTCTAAAACTGTTCACATGTATTAACCCAAATTCGTACACACCAAGCAATGGTTGCTTGTCGTTGATGGTGAAGTTGTTGTCACGCGTCATAAGTGCCACATTTTTCACAAGGAAGAGGAACAAATTCCATAGACTTTAAGATTCCGGTTCTAGAAAAAAGGACAGAAATAAGGCCCACTACAAGGAAACAATAGTTCTAAGCCTCAAGATATTCACGAATTAAATCTCAATAAAACAGGATACAAATATATTTAAACGTCTGAAGGACAAAAAATAATTGGATATAATACAGAAAATTAACAAACCGAAAAAGGCGGGAAGGGAAGCAGATTCTTAATCAAGACAGTACAAATCTTAGAAATTATCATTTTTATTCCATTGAGTGATCAAGATCCCGCCTTAGTTGCCATGATTAAAATTAAGAGGGCCCGCTAATAAATCGCCATTGAGATACAAATGAATAATATGAGAGAAGCACTATCAAACGACCAATCTGGACATTACAAAAGAGCCGTTCATAAACAAACAAGTTCTACGATTGACCAAAAAACTATATCACGAGATCCCACTAGAATAGAATATGGGTAAAATCTCCCAATAATGTGGGATTTCTGACGTGACTAACACAACTGTGCATTCCAAAAATAATCTAGTTCTCCTCTAGAATTGGTCAGGATTTTCATAGAACCCTGCCCATTTTCTTGCGTTATGTACAAAATCTGTTGAAGTAGATCAATTAGGTAAGAAATTGTGATATTGATTTACGAAATTTTTTTCGGCGAAAATTTACTGCTATAACTTCAATTACATGTAATTTTCGGCTCATAACAACAGAATTTTTTACTACCACCTGATACCAAACATGTCGATAATGCAGGGTTTTTTCGGTTGAAATTTTACGGCTAACTGCAGTAGCATAAAAATTTTCCCAATTAAGCGATATGTATATATGATGCTCAAATGGAACTGCGGTGATGTTGTTTTGGTTATAGCAGCTGGATTATCTTTTCGGATAGTTAAGGCTACATTCAACATAGCAACAACATCTATATTTATACGTATCTATAATAAATCTCATTAAAATATACAATTTACAAATACAAATCTTTTACATATACGCGTTTGACCTCTTCTGGCAATAACATATTGTCGTCATTCAATTTATAATTTTTACGGAAGAAAAAAAATTCTTTACATATTAGTCGTTGTTACTAGATTTGAAAACAAAAACCTCATGTATTACATTTAGTCAAGACTCAATTTTGGAGACATTTCTGTGCAGACGTACTTATTCAAATAAGTTACCTCCCGAGGTTACTTATTTGAATAAGTACGTCTACACAAATAAGTAAGTAATTGGAAAAGGGCTTTAAAGTGAAAATCATTTGCTAAATTATCGTTGTCCGATCGGTTCTTAAGCCGCTTCTCGTTCGCCAATTGATTGCTTTACATAGACTATCGTGTGTAGGCGATGCTGAAATTTTAAGAATAACGACTTCAAACACTTCGTTTGATTTTAAAAATAAAAAATAAGATGACCCTAATGCTGCACCAGCACTTGTAGCACAATCCACTGAAAATGGTACTTAAATTTTTAACAAATTAATTACAACATATCGGCATAGTTAAACCCCCCAAAAAATACCACTAAGGGGTAAAATTGTTTTAAAAGCATATTTTTCGTCACACCACGCTTTTCGCATTTCAGTTAATTATTGTTTTATAGTGCTGGGGGTGGCACTGCATATTTTTACAAGTATAAATTCATCAATTATCTACCTGTGTAAAAAGTATCCATGAATTTATACAACAACACACGCCCATAAAAATCGATCTAATGCATGAAATTCAGGGATACCTATTTCTTGCACAGAGATGTAGTTCGATACATTATGATCGCTTTTTGTGGGTGTGGGCTCTTGTAATGAATTCAGGGATACTTCTGTGTAAGATAATTGATGAATTTACTTGTAAAAATTTACAGTGCTACACCCAGTATTATACAACAAAAAATAACTGAAATGCGAAAAGCGTGGTGTGACAAAAGTTATGTTTTTTTAAAGAATTACACCCCATAGCGCTTGTTTTGAGGGTTGAACTACGCCAATATGTTGCAATCAATAATTTTTAAAAAATTCCGGTATACCACCTCCCACCCCCAGTACGATACAATAAATATTAACAAAAATACGAAAAGTGTGTTGTAACTTTGTCTACTAATTGGTAAAAAATTCCAGTACCATTTTCATGGTATTATTCTACAAGTGCTGGTGCAGCATTAAGGTCATAAAACTAAGTACCTTTCAAAATAAAATAAATTATTGCGAACTCGAAATAATTCTGATATCAACGAAAGCCGAACAATCCACGGTATTGTGGCTTTGTTGATATTTTTTGTGTAGCTTGTCCAAAGTAGCATTAACGATGCAAATAAAGCTTCGTTTAATTTGTTTTTTTCATTGTGTACGGTATCTATAATTTTAAGGAAATTATTTGCTGGCAAATTAATGAATTTATTAATTACCATTATTCGACTACGATGAACAAATTAAATATAAATTCTTCCGGCGCATTGTAAAACTAAGCTAAGACAAACTTTAATCAAACTTTAACTAAGTATATTACCTCCTCAGGTTTTCTTGGCTTATAAACATTTATAAAGTTTTTTCTTTTCCTGCAAAATTGTTTCGACACAAAATAGAACAAAACTTTTTCAAATTTAAATAAATACTCGAAACATGAAAATTTTATTGTGCCATTAATTAGAGTCGATTTATGTTGTGCTGTTGTTGCATTTGTGGTTTAATTTCGCTTTTCATATTTTTTTACCAGGTTAAACATGAAATTTATATATTATCATTATTCTTGAATAATAAACCAACTTGAAAGTGTTCTTAAAATAAAAGAAAAATAAACTATAATTTATGAAATATGTACGAGCACATAAAAAAAAGTTTTATGCTTTATGCGAACATTTTCAAACACGGCTTAAGAAAATTATGCAAACAACCAAAAAACACAAAATACTCTCCATAATAAATTATAATTGTTCTCGAATGAAAATGTTTTTTTTTTCGAGAATTTTTAATTCGGTAGATGAAGTTACGGTTGCTGGGGTTTCTGTAATTTTGAAATGATGAGAATCGTGTTTAGGTTGGTTTTTTGTTTTTTTTCTTGTGTCTGCAGTTGCACTGGGGTTTTAATAAGCTTGTGAAGATAATTTTTTATTATAATTTTTAATGAATTTTAAATAAGCTTCAACCTCAATTAAAATCATTTTAAGTATACAGTTCTTGTTTTAAAATGTTTAATTGTTTTTCAATACATAAATCGTTAATCTTTGACTTCCTCTTACTTAGTACATGGTGTCCATCCGACAGCTTTATTAGTTTTTTTGTCGCCATTTAAGAGAATATTAATATTGACATACTTGACAGTCGTGAAGTGCACACGCCTCAAAATAATAAATGGGAAAAATATTTGACTAAAGAACGTGTTTTAATAGTGAAAAATTGGTACGCAATTGCGTAAAAGTTTCGTTAGGCATATGGTGCCTTCAAAACCTACAATTTATCGCATTTTCAAAGAATTTGGAGAGGAGGGGGTCATTGGACCATATTTCTATGAAAATCCGAATGGTGCAGCCATCATGATATGATAAGGAAATTTTTAAACTAGAATTACATACCAATGGTTTGGTGAACATGTGATTCCAACAGGAAGATGCCACGTGCCATACCGCTAGAGAAACTATGGAATTGTTACTGGAAATATTTCGACACCAGTTAATTTCGAAATCTGGTGATGTGGATCCACGCTCACCCGATTTAACTGCTTCCGACTTCTTTTCGTGGGGTTATCTTAAAAGTAGGTTTTTGCAAATAAACCAGTAAATATTGAACACTTAAAAGGGACATTAGATACGAAATTAACGTGAAAAAGCCCGCAAATGTAGCCATATGTTTGGCAGACATTGTTTTTCATACATAATTCCAAACATTAAATCTATTTTCTTTTATTTAAAGAAATTTTATAAGGGGAAAAAGTAGTTAACCGTTCTGGCGGACAACCTGTAATCATAAAATATATTGCACTCGACATTTTTGCAAAATTTCTATTTGTTATAACAACAAAGTCAAAAAAAGCCGTTTTTAACAGAAAAACATCTCTGTGTGACGGATTGACTGATCGAGGTGAAATTATATCCTTAAGCTTTTATATTAAATTGGGAGGTCCCAGTGGTTTTTAGCCAAAATGGGTCCACCGAAAGTGACAGCTTCCATACGAGGTTTTCCGTTTTTTGCAAATATTTTGAAAAATATATCATTTACAAGAACGATTGAATATTAAACGATTCTAAACTATTGTTATAGCAATATTGATTCACAACAATTTTCCAAAATTTATGCGGAAATCACGATTTTGGCAAAAAAAAAGAATTTCTCAACAAAAATTCAGCCTCTACCACCCGAAATGGCAGCTTTAATAAGGCCTTTCTCGTTATTTGCAAATATTTTGAAAAGTATTGTTACGAATTCTACTCTATGCACGTATAGCAACACTTACTCCGCGAAGTGATATACCAACCCAAAACAGGCGAGTTATTATTCTCAACATGCATCGACAATCTACAATAGATGGAAAAATCTCGAAATGAAATTAACATTTCTGTGAAATTAGCGTTTGGTGTCAGAAGTAAGATTTTGCAAATTTTAGCAATGGTTTAAATCATGTACACTTATACATCCTAAAGGAATAAGCTACAGAGCTTCGGACATTTACCCGAAGGCAATAAAACCGAGCTGCTCCACTTGCTTTAGTCAAATCTATAAATAATACGGACGCCTTTAGACTGTGGTGAATGTTTATACTTATTTGTTCTAAAAATGACAATAGAGCTTGTTCGGTATTTCTGTTCTTTCTAAAACCAAATTGTAAGGGAGATAGAAATTTGAATTTATCTAAAAAGCTTACATACCTAGCTGTGAAAGCTAGCCTTTTCAAATATTTTTGAAAAAACTGAAAGAAGGGAGATTGGGCGATAAATATTTACAGATGCTTTTAATGCTTTTTTTATTTTTTTTAAATATCGGAACTACCACGGTTTTCTTTAAGGTAATCGGAAAAATTCCTGTAGCCACACTTAGATTAAATATGAACGATAATACATCAACCAGAAAGCAAGCCGTTTTTTTACAGTACAGTACATACCCCATCTATACCAGGAGCTGATCGGTTTCTAATAGCGAATTCTTTTACGTTTTTGATGTAAATCAAATTTCCGACAGTTAAAAAGAACACGGAAAAAAATTTGATGTGTTTTTATCGTAGTGTGCCTAAACCCGAAAGGGATGCCGAAAACAATAACAAACCATTTTGAAAATATTTCAAATGACGCGTTTGACATATTTGACAATATTTACGATTGACGTATTATATGTATATAATGTATATAGTGTATGTAGTGTATGTTGTAGTTAAAATGAAAGTGAAAATCTACATTTCCATTTTTTGATGTACATCAAATTTTTTTGCTATATTTTCCGCTAAATACCGCGAAAATGTGATTTACAACAAAAAATTTTGATGTACATCAAAATGTTTTGCCAATTTTTTATAAAAAAAACGCCATAAGGGAATAAATTATTAAATACAGTTCCCCAGATGATATAGGTGAGAAATGGAAACTACTCATAATATCATATATGATATTACGAGTAGTTTCCATTTCTCACCAGAACACTATAGTGTTCTGTGATTAATCTGTTTTTTTCAGAATTTCGCATTTTGTAAATAGACTGCGTTGAGTCACCAACAGTTGTAAAAAAATTGTTGAATGCATTGGCAATGTCAACTCACCCTTGAATGGAATTATTCATCTCATCAATAATTTCTGTAATTGGAACATGCTGTGCATGGCCAACTATTATTTCGTTCACATTTTGTTACAGTTTACAACTCACAACTTAAAACTGTACTGTTTTAACCTATTATTATATAGGGTGCTTATATTCGGAATGAAACTTGGTACGAAACCTTCAGAAGTCATAACATAAGGATATAGAGGGATAGTTTTTTTATTATGTTGTTCATTTTGTCGTGTTGGTTGATGTGGGTTGTGAAAGGATAGGCGAGTGACGTGCACGAAAAACGAAAACAACATATTTTTCTAGATTTTTTGTGTTTTAGCGCGTGAAATTTAGACTAGTTTTGGAACTTGAATTGTTAAGCCGAAAGTTGAGCTTTGATTTTTTTTGTAGTATTCAGTTTGTTTCTTTGAGCTGGAAAATAAAATAAAATTTTTAAAGTCTTCGAGTTTTTGTGACAAAATAAAACTAAAAATTTAAAATTACTTTGATTAAAAATGAACCACTTGTAATTTTTCCTTGTAGTAACAATATAACTTTTATTAGTTTGGGAAATCGATTTCGAAAATCTACAATTTTCATCCTCAGTTCCTAATCGCAAACTATTATACTATACTAAAAGACAATAGTTTGTAATTAGGAACTGAGGAAGAAAATAGTAGATTTTCGACATCGATTTTACAAACTAATAAAAGTTATATTGTTACTATAAGGAAAAATTACAAGTGGTTCATTTTTAATCAAATTTTCAAAGTGACAAAAGTTATCGAGTTGTGAGAAATGACATTAAACAACAACAACACGAATTTAAAATATTAGAAGTTTAAATTACTTGGGTGGTCAAGTAAAATATTGGACATTTTGCGTTTTAACGGTGTGTTGCTGTGTACCACGTCAATTCATTAGTTGGTGTTGTTTTTTTTTTTTTGGGGGTAGTGGTCGAAAATTTATTTGCATAAGATATCGGCGAGTGAATGCCGCAACTAGTTTTAATAGACGGCCTTGACTTGCCTAGTTTTTTAAGGTGAAATTTTTATAGGCGTGAAGGTGTCGCATTGCCATATTACATCGGTAGCATAACGAGGCATATTTTATTAATCTGCGTGAAGAGGTTCCAAGATACTCAAAGTTATCAATTTCAAATCGGAAAGAAAACCACAACGCTGAAAAATTTTCCGGCGGACGTTTCGCTACGTGGGATGAAACATACGAGTGACTAGCTGATGTCATTCATATTTTTCGGGTTTTGGCAAGAAGACGCCCAACATTTTCGGCTGCCTATCGAGGCCAAATTTATTTTCGGTTTACGGCGAACCAACGCATAATGGTATTATTTTCTTACCAAAGGCGGGAAGACGTCCAACGGTTGCATTTTCGCGCCGCCACCCCAAGGTCGATCTCCATGAGGTCTCAAAGGCACAATTTTACTTTTTATTATTTTTTATTTAAACCCATATTTTTTGTTTCAAATTTCAATTTTTCATTGTTCCCAATATTTATTAAATATATATAATTTGTGATCGAGAATCAAATTACGCACGTTGTTTTGCCATTAAGGTTGTTGACATTGATTTCGGCTACCATATTTTGGTTTGAACTTTTTTTTTTATTTTTTGGCCAGATGTTAGTTCGAATCATTTTGTTGTTATCCCTTCTTACACTTCTGATTTTTCCACTCGTTGGACACATTTTTTTTTTGTTGAGTGAAAAATTATTCGACGATTCCTGGAATTCGGTTTTATTTCTCTTTCTAATCAACCTAGATTTGTTGTTCCGTTATTATTCGGGTTGTTTTATTTATTTTGGTTTTGTTTTTTTATAAAATAAGATAAACTACTAAGGTTTTGTATTTCCGAGTCGGTATGTTGGGAGGGGGTTTCTCATTTCGTGTCGATTCCATCGTTGCAGGCTAAGCTTGTCACTCTTTGTCATCTTCTTGGCAGGACATCCACAGGGTCGGAGTGGTAAGTCCAGCATATGTGTCGTTTATTGGAGGACGACCGTAAAATCTCGTCTCAAGCTGTCAGACTGTGAATTGTAGGAGATTGCCTAAATGTCTCTCCAAATAAAACCAGGTTTTGCCTGTTGGGGAAATATCCCTACCCTCTTATGCTGCTCGGTCATTCCAGGGTGGGCCCACCCGCTTATTATTAAATTCATTACGTTTCCTCAAGTTTCGTTCGACGGATTATGGTGTCTTTAACGTAATTTCAGTTTTTAGTTTACTTTATATTTTTTATTTTGTTCTGGGGACGTTACGCCAACTTCCCCACGACCCAAAACCCTGAGATCTAGTCGGCAAAATCATAGTGAGGGAGGTTTTTGCATGTTTAGATGAAATCTGCGGGTTGGCTTCGTGCCACCCGTAACAAACCTTTTCAAATTTTTCAATGATGTTAAACAGTTTTGCAATTAAATTTATAATGCCCAAGATCTTCAAACTAAAAAGCTAAGAAGAGAAATAAAGTCTTTTGAGGGAAATTCGACAGCCAGCTCAATGCATTTGCAAGTCAAGTCATTCAGAAGCTTAAAAACTAAATCAGAAAATTAAATAAAGTAAAAGCCCGCCTTGAAACTATTACAGATGACCAATTAAACAAAACGTTTTCAACAGAGCCAGTTCTCGGAAGAGAGGAATTTTGAAGATTTCGATATTCGATAGCGATATCCACATAGAGAATTTTATGTTACAGTTCCAACAAGCAGCATGACACAATTGTTGGGGTGCAGTAGTAGACGTTGAACGAGACCAGGAGAGAAAACACTTATCTCGTTTAATAAATATGAACCTGGAATACTAAGTTGGGGCGTAATAATAACTCTCAACAACCAAATCCACTCCCTGACCAAACGTAGGGTATCACAAGGACATCCATTTGCTGAGCTAAAACGTTTAAAAGTATAGTTTCTGATACTGAGTACTAGTTAAATGTTAAAAATGAATTCGATATAGCTCAGGATGAATGATACCGTTTTGATACTGTACTAAAATCGGGCAAGTATGCAAGTTATCGAGTAATACTGGGTTCACCTTAGGCATAACATAGTTATGATACTTATAGGGTATAAGCTAAATATCCATCACAAGATGTTCAATGAATGAATTTTTGAACGGAAGCTTCATATAGATCCCAGTCTCATACTTAAGAGTAAGAATTCCAAGAAGAAAACGACAAACAGAAGGAAAAATACCCGCAATTGCCTAATTATCATTAACAGAAAATTCCTTTTCGTTGCGTTTGAATTGCACGCACTGCCCGCTAAATAGATGGGAGGTGATGGGAGTGGAAAAAATATTCAGACAATATGGGATATAGTAAGCAAGCATTTACTGAACGGAACACCACTGTCCCATAACAATACTGTTCACCCCATTTTCCTGAGATTAAAATGATTTAGTTCCAGATTTTAAGATATTTAACATTTAATTGAATAGAAATAGGTAAAAAAAACGTAGATGCGGATTGTAACCTGCGATAATTTAAATCTAGTTTTGACGAACCCAAAGGAAAGGTGGATTGTAATACAGTTTGAAATAAATAACATATAACGGAAGTGATATAAATTGTAAAAAAACTACATCATTGGCAAGAATAAATTAAACGACGCGAAATCCACAGGTGCACAATAAATAAATAAAAATAAACAGAAATAAGATTATAAAATGACTTACCGTAAACTTGCTTGTTCAACATTTTCTTTGCCTTCTTTATATTGATGAAAATAAAATGGTCACCACACTGCGTCGGAATAACCTGTGAACAACAAAAATTTATATCACTCTACCAAATTTTATATTTACGTGCAAATTATTTATTTTTAATATAACAGTGAAGTTTGTGCTAAAAAAATTATTAAAAAATTACACTGCTAAATTTATTATTTTTCCTATTGGAATTTATTTTGGAAAGAAAATTATAAAATTGGACTAATTCTAAATTTTGTGCCATCGAATCTAGAAATATCACTTTATTGTAACTTCTAGCTGACTTTATTGGGATTTTTGACTTATGTAAAACAAAAGTGTTCATTGAAGTTTCGTGCAACGAAGAAAGGGTATTTGAAAATTTATTAAAATTTTTAAAATTTATGATCTATTAAAACGGGGTCGTCGCTTGGTGGGGAATATCAATTTAGAATCCAATTGGAAATATTTCTAAAATTTTTATAGAAGGAAATAATAATATTTTTGTCAAAATCACGGTACTTCAAAATCCCAAAAATCATTTTTATAGACTCATTACAATTGATCCATTTTCGCTCCATAGACAGAAAATATTATAAGCTGTCGAAAAATATAGACGAGATTCCGTGGACATCTCTCTGGTAATGGCAGTACAGATTAAAACTTGAATTCTATTATAGGGTTTGCAAAACCCATTAGAATCGGATGCCAATTTTGAAAAAGCAAGAAAAACGACAATTTCATCCCGAAAAATTTTTGAAGTTGTATTAAATAAATAGTAATTAATATCGGTGAAAACTAATATATATTACGGCTTTATTTGCTCTATTTAGACTACACATTAAGATAAAAAGTACGTGACAACAAACCACCTTACCCGGTAAACAATATGACAAATAAATTTAAATGAGTGATGTTGTACAATAAAATGAGTATTCTTATTATTTAACTACAGCAGAAGTCACGAAACATGTAATCATCATATCCATACACTATGTCGAGATTGCCCACAAAGATTTAAAAATTTTAAAATACTAAGAATAACCAAATCAAGCAATTTGTCCTTATGGTTTCAATGTACGTTTGGTTTGTTATGAAAAATCGATTAAATTAATTATTTATTTGTGGAAATCCTAGAGATAACCCCATCGGGAAATTAAACTTAAAAGTTAGGTCCACCTATCACCTAAGAGCTACCAAAAGCTCATTTTGGAATCGTGACTATAAGCTCCTGATTTTAACCAATTTTTCCTTATGGTTTCTATGTTCTTTAAGTTTGATATGAAAAATGATATCATGAGCTTTTGGTATGGCTTAGGTGATAGATGGACCTAACTTTTAAAATTAATTCCCCGATGGGGTAATCTCTAGGATTTCCACAAATAATTGATTAATTTAATCGATTGTTCATATATTAAACCAAACGTACATTGAAACCATAAGGACAAATTGCTTGATTTGCTTATTCTTAAGTATTTTAAAAATTTTAAATCTTTGTGGACAATCTCGACATAGTGTATGCATATGATGATTACAAGTTTCGTGACTTCTGCTGTAGTTAAATAATAAGAATACTCATTTTGTTGTACAACATCACTCATTTAGATTTTTTTACCACATAGTTTACGAGGTAAGGTAGTTTGTTGTCACATTCTTTACATTAATGTGTATACACATGTGTATACTATAGTATAAATAGAGCAAATAAAACCGTAATATTTATTCCTTTTCACCGATATTAATTACTATTTATTTAATACAACTTCAAAAATATTTCGGGATGAAATTCTCGTTATTCTTGCGTTTTCAATCATTTTTCGGGATAGTATAATTTAGCAAAGAAACACACCAAAATTGAAAAGTTGTTTTCGGGCTTGTTTTTCGTGCCAGCGTTACATACATGGAGTAAACCAATGATTTAAGATAACCCTGTGATATTGGTACCCACTTGACATTAGAATTTTTGAAGTTTACACGGTCATTATCTCTTAATAAATTGATTGTGTCATGAGATGTATGGTATGGTATTCTGTAACGTTCTCCGTTGAGGGTAATTGCAATGCCATTTTCATTTTCAAAAAAGTGTGGTTCCATTACACCTCCAACAGACCAAAAACGACACCAAACTATTAATTTTTGTGGATGTAAACGTGTTTCACGAACTGCATGTGGGATTTTTATTTTTTCACTCTAAATGTGCAAACTGAATTTTAATGAATAATATTCCATATGCTGCCATAAGAAACCCAAGTTCTTGAGAACGGCGTCTATTTGATTTTTCTCGACTTTCATCCACACTTTGGTTCACAGCATCGATATTTTCAGCAGTACGTTTACATTTTTGGCAGGTTGGATTCATAACATCACAAACGCTGCTATTTGTCTCCAATTTTTTAAATACATTACAAATAGTAAACTCTGTAAGTCGGTTATGTTAACCACATATCAATGCGCAAAACGTAGCTCAAACAGGTTCATTATTTTTGTAATAAATTTTAACAATTGTAAACGCTGTGCAACTGTGTATCTATCCATTGGCTGGTTTTCTTTATTATTTTATCCGAGGTATCAGATAAATCATAGAGATTGTTTATCTGACAAATCGGATAATATTTGATCGAAAAGGCTTTTTTACTAAGTCTTATAAACTGTACTGAAAATATGTAATTTAAGTATCTACCACGAAAAAATAATTAATTAGCTTACTAATATTACAATTAATTTAATAAAAATAATTACAAATTAATTTATTAATTACCATTTTCCATAGCGGCCGCCATATTTTCTGTCAAAATATTTCAAATATTTCAAATATGTTTTTTCTCTGAAAAAAAAATCAGATGGAGAAATGACGATCTGAGAATGGTCATAGAAAATAATAAAACGAATAAAAATGTATCGGATCGATTCGATAAAATAAAAAAAAACAGAAAAGGCTTTATTTTTAACTCTCCGATCTCTCCGATGTAAAAAAAACGGCCAAATGGTGATTTGCCAACTAATACTGAACAGAAATATCAATTTTTAAGGGAATCTGACAAAAAATGGTCACTATAATGTTTATAAAATATATAATAATATTTTGATCACCCGTTACATCACAGTTGTACCTAAAGCTCGGCCAGCTTAATTTTTCGCTGTATGACCTGTTTTTTTATTATATCGGAGATATCAGATGAACCAGAGAGATAATTTATCTGACAAATTAGATAATATTTTATCTGAAAAGGCTTTTTGCCGATTTTTATACACTGTACTGAAAATGAGTAAGGACCATTGAACATTAAACAACCGATTGACATTTCAACTGAAGTGATGACTTATGAAACGTCATAATAATAAAACTAAAATAAAAAAACAAATTATACGAGTATATAATAATATATAAAAGTACAAATTAAGACAAAATGGAGCAAAATGTCTTAGTATTAGCTGAAATAAATAAAAACACGTATAATATCCAAGATGATCCCGACGAAAGCAGCAGTAAAGAGCAAGATATTATTAATGAGCAAGTACAATTAATTTAATAAAAATAAGATAAAAATAATTACAAATTAATTTATTAATTACCATTTTCCATTGCGTCCTCCATATTCTCTGACAAAATATTTCAAATATTATGTTTT